>LOEQ01001597.1:138385-150047 GCA_001685075.1 Bramus lutescens
TTGGAAGAGCAGGCAATGCTCTTAACCTCTGAGCCATCTCTCCAGCCCTCTGTTTTACCTTTAACATTGTTTCATACTTAAAGTGCCTTCAAACATTTTATCAGGGTTTGTCCCATTCCTTTTTCCAGAACCACTGGTTCTGTGTTGGCCTTCCTTTCCTGACACTGGCAGTTGAAGGGTGCTGTTTCTTTGTTACCTGTTCAGTTCTGTGGTACAACTCTCTGCTTTCTTTGCAGCTCTTAGGAGAGTATGAATCCCTTGGAAAAGAGCACGGGCGTGTAAAGGTAATGGGCAAAAGACCTGACCTTCCCCATCTCTCTGTCTGGAGCAGTTTGAACCAGTCCATGTGTTTACCCTTCCTGCGTTAATACCTTTATTTTCAGATGTCTGCCCTACTTGGCTGAACCTTTGTGAGATCTGCTAATTTGCCAAATATTATTGAATGGCTGTTATATTTGATGTGAGTTGAGATGAAACTAGGCAGAAGAATTTAAGTAATGCATAGGTTCTAATCCCTGTACATATAAAGTTAACATTTTCAAAGCATAATTGTTTAATGAAGTAGTAAGAATTTACCCTTTGTGTCTGAAATGGTAGCTGACGCACTGTTTGCAGTTGAAAAGCTGAACTTAGTGAAGCACCACAGTGAGTAGGCAGGAAGTGGTTCCAGCCAGTCTGCTGCATGCAGGAGGAGATTATGGGTTTGTAAGGTTAGTGAGAAGACCTGTAAGGGTAGTGAAAAGCTACAGCTGAGACTGGGTTCAGAAATAAACCACAGTGTCTGAAACATCACTTCAGGTTTTTGTTGTGCCATTCTGCTAAGCCTTCAGTCACAGTTGTAGCTAAAATAGATCCATCTTAATGTGGGATTGCTTCTAGTTAAGCAGGCAATGGGTTGCATCTGTTAGAGTCCCGGGTATAGACCAGTGTTTATGCTATAGCTTCCCTCTTGAGTTGCCTGGGATTGGTTCCACACTGATGCCATCCTTGCTTAGTTTCATGGTAATTGACAGCTGGTTGTTTAGCCTTACATTAGCTTTCTATTACACACTTTGAAGTAAAAGTTTCCATCTGCATGCTTGTCTTCAGTTATGGAAATTTTTTCTCCCCTTAGGATACATTAAACACAACTGAGAACAAATTGCTTGATGCACACACTCAGATTTCTGATTTGAAAAGGTAAATGTCCTTTTTATTCTTCTGTGTAAATTCTTACTGCAATAATAAAATATGCTGCTAATCGTCCTTTGTGTTTGTATTGAAAATGAGGAAAATAAACTCTCTCCTGAGGGTGTTTAAAATTGACAGCTAGTTTTATCCTAATCCTTGGACATGGAAATATACATTACATTTTAGCTCAGGAGATACTTAAGTGATTAGAATATATTGGTGGTTTGTAGCATGGATAATAAAAACCCAGAGACAAATATTATTAGGGTTCAAGCTGAAGATCAGAAAAGCAAAGCAAAAAACCACTAGAGAGATCTTACCTCTATGAAATCTTCAGACTGAAAGAGAATGAGTTCCTGGCTCATTTCGCCTTATATTACTCTCTAGTGCTGGGATTAAAGGCGTGCACCACCATCACCGCCAGGCCCCTATGGCTAACTAGTGTGGTTTCTGGGATTAAAGGTGTGGCACCATTGCCTGACCTGTAAGACTTGACTAGTGTGGCTGTTTTGTGTTCTGGTCCTTAGGCAAACTTTATTTATTAAAATACAAATGAAATATCACTATATTCCCCCCTTTTTGTCTAAAATTAAAAAGGCTATAACTAATATAAGAAAAATATATACAATAAGTCTAATTACTATATACAATATATACAGCCAATAAATATATTAACAACGTCTAGTACTTTTGGATTTTATAAATTCAGAGAAAATACTCCATATCCATCTTATCTTGGTGAGTCTAAAGTCTTGTACCTAATTTACTTTCTATCATAGTGTCTGGTAAACAAGGAAAACTATAACTCTCTAGTCTTCAACTCCCTCAGAGACCCAAGAAGCAAATATTAACTGAGTAAGCAGGAAGTGCAAGCAAACTACTTCCAAAATATGTGAGAATTGACAGAAACAGCTGGATGCCACGACAGTCACCTAAAGTTCTTCTGCAATGTTGGGGCATCCATCTTCTGCCTACAGGCCTAGCATAGCTGATACACTTCTCTGTGAAGCAGGATATTCTTTTTTTCTTTTTATAATTAAAAATTATTTTAATTGATTTTATTGAGCTATATATTTTTCTCTGCTCCCCTGCCTTCCTCTCCCCTCCCCTTCAACCCTCTCCAATGGTCCCCATGCTTCCAATTTACTCAGGAGAGCTTGTCTTTTTCTACTTCCCATGTAGATTAGATCCATGTATGTCTTTTTTAGGGTCCTCTTTGTTGTCTAAGTTCTCTGGGCTTGTGAATTGTAGGCTTGTTTTCCTTGCTTTATGTCTAAAAGCCACTTATCAGTGAGTACATATGATAATTGTCTTTCTGGATCTGTGTTAGTTACCTCACTCAATATGATGTTTCCTAGATCCATCCATTTACTCGCAAATTTCAAGATGGCCTTATTTTTTTCTGCTGTGTAGTACTCCATTGTGTAAATATACCACATTTTCCTTATCCATTNATTTACTCAGGAGAGCTTGTCTTTTTCTACTTCCCATGTAGATTAGATCCATGTATGTCTTTTTTAGGGTCCTCTTTGTTGTCTAAGTTCTCTGGGCTTGTGAATTGTAGGCTTGTTTTCCTTGCTTTATGTCTAAAAGCCACTTATCAGTGAGTACATATGATAATTGTCTTTCTGGATCTGTGTTAGTTACCTCACTCAATATGATGTTTCCTAGATCCATCCATTTACTCGCAAATTTCAAGATGGCCTTATTTTTTTCTGCTGTGTAGTACTCCATTGTGTAAATATACCACATTTTCCTTATCCATTCTTCAGTTGAGAGGCATTTAGGTCTTTCCAGGTTCTGGCTGTGACAAGCAATGCTATATGAACATAGTTAATCACATGTTCTTATGGTATGATTGAGCATCCTTTGGGTGTATACCCAAAAGTGGTCCTGCTGGGTCTTGAGGTAGGTTGTATCCTAATTTTCTGAGAAATTGCCATACTGATTTCCAAAACAGCTGTACAAGTTTGCACTCCCACTAGCAATAGAGAGGGTACCCATAACCTCTCCAGCATAAGTTGTCATCAGTGTTTTTGATCTTCCATTCTTACAGGCTCAGAGTGGTTCTCCCTCCCCCTCCACAGGGTTTTTCTGTAGCTTTGGAACCTGTCCTGGAACTAGCTCTTGTAGACCAGGTTGGCCTCTAACTCACAGAAATCCGCCTGCCTCTGCTTCCACAGTACTGGGATTAATGGTGTGTGCTACCACTGCCCAGCTACAAGTTCAATTATAATAGGTGATTTAACTACTAACCTGCATTTCCTTATTATCCTAAACAGTTGGTAATAATAATTTTCAAGGATTGGAAATTTGCATTACATTGTTAAATGAGTTTTCTAAGTACAATACCTTCAATGAGAGAATAGAAATGTATGTATAGTATGTTCTAACAAAATTAATCTCAAATTTGTATCAATATACAAAATTGATATACACTATACAAAACATTTAAAACTAGTAATTGCTTTTTAAAAGTAGATTCAGTAATCTACCTTTTTATCTTACCATATCTATGTCCTCCTCTTTTTTTCAAACAAGAACCTTGAATCTAATTTCCTTTGTTTAGCTTTTTTTCACTGTTCCTGACCATTACCAATAGCAACTTGTAACCAATCCCCTTAAATAGTGACAAATATCTGTAACCCACTGATGACCAAGAACTACCCACCCCACCTCTTGGGAATGTAGACAGCATATTCTTAAATTTACTTCCTGCTGTCTCATGGCGACAGCATCTTTAAGGGATCCTGAAAAGAAAAATTTGTGTCAATTGTCAAGTCCTGGGAGAGGTGGCTGTATCATTTGCTGTCCAGTCTGTGTATAATGGGAACGTGCAAGGCTCAGAGTAGTCTGTTAGGTTGGATTGTCTCAGCTACCCACCTTGAAATTATTCTGAGCAGTTTGTAGTCCAAAGCTGATCTTTAAGTGGTGTTTTTCAGCTTAGTGGTCTTATCATGGTCCTGGAGGAATTGTCATTGTGGGGCTCCATCCTCATTTTGGAGATTTCAAGGGTCGCTGTTAGGCATGCTCATGGCTCACTGCTGAAAACTGATAGAGACTCAAACCTGAAATCATGTACAGGAAGGCAGATGAAACCTTTTTCTAGAATTAGTTAGTACTCTCTATATGACCATCAATATCATGACAAATTTAGAATATATGTATTAATCTTACAAAATTTATACCTCAAAGAGTCAATATAAAAACCAAATTGTTATGAGATTAGTGGCAATAAAATAGTCCTTAAATATTTGTTTTTCTTCTGTCCCATATTAGGTGGTTCTTTGGACATTAGAGATTTTAGATTTCACTTTAATAAGCCTGCTTGGGTTTAGGGAAGGAGAGAGCCACCCTTCAACTCCAAAGAAGAACATTTACATTATATATCTGTAGAGAACAGCAGAAACAATTGGGAAGATTTATAAAATATTATTCTGTTGAAAATGTGATATATCAATAGGCCATTTACTCTTTTTCTTCAGACATTTCTTTTGGGATGATTTGTCCTTTTGATGTCTCATTTGTCCAGTGGTCTTTGGATTCCTCAGCTGGATGTCTTCATTCCCTGAAAAGACACAAAGAAAATCTTTCCCTAACCCTAATTTTGGGGAGATTCTATTTTGGCAAGTTATATCTGATCAAATGAAATGCATTTGTTAGTTTTATATGTTAGTTTAGATTAAATGGCCATGTTGTTTGATGGACTATCATCTCTTCTAATTAAGAGGTGTCTCTTGTTCAAATCGAATCTTTATCAATTTTGATGTTATCTATGATTTTTCTCCTGGGGAATCAAAAGCAAAACCTCTTCCCCAACATAACACGTGTCCTGGTTTCCATTCTGAGGTCAGTACATCTTTAAAGTATATCGGCTGATTTCCTTCCATAGATTTTTCTACTATACAATGTCTCTCTGTGGCTATTGTTTGTTTCTCATTAGCATTTAGAAAATTCAAAGTTACTAAAGCATTATGCAATCTATTTCTGGGAGTATTTATCCTCCCTTTCTGTTTATTTAACATAGCCTTTAGAGTTTGATTTGATCTTTCTGTCCACCCTTTCTGTTTACTTAACATATCTTTTAGAGTTTTATTTGATCTTTCTATAACTGCCTGACCTGCAGTATTGTGTGGTATACCTATAATATACTTTATATAAGCAAAAAGGTGTTTTTTTTCTTAGAGATATATGCTGGAGCATTGTTTATAAGTTGTCTGTTGAAAACTTGAATAGTTATCAATGGTGTGGTGTACGTATTTTAGTTTTCCAAATTCTCCAAAATAGAATACATCCATCTTCCAGATTTCATTCTAGTATCCTTTGGGTTACTTCCTACAGGTAGTAGTGTTTGATTGTATAAAGAACAAGTAGGACATTTCCTTATAATTTCCTTGACTTGTTGCCACATGATAGAACAAGTTTTTTTTTTTTTTAATCTTTGCCATTGACATGATTTTTTAAAATGAAATTCTGAGGCCTTCTGCACATTTCCAATCAATAATGGATCAATTTCTGTATTACCTTGTGCTAGAGGATCTGACAGACCCGTATGGGATCAGATGTGTGTTATATATATGGGATTATGCCAATTCCTGGTTATATCTTGTAACTGAATAAATAATGAAGTCAATTCTGTATCTCATATAAGTTCAGTTGTTTCAGTATGCAGAACAACTCCTGAATATTGCAAATCGGTAACTATGTTGAGAGGTTCTTTAAAACCCCTTAATATCATGAGAATAGCATATAATTCCGAATTGTACAGAATCGTAAGGTCTTAATTTAGATTCTCTGATTCATAACCTTCCTGATTTATTTCTATCAGGATAGAGTGTAGGGGCTCCATTTATTGATGTGACCCCTACAATGTAAGGAATTGTCCAATTAGTTCTTTTTATGAGTTGAATTTTCTTGCTTTTGGGATAGTTGTGGTTAATCTCTCCCAAAAAATTGCTAGATGCTCTTTACCAGGGCTCACTTTCTTCCCGCAATATGTCAATTTCATCATTTGTCTATTCCTGCTAATTGACAAGGTCACAATTTTCCTTTTAGAATTAACTCAGAGACCTTTTCCACGTAAGTTTTTAATTTTTTACTCAGTTTATGTGGTAAAAAGATCCATTCTAAGCTAATGTCTTCCCTCGGCATTAAAATTGCTGTAGGGAAGTATTTGGAGGGTAATATGACCAGAATACAGTTAAAATTTGGATTCACACAATCCATATGTGCCTTCTGTAATTTCTCTACAATCAAAGCCAATTTTTCTCAGCTTCAGCTGATAATTCCCTGGGACTACTTAAGGTTTTGTTTAAATTAATCAGGTCATCAAGACCTGTTCCAATAGTGCTCCGTAGAAGGGAAATGTCTCCTAGCAGTCTTTGAAAGTCATTAAGAGTCTGCAGTCAATCTCTCCTAATTTGTACCTTTTGGGGTCTAATTTTTTGTAAACCTATTTTATTGCCTAAATAATTAATAGAATCTTCTCTTTGTATTTTTTCAGGAGCAATTTGTAATCCCCAGCAAGGCAATTTTTTTTTTACTTCTTCAAACATTTTTTTCTAAAGTATCTACAATTGAATCAGATAGCAAAATGCTGTTCATGTAATGGTAAACTATAGCTTTAGAAAATTGCTTATGTATCATTTCCAGTGGTTGACTTACAAAATATTAAATAGTGGCACAGGGTAGCACTATTTAACATTTCCTGTGGGAGTCCCTTCCATTTATATCTGTTAGCAGGCTGAGAATTATTGTAAGTAGGCACTGTGAAGGCAATTTTTTTTTGTCTTTTTCTTGTAAGGTATAGTGAAGAAACAATCTTTTAAATCAATACCTGTAAGGGCCATCCTTTAGGCAATAGAGAAAGCAAAGAAATGCCAGACTGTAGAGAGCCTATTGACTGAATCACCTTATTAACAGCTTTTAGATCTGTTACCATTCTCCACTTTCTAGATTTCTTTTTAACAACAAATTCAGGAGAATTCTAAGAGCTGGTAGATTCAATATGCTGAGCATCTAGTTCCTCCTGTGCCAGCTGTTCTGAAGCCTGCTGTTTCTCTCCTGTTAAAGGCCATTGCTTAACCCATAGAGATTTGTCTGTCAACCATTTTAAAGGTGGGGCTGTTGGTGCCTTTGAAATATCAGCAGCTCTTGCGCCCTGTTCTTGTACAACCTGAATAGTCAATAACTGTTCTTTATAAAGTCTTCTAATATTTTTCCCAGAAACATACATTAATTTATGGTTTGTTTCTAATATTGGGGTAATGTTAATCTATTCCATTGCTGTAACAAATTATGTCCCCACAAATTCATTGTTATGTTAGCCACATATGGTTTTAATTTTACTTTCTGACCTTCTGGCCCCATACATTCAGCCCATTTCATGTTCTGCTTTACCTGAGATAAAGTTCTGATCCCTCAAAACTGAACATTTAGATCCTGAAGAGGCCAGTTTGAATGCCAAAAGTCTGATGAAATTATTGTTATATCCGCACCTGTGTCTATCAGACCTTCAATGATGACATTATTTATTCACAATTTTAATCTTGGTCTTTGTTTATTTATAGAAGTTTGCCAAAATACTTTATAGTTTCTCTTGAATATTTTGTTTTTTCTTCTATAGCTGTTCTATCATCCAGCGCAATATGGTTTCTTACAATAGGCATTAGGTTCTTTAATTGCTCTGGCAAGTAGTTTCCTCTACAATGGCAGGAAGTAACCGAACTGTATTTGACATGGGAGCCTGCAAGAGGCCCTACATAGAACTTCCACAACAACAAAAGATTACCTTGAATGTTCCTTGTTGACCCACATTCATTAGTTCAGTGCTTGCCTTTGTCACACCTTCTGCATAATCCAGAAGGGAGGGGGCCTTCTAAATGGTTTATTCTTTGAAAAAAACATTGTTTCTAGGAACATCCTGTCTACAGTCCCTTTTATGGTGACCTTGTGTGCCATAATTATAGCACTTGACACTTCTATTTTTCCTCAAATCTCTAGAAATCACCTCTCCTATTCATGCATCATCATATTAATGAGATTTAATATTAATTGTACCTTGAATCCATTTCTCTAAAGGTGCTGGTCTTGCCTTCAATGGCCTAATTATCTTTTTGTATAGACAGTTGGCATTTTCAAAAGCCAGATATTCAATTATTATTTGTCTGGCTTCTGATTTTGGTATCATTCTATTTACTGCTGATGTCAGTCTTTATAAGAAATCTGTGAAGGTTTCTTTTGGGGCAATGAATGACTTTAGTAAATGATTCAGTCTTTTTTTTCTGCTTCTTTAGTTCTGTCCCAAGCATTCAAAACTGCTACATGGCATAAAGCCAGCATGTGACCATCATTGAGAGATTGTCTTTCTACAGTAGCATAATTTCATCCTTCAAGAATTTGATCTTTGGAGATTTCCATACCTCTAGCTTTACTCTGTTCAATATTCTTAGCCTCTTCTCTGAACCAGGTATGCCATTGTGATTGTAGACCAGGCTCTAAAACATGTTTAACCAATTCTATTCAGTCTTTAGGGATAATTCTATTACAAACTGACCATGAGTTTAACATTTGCTTCACAAAAGATGAATGCATACCACTTGAGACTATTGTTTACTTGAATCTCCTTAAATCTAACATTGGCACAGGAGTCCATGCAGCTCTTACTCACTATTATTTGGCAATTCCTGTAAAGTTACTGGATGTATTAAAGTTGGTTTGAAAACCTTAGTATTTTCCTCTCTGTTCTTAAAATGCAACGCTGAAATCGGTTTTCCGTTAAATTCCTCTGTCTGGATTTGAATATCTCTTAGATCTGTTTTATTAAGTTTTTCGAAGGCCTGTATCTTTAGCCCTCAGATTAACCAACTTCTTTAGTGATACAATAAAAATGATAAAGCTGATAATATTTACAATTGAAATTACGTAAATTCCATCTAAATTAGATCTCCTCTCCATTTAACTATTCTGGTTTCAAACTGTCTAGCATATTATCTTACAGAGACATAAATCCCTCCATTGTAATGTTTTTTTTTGCATTTTTTAATATGGAAAGAAACCTCTTTTAACCATTCCCTTTAAGAATTCCCAATTGTCAGCTGGGCAGTGGTGGCACATACCTTTAATCCCAGCTTGGGAGGCAGAGGCAGGCAGATCTCTTGTGAGTTCGAGGCCAGTCTGGTCTTCAAGAGCGAGTTTCAGGACAGGCACCAAAGCTACATAGAGAAGCCCTGTCTCAAAACAAACAAACAAAAATCCTAATTGTCTTTCCAAATGTACCTACCAGTGATGTTGATGAAGATGTGAGGCTTGTTGCTGCCACGTAGAACAGTAAGAGTCTGAGTGGATTTCAAGACAGCTACCTAGTTTGGCAGCTGCCCAAGAAGGGGTTCAGGGAGAGCCTGCAACCCATGGTAGAGAGTGGTAGGGAGAGAGACACAGAAAGAACCGGAGTGGAGAGGAGAGAGAAAGCAAGCGAGTGAGCCGGCTGTCTGAAAAAACACTGGGGGAGGAAGCACATGTGGAGGGAGGCTCCCTGAAGGCAGAACCAGCCAGTGTAGGGCAGGTGATTCCTGTGGCATTTGGAGCCCAGGTACTTCTGGAGTTTGGGAGTTAGCTGGAGACTATTTCAGAGAAGCTACATATACAACAGGAATATCTCCAATTCTCTCAGATTCTTGGAGAAAAAAGAAAAGAAAGCCTAGCTAGGTGGGACTGAAATCCCACATGCAGCTTCTTCAGGAGCCCCACATACAGCTCTAGCTTGTACCAGTGACTAAAAAGTCACAGGCAAATGGCTTTTTCAGAAATTCGTACCCCAAATGTTGGGCACCATATGTAGCATGAATAATTAAAACCCAGAAACAGATATTTGAGTTCAACCTGAAGATCAGAAAAGCAAAGCCATTAAGCCACTAGAGAGCTCTTACCTCTATGAACTAACTCTTCAGACTGAAAGAAAGAGCTAGTTCATCCTGCCTTATATTCCTCTCTAGTGCTTGAATTAAAGGCGTGCACCACCACTGTCATATCTCTGTGGAAAACTAGTGTGGCTACTGGGGTTAAAAGTGTGTGCCACCACTGCCTGGCCTGTATGGCTGACTAGTGTGACTGTTTTGTGTTCTGGCCTTCAGGCATGCTTCATTTATTAAAATATAAATGAAATATCACTACAAAGTTTGAGTCAGGTGCATGCATTTCTCCAGACATCATGCGTTTTTTGGGGGGCAATAATGAGAAGTCTGAATGGTAACTTCTAGAAGGAATTGGAAGAAGCAATCTGTTTCACTGTGTTTCTCTTGCAGGCCAAAAGAAAATGAAATTCTCAATGTGTTTGTGGGAATCCACTTCCTAAGAGACCTGAATTGGATCAGGTGTAGCGACACATGCCTTTAATCCTAGCACTCAGGAGGCAGAGGCAAAGTGGATCTCAATGAGTTTGAAGCCATTCAGGGCTACACAGAGAAAGCCTTTCTCGAAAAACCAAACTAAAACAACAAAAAATACTTGTTTAGAGACTTAATGATCTTGAATAGGTAGCAACAATCATAAATGATCTATATTGCAAATGATGATAAATATCTTAATTTGGACTGGAGAGATGGCTCGGTGATTAAGAGCACATGAGTTCAGTTTCTAGCACCCATGTAAGGTGCACACAACCTCCTGTAACTCCAGCTCCAGGGAATCCAGCTTCCTCTCTTAGCCTCTGTTCCTGCATCCATGGCACATGCTTACACAAAGACATGTATCCATACACATTATTAACACTAAATCTTTTTTAAAAAGGAATTTCTATATCTAAATTAATTTCCACACATATTTTTAATAGTTATGTTTGGATCAAATAATACCCTAAGTTTAGAGATGTACTACAATGTGAAGGATTTACATAGAGCAGAATAGTGAAGTGTCTAGATGTGCCACCTGCCTACAATGTTGGAGGGATTACCTGTCATGTTAGAGCCGTTCTTTCTCAAACTTAGTGGAAGTCCCTTTTGATGGCCCCCATACACAAGTTTAAAAGCAAGGAAAGAGGGGCAGATGAGCACTTATATGCATGCCCAACAACTTGAGTTCAATCCCCAGATCCCACAATGTAGCAGGAGAGAACTGACTTCCTGAGAATTGGCCTCTGACTTCCACATACCCACAGTGACTAGCTTATATTCACATACTCTAGCACACTCACACACTAACTGAAATAAATGAATCAAATTAATACATTCAAAGAAAAGGAAGGCCATGCTAATTGGAAACAGTTGTTTGGGGTAGTTAATCTTCTGGTGAGAGAATCAAAGGGAGGCTTTTATTTCTGAACATGGAACAAATGAGATGAATTGCCACCTCATCTCTAGGGTGAGAGTTATTAGGAATAGTCTAGCTTTTGCCTCTTATAAAAATTAGAATGCTGATTTTCATTTATTATTTTTTAAAAATATTTTATTATGTATACAATATTCTGTCTGTATGTATGCCTGCAGGCCAGAAGAGG
>LOEQ01001597.1:179005-192939 GCA_001685075.1 Bramus lutescens
TGCTTGCCAGCCAGTCAGCTCACAGGAACACTTACACCGCTGTTTTTGGCTGGCGTGAGTAGAAGGTGCTGACGTCCTTAGGCCCACCCCAGCAAACACTGACAGACCTCTGCTAAACCTTTATGGTGTGGACACAGAGAGCAGTGAGGAGGGGCAGGCTGGCCTTCTCCGACTTACTCATACCCATTATTGCCCTTGCCAGAGGACAAAATGGAAGTTAACTAGCAGGCAGGGATCCGGTAACAGGCAGAGAAAACCCCAAGCCGCAACCTTGGGGAAAATCCTCACTGAAGTCTTGATTGCTCCACACAGCTTTCCCCTGGGCTGACCTCACCTACAGAGGTTGAAATCAGAGGGAACAAGGAACCACAGGCAGGGTACAGTAGGGGAGACCCAGAGGCTGATTCTGAACTCAGCTGAAGCTGATAGCTCTCCTCCCTGTTAGTATCCTGCCCACCTGCAGGACTGGGAGCAGGTGGCCCAGCAGCGTGAATGCTGCTCTCAGAGTAAAATTCACCATGCATCATGGTTACATGGACAGTTGAGTTGTCCTAGTCAAAGTAGTTTTGTTACCCAAAGTCACATTGTAAGCTGAACTCAGGGACAGTGAACCTAGGAGAATAAGAGGTTAGTTTCCTGGGAGCCTCTGGTCATGACATTTTCATAAACTGATTAACACAGTACCTTATTTTCTGTGTATTTCTATTGGAAGACATCTTGTTTAAAGTATATTATTGGTTCATTGACATTCATCTCACTGTAGCTCAGGCTCATCAGATACACATTTTCTTTGCATGTCATAGCCTGTGCTCAGGGAACACCAGAAAGCCCTTCAGCTCTGTGCTGAGGGCATTTTAGACAACAAAATTAACAAAACTCACAGACATGCAAAAAACAAAAACAAAACAAAGCGAACGTGACACTGAAGCAAGCACAGAAGGACACCTGTTTACCGTCCAAGAGCGGAAGCAGAAGGTGACACGTCACTTCGGCTCTTCCTTAGTGGGAAGCCTGCATATCAGGCCACCCACATCTGCCATCTGCAGAAGTTTGTAAATTGACCTAGAAGACATGAGGAGCCTTGACTGGGAGTTACAGTTCTTTTTAAAAACGTCAACTTTTACTTATGTTTATATGCGTTTGTCTGTGCAAGCATGTGCCACAAGTGTGCTGTGCCTGAGGAGGCCTGGAGAGGGCGTTGGATGCAGAGTTACAGGTAGTTTTGAGCCAACAGGAAGACATGGCTGTTGAGAATCTAACTTAGGTCTTCTGAGCCGTCTCTCCCACCTCCCTGAGAAGTAGGTCATAGTGACGTGTTTACAAGGATGCAGTCCCACAGTAGTAGTGGCCCTGCCATCTTAGATGTCTGTCCACCTCAGGGAATCTTGCTGCTTGCTACCAGCTTTTGCTTGATGAAGGAAGGTGGAAGTCCAGGACCTGGCTGGTGGCAGACTCTTGTGGTTGCTTGTCATCAAAGATGTTGAAGACAGGTGACCTATCCTCCCATCTCCCTCCTGCAGTTTCTTCCAGAAGGTCCCGCTTCCTACTGGACAGTGCCTATTTCCTCTCTCTGAAAGCAGAGAGGATCAGGTCTTCACAAACTTGGGTAACCACAGGCCAGTATCTGCCTAGGACAGAATTGGCCCTTGCTACAAGCTGTTGAGGGAAGGCTTTCAGCTACAGGAGTGGTCTTCCCAAGGTGTGCAGGCCACACTGGATCCCCCAGAACTCAGGTTCACAGCAGTCTTCCCAAAGATGCCTTGTGGATGCCTAGTAAAAGTTCATGGGTCTCCAAATTGTGCCTCCTCCTACTTTGGGGCTCGGTAGCTTGCTTTGAGAGTGGCTGCTGGCAAGGGCCTTCCCTCCTGGGTCTGCCCCAGCAAACTGTTCCTTTCCTACTCTTTTTTCTCCTAGGATTGGGTGTCAATCTCTAGTATCCTCCTGGACCCCTAAGGAGGACCCAAGGGGACACAAGTGTCCTCTCAGAAGTAGGCATTGGGCAGCACTGGGTGGCCATTCCTGTGTCCTTCAAGAGGAACAGCTCCCCTTGGCCCAGGGGTAGGGCTGCCCCATGGTCAAGCCCACGCTTATCTCCTGAGGACGGGCACACACTTCCTCTTCTCCTCCCAAGGCCATAATTGCTTTTCTTGCCACTTTGTAAGAACTGACTCTTCACTTGCATTTTTATTTCAATGAGGGAGAAAAACCAAACATTTTTTGCAATTAGACTTTTCCTCACTTGGGTAATCACACTGGAAAAAAGCATTTAAGTCTTTTGAAAACCGCACTGAGGCTGGCGGAGTGGATGGTGGGGAGGCACATTCCATCAGCAGGGCCAGCCAGACATGCCGGCAATTCGGTGGGCTATAGCACAAGGAAACAATGATTTCACATTTATTTGGGGTTTGCTCTTTGTAGCATATTTCAATTAGCTCATCAGTGTTGTGCATCTGACAGGCCAAGAATTTATTGTGGTTGGACCATCTGGGAGGTGGGAGGCCCACAGTCTCCCCGTGGCAGTCGGTAACTACCAGTGTAAGGAAATTTGTTTGATGTGTTTAAGAACCCAACACTAAAACACCATTAATAACAAAAGCCTCTGGAGTTCCGAAAGCACTCTCCCTTGCTCAGCTGTCAATCGGACAAACATCACCTGAGACTTCCTTTCCCCAATGCTTGACGTTTACCAGCACAGTGTAGCAAGGTCCTGAAGTAGCTCATTTAATTGGCCCAGAGCACGATTTGTGTTAAGGTTTGTGTGAGGAGCTTGCTAATTTACACTGGGCACCACAGAGCCTGAGCATTGGCTGCTTGGGGTAGCCAGGGATTTGTGTCACGGATTCCTGCCCTTAGCAAGCAGCCGAGCTTGTAGCTGTACAGTGACTGAGAGCTCTAGATTGATGCCAGTTCCCAGCCTTGGGTGACTCATAGAAGCATCGTGAGTTTGTGGTACTGACCCCTGATCTGTACTGTTTGTCCTGCACTACTTGGGTAGCAGGGTATCATGTTTCCTGGCCTCACTCACCTTTTTCGTTGCACCTTAGTTATTCCCACCCTACCACGTCCTTTCCTGAAGAATGTTCTGTCTGACTTTCCAGTGGGAGGCCAGGGGAGAGAAGGAATTTAAAATCAAATAGGAGAGTCAGAAGGAGCCCTGGAAAATGCAAGAGTTCAACCTTTTTACACGGAACAATGACATTCCTTGTCCCAGAAACCCTGGGATCATAGGGCTGGGCACAGGACAGGGAGAGTGGGATTAGCCCTCAAGGACTGAACTAGAGGTCAGCTCATAAAATCTGAGATGTCTTGTTCACTAGAGGCTGTGCTGGTGGCCTGAGGTAGTGTGGCTGCTACTTAGGTACAAGCTGGTAGCATCCTGCCCACACCCCACAAAGTTACCCTGGGCTCTAGATTTCCTGCTACAAGAGCCCTCTAGGAGGCTGCTCTTCTTTCTCCTGGGAACTTCCCAACCACAGGGTACCCCAAGTCTTACACACACCACCTCCACCATCACTGCACATGTTTCAAGGGGCTGTAGCTTGATTGTCTTGGGGCCATCAGTGCCTGGCAGAGTGGCTTGGTGCTGACTTGGTGTCTTGGGCCTATCTGAGAGGCAGAGGTAAGGAGCTGCCTGCCACTTGCCTCTGTGTTGTGCTTCAGAACTGCCGCAAGACCTGTGGACAGCACGAAGTGACCAAGGCCACGACTGGTAGTCATTTGTGCTTTACCTGTGCTGTTTCCCAGATGGGGACCCTTTGACTCCTGGAGGTCATGATTTAAACCCCAGCACTCAATACATTAGCTACTGGTTCCGATTCCAGGCCCCTGGAGGTTCCTGATTCCTAGTGTGCCTGTTTGTGTTGAGTCACGTTGCTTAAGTGACCAGTCTGTGAGTTATGCTGCTGTTGCTTTTAATCCCTTAATTTTAATCCCTTAATTTCCTGATCTGGTTGTGTCTAAATGGTACAGAGAACCTAGAAGTTTGAGTTTGTGTTGTGTCCCCTCCTCCCCTTTTTTTTTGTTCTAGCGGGAAATAGAATTCATCTCCTGTTTGTTTCGAAGTGTTTGCTTTTCAAAAAGAGGCCAAAGGGTTCCGCAGATTGACAGATTCCCTGAGATAGCATCACATGCCCTGGGTCCTGTCCATTTATGGAGTTTTGAGGCCAAATTCTGATCCTGTTGTCCAGTCCTCTAGCCATGCACCCCTGGAGTTCAGAGGTCAGAGGTCAGGCACAGGGGTGTAGGTCTGGAGCTCCTGGGAGGTGACTTAATTGGGAGCAGGTGGTTTTTTGTTTAATTTTTGTTTTTGTTTTGTTTTTTCAACCCTGAAGGGAAAACACAGTAGGCCAAGGGATCCTGGTATGTGGCTTCCTTTCTGCAGCAGGACGAGGAGGGACTTTGTCAAAGTTCTGAGTAAGGTGGGGCTTGTTCAGGAAGGGAGGCCACACCTCTGTAGCCAGGCTCCTCTATCCCATCATTCTCCTGGGCTTGTTTCATCTTGGTCTCAGAGACCACACTCCCCAAGTTGCTTTTGGTCATGGTATATATCACAGCAAGAGAAAGCAAATTAAGACAGGCCCCTTGGGCAGGAGTTGGATGTTTCCCTGACTGCCCAGGCAGTGAGTTTAGAGCACAGAACCTGTTTAGGGTGCAGACACCCTATTGAGACTTTCCTGACCATCCAAAGTCACACTTGCATTGCTGGCCTCTTGGTCTAGTTCTTGGGGCCTAAGTGTCCAGTCAGATAGGACAGGCTGATTTATTACTCTTGGAGTTCCCCCCAGAGTGCCAGGGCTGGTTCTGAACTTGGAGAAGAGATCTAGTTAAATCTCTGAGTGACATCTTGGGGGACCTATTAGAGGTTGTTGGAGTAGCAAGTTATGCATTGAGAAACAGAGGTCGTGAGGACCCCTGGAAAGAAAGCCACACTAGGGTCTTGGGACTGGGCTGCACCTGTTCTCCCCTCCCAAACTGTGAATTGCCAACTTCCTCTTTTTTCCACTTGTATCTTGACAGAGCACTTAAAACAATCCAGGATCCAGCCTTGGACACGGAGAAGGTGGAATGGGATCTAGCGTAAGGCAGGGCTGCGTAGAGCTCAAGAAAGGGCCTGGGAGACAACAAAAGAGAGTCAGTAGTTACCTTCCACACATGTACATGGAGAGTATGGCAGTGTGAGAGTGTCCTCTTTTTTACTCAGGTGTGTTGTGTAACTACAGTCTTTCATTGGACTTGATCACTACTGGGTCCTGACGCAGATCAAGTCCAATAAAAGACCGTAGGTAGATCTTTCTGAGATCAGAGCTACTCACTTTCCCTTATTCAGGGAGTGGGGAAGGCCCAGGGTGTACTGCTGTTTACAGTATTCACAAGCCTTCAGGGGTCCTCACAGGTCCCTCTCCACTGGAAGGTTAACTTGGGGGAGGTGGTGCTCTTTAGTGGGGTAGCTGCCACCCTCTGCCCATTGAGACTTTTTGTTTCTATAGTCACCTATTCTGGACATCTTCTGTAAACAAAGTCCCATGTGTGACCTTTGTCTGGCATCTTTGTCACTCAGCGTCATGTTTTTAGCCCCCACAGGTTGTACATATGTCATTCCTTTTTGCCTGTAATAGAATACACACGGCATAGAGTCCATCACTTAGACCATTTTGAGTGTAGTTTAAAGCCTTAAGTATACTAGGTGGCTGTGCAGCCATCCCCACCATCCATCCACAGAACTCTTGTATTTTCCCCTGCGGAAACTCTGTCTCCATTAAACATTTCCCTCCTCCTCCTCAGGCCCTGGCAAGCATTCTTCTACTTCCTGCTGTTATGGATTTAATTTCGTATGGATGTCGTATTGGTGGCATAATACCTCACTTGGTGTCATGGCTGCCTGCCTTTTAGGGGTGAATGGCATTGCAAGGATAGGCCACATTTTGTTTGGTTGTTTCTGGGTCAGGGAAGTTTTGACTTTGGTTTGCTTCTAGTTGAAAAATGATACTGAACCAGGTGACTGAAAGCCAAAGGTGGGTGGTCTTTGGTAATCATACCTCCCTGTGCCTTGGCGTCTGTATTCACCTCTGAGGATGCTGGGCAGGAGATGATCTGTGAGGGTGGCTTTGTCCATACACAGTCATCGCAGTTGGGTATATACTGGGTTTTCAGGTCACAGGTCTGACTATTGGTAGGTCTCATTCTCACGGTCAGGGCATTCTGGAGGGGCTCACCTGTGATTTGGACCTCAGAAGCCTCCTTCCCTTACTGAGGACTTGGAGCAGGTGCAGAAAGAGGCAGGTGTCCTGGCTCTCAGTAGCCTGTTTTCACTGATTACCACTAGATAATGATAGGGAACAACAGGGGCACATAACCTCTGGGTCACTGTCCTTTGGTACTCCAGGAAAGGTAGCCAGGAGAATGACATGACATCACCAGCCTCCAGGGTAGCTGAGTGAGAACAGGAAGTAAGTTTGGAATTCCCAAACTCACACTTGCTTTCATTACACTAATTAACTTTCCATGTGCCTGAGGAGCAAGTAACTAGGGAAGTGCATTATCAGTGGTCAGTGAGGCCAGTTGTGTTTCTCATGCATGATTAAGGATACTTAATGATTAACTCAAACCATGAGAAATGTCTAGTTGTATTCACCGTGCTCTACTGAAGAATTTTAAGGCTGTTGTAGATTTGCCATAGCATAGTCAGGCTAGGAATCCATGTTAGAGACTGCAGAGAAGCTGGGAAGGCAGCTCTGTCCAAGGTCACACAGATGGAGTTGCAGGTCGAGCTTGAGGGAGGATGCATCCAAGAGAGAGGAACAAGTGGCCTTTCTTTAGTCCTAGGTTACATTTGTATTTCTTTTCCTAGTTTTAAAAGCTATCGGGGCAGGAGAGATGGTTAGTGGTTAAGAGCATCAATTCTCAGCATCCACATCAGGTACAGCAGGAGGATCAGCCACCTCTGCCTCCTTGAACACCCACGCTTGTGTTTTACCTACACTTACCCACCCCCACACACAGACATCCAATTAAAATAAATTCAAGTAGTATATGTTCATGGTAAGTTAACAAAGACTATTTAAAAGTCAGTTTTACAAAGTCTGTCACTAGATGAAGCACGTCTATTTCAGAGAGATCCGCGATATAGGACAGTGCAGGTGAATCTTGAGGTCGCTGTGCTAAGGGAAGTACGTGAGTCACAAAGTGACTGCATGATTTCACCAAGGCAAGGCACTGAGAGAGGCCAGGCTCGGGGGACCAGAGTGGAACAGTGGTTGTAGGTGGGGGGTGGGGTGGGGTGATGGAGAGGCATTCATAACAGGCAGAAAGATTTGATGGCATGGAACCTGAAGTCCATAACATATCACTCATATGAAAACCTAAGGATCAGAACCCTTGTGAAGTAGCCTCACTCTAAGAATGTTTTCAGTCACTTAAAAAAGGCTTTAAATCGGGCTGGAGAGAGAGCTCAGCAATAAGAGTACTGGTTGTTCTTCCAGAGGACCAAGGTTTAATTCCTAGAGCCCACATGGTGACTTGTAACCACCTGTAACTCCAGGCCCAGGAGATCTGATGCCCTCTACTAGCCTCTGAGCACACCAGGCATGCACATAGACATACATTTAGGCAAAATACTCATACACATAAGATAAATTTAAAGCTTAATAAATAAATAAAATGGCTTTAAATGATCAACTAGCTTTAGAATACATAAATGAAAAGTTGTATTCCCTGGTTATAAACATTTAAAAAGAAACTTTCTTTCCCCACAGTGCTGAGGACTGAAAAGGGCACTGGTCATGCTAGGCAAGCATCATACTGATGAGCTTTATACCCACCCATGTTTGGTTTTTAAGGACACCCAAAGCTGTTTGTTGGTTTGCTGGTGTGTTCCTGTCACTTGCAATGGTTCTATGCTCTTCCTGCACATCTCTGTTTCACTTCTGGCGCCTCCTGTGTGTGTGTGAGGTGCTGACTGATGTGGCAGTGTCCAGTGACACCACACAAACAGGTGCTTCATGTGGGAATGTCCGTCACAGAGGTTTCCAGGCTACCCCACTATTGCAGCATACCTTCTTTCAGTCCCACCAAGCGTGGTACTGCGTGCTTTTTGTCGTGTTTACTTTACACCATGCCCTCAATTTACTACACAGCTACTCTTTGAAGTCAGCCTATTGTAGAGAAGAGAAAGCTGAAGCCAAGGAGAAGGTCGTGTCCTCAAGTTCCATGCCTCCTGTCTCAGATGCTGGCCACCTGGCACTGAGCTCTGCACTGACCTACTGCTTAAGACAGCTTACCAACTCATGCACCCATTTTGGGGTTGAGCAGATCTGGGGTTACCTGCTAAGTAGCTTGCTGGGCATCCTTTCAGGTGGCATCTGACTTGAACATTGTGTGAATTATGTCCGGTGATATCTGACCTGAGCATTGTGTGAGCCATGTTGGGTGAGAAGCCTGTCAGAGTGCCGCTGGGGAGAGAGTGCCTTCATTGTCAAGGCTGAGAGGAGCTCCTTCAGCTGGCCTGCTGGGAAGGGGAGTGTGCCTGCACAAGAGCGAGAACTTTGGTGACTGCAGGCCTTCTGGGGCCACCCACACAGAGCCCATTAGCTCAGGACCTTACCTGAGCTCCTCTCCTGGATGAGCTGAGTATACTGTGACCCTTCTAATGGCCTAAGGGCCACTCTTATTGAAATCTTAGTCTCCAAGCTTTTCAGAGTCCCACACAGCTGGAACTGGACAGACAGGGCTTTCATCAGGTAGAGGTTCTATTTTTAGTCTCACTGCCTGTGTCACTCTGTCACTATGGAGATATTGGCTGGTGACCCATAGGGATGCATGCCTCCACTAGCAGTAAGGAAAGGGGGTCCTACTTCCTCCTGGGACTTCTCAGTCAGAACCTTAGTCTGCATGAGCATTCTCTCTCTCTCTCTCTCTCTCTCTCTCTCTCTCTCAGGAAGGGGGAGGGAGAGAGAGGGAAAGCACTTGCACATCATAGAAAGGGACAGAGTAATGGCAGCGGGTCTGTCTCTGAGTGTAGGCAGTGCCCACAGCTGTCTCTTGTATTGGTTGGACTTATCTAGGAGAGTAGGGATCCCATAAGAGGGGTGCCATCTGAATTTGGGGGTCACTTTACCTCTTTATATCTTCATGTCTTCACAATAAGGATCCATACCCTACCTGCTTGGATCTGGTGACGTGATTGGGGAAACTGAGTTTATGGTGAGGGATGAGTGTCATATGGCTGTGTGTGAGAGCATGAGCGTGTATGTATGTGTGTATGTATGTTGCTAAGGTTGTCCTCAGGAGAACATCTAGATTCCCCCATTCTTTGTCTTTCTTTTATTTTGTCATTTCCATCTGAAGGCAGAGAGAAGAATTGAAGAGAAAATATTCTAACCCTTTTCATGCTTGTCGTAAAAGGAAATGCAAGGAAGGAGGAAACAGCCTCATTCTGTAGACTCTTTGACAAGACTCTAGCGTCAGTCACAGCCCTGCTCCAGTGGAATGTGACACTTGCCACATGAACTCCTTTCTCCCACAGTGGGAATAACTGACGCTCAGAGAGGTTAAAGTATTTGTCCAGAGTCACACAGCCAGTTAGTCCTAAAGCAGGAACCTGAAATGAATCCTCCTGACTGCACCAACATTGTCCTGTGCTGAGTGGTTACTTATCTAAAGTGGATACCTGGCCACCATAGGCCACAGAATCACATCCTTGTGGGTTGTATCTGTTCAGAGTCTTGGGCTTGTCTGTGATCTTTAAAAAGAGTAAAAACAAGTGTTAGAGAGGATGTGGAGGGGCTGATGGGTTGTAAAATGCTGCAGCAACCATGGAGAACAGTCCAGCAGCCCCTCAGATAGTTATCTGCAGTTACCGCATGGCCAGTAGACCCACTGCATAGTCTGCCCCTTGAGTGAAATAAAAGCAAAGGCTGCAACTTCTCTCCAGTGCTCACAGGACCGTAGGTCATAGCCGAAAGGTGGAACAGCTCAGACTTCCAGCACCAGATAAACAGACATGGTCCATGCATACAGTGGAGCATTTAGCCATAAAAAGAAATGAAGTGTTAACACACCACAGGGATGAAGCTTTGAAAGTCTCTGCTAAGTGAAAGAGGACAGACAGCCATATGAGGTCAATACCATGTGATGTCACTCACCGTCAGCCCCCAGACTAGACATGGAAAGGAGAATGGTAGTTAGCAGGGCTTGAAATGGAGGGAGCTGGGAGCTGTTGTTTGGTGGGATGATGAAATGCTCTGGTGTAGCAGCAGTGGCTGCACAACCTTGTGCGTGCAGTAAACTCTGACGGACTGTAAACTTGAAATGGTGAATTGGTGAAAGAAAGAAAGAAAGAAAGAAAGAAAGAGAGCAAATAGAAATCTCAAGCTTGTGGGCTTGGCACAGACATTCCTAGAACTGCCAGTGCTCATGGGCTAGATGATGCCTCACTGTGTTTATGGAGGCATGGGGACAGTGTCCAGATCTGTGGTCTGCCTAAGACCTCCTGCACAGCAGGGCCCCAGGTTCTTCTGCAAGGGCAGTCCTGGCAGTTAACAGCCTCATGCACGTGTGAACAACATCTGCCTCTGTGGAGCACTTCTGCACCTGACATTGGGCATGTCCTTTTATGGCTCTCATTTGCTCTCTGCTAGTGGAAAGATAAACGCCTTTTCAGAGAGCAGATGCCAGCTGCCCATGGTCCCTGCCTGGGTCCCCAGCTGCAGAGTGGGTGGGAGATAGCACTGCTGGGGGCACAGGATGCTGGCTGGGACATTGGATGTGGGTGATATAAACAGCTTGGGGAATCTTACTGCAGACCTACTGGGGGACCTTGCTGTGGACCTACTGGGGAATCTTACTGCAGACCTATTGGGGAATCTTGTTGCAGACCCACTGAGAATATTTTGGGGAATCTTGAGCGGGGTCTTGTGCTCCCTCAGAATCTTTGTCTTCTCTCCTGCTTCTGGCTGGGCCTAAGGCTTCAAGGAGCAAGTGTGCAAGTAGTCAGCTGGGCATACCCAGGTCACCAATCTTTCTGTAAGTGATGACAGTCAACTGAGTCTTCTTTTCTCATTAGAACCCCAAGTCCAGGGAAGATAAGACTGGCAGCAGGGAGAGGACCTTGGTCATGGCAGGGGATGGGTCACCATGTGGAACCAGAAGCTGTCTCTTAAAGCCCCTAAAGGGCGAACTACAGAGGCTAATCTCTCTTGTATTTTTGTTGTTGTTTTTAAGACACGGTTTCTCTGTGTAGCCTTGGCTGTCCTGGAACTCACTCTTTAGACCAGGCTGGCCTTGAACTCACTGAGATCCACCTGCCTCTGCTTCCCAAGTGCTGGGATTACAGGCATGTGCCACCACCACCCGCCTCTCTCTTGTGTCTTTTTGGTAGTATCTCAGGGCATCATAACTAAATACTAAGAATTGGGTGACTTCTAACAGCCAGAATCCATTCCACACAGTCAGAAGTCCGAATGCTGGATGAGCTGTGCCCTTGAAGCTACAGGGAGGATCTGCTTCTGCCTCCCAAGTGCTGGGATTAAAGACGTGCATTACCATTGCCCAGCAACTGTTTTCTTATAGGGACTAAATCCAGTCACATTTGATTAGGACCCATCCTACCTCACTGTGACCTCACCTTAAGTAATTATGTCTTCAAAGATCCTGTGTCCAAAGCAATGTTTGTGAGAATGTGAGCTTGGGGTGAGTTGTCAGGTGAAGGACCAAATGAACGTGAGCAGACATCCTTGCTTAACTGTTCATGTGTGCGTAAGCAGGAACATCTCTCCTGACTAGGAATAAGGTGGGGTGGTCTCCCTGCCCCACTGCTCTGAACCTAGCATAATGACCACTTTCAGACTAGCCTCTTTTCTAGCTAGAAAATCCGCTACTTGTTTCAGAGGATCATGGCTTGTGGGGGGTTCTTTTCCTTTCTGCTCATAACCTCAGTCTTACTGGTTTCTCTTCTCTTCCCTTTGGAGTCAGGAGGTAGATCAGAATGGCTCTGTGACTTTGGGCAGATCACCTCCCTCTTGGGACCTCAGCATCAGCTGACAAATGGAGTCTGGCTGGTTGCTGCCCACTGTCCTCTTTGGTTTGTAATTATTTCCAGTTTTCCAGCTGAGAAAATTATAGACAAGAAGTATGCCTTGGGGCTTATGAGACTGGACTCCAGTCCAGAGGCTGTCATTCTCGCCTCTGCTCATGTGCCACCTCCTTCAGGAATCCCGCTGTAGCTAGCTTGATATGTGTGTAGGATCCTCACTGTGCCCTGGGTATGGTGCATCTACTCTCAAGGGCTAGCTAGCTGTCCCCATGGTGTGCAGGCGTGTGCAGGTTTGTGCTCCTGCTGTGGTTTCCCTACCCCCCTTCCTCTGGCTCTCTAACACTGGCAGGATCTCTTCTTCTCATCTCTCCACATTCCCCAGGTAGAGCGTCCAGCCCAGGGGTTGTTACATGTTACAGCCTTGTAAACATAAAAGATGATTAAATACTAGGTGACCTGCAGATGAAGAAAAGGGGATGTGTGCCAAAACCACGAAGATGATTTGGGTAAGTGACAGCGAGGCATTTGATGAAGTTTATGGTTTTTACTCTGAAAGGCAGAAACTGGGGGGCAGATGAAGCCTTCTGTGTGATAATATCACTCCCCCTTATGAGCCAGCCAAAAGTTCTAGTGCAGATTCCAAAGCAGGCCTGAGGAGCTGCTGCTCCTGGGCATTGCAGCAAGACAGACAGGACCAAGTGCAGCTAGAGACACGAATGTCTATAAATGTTGTTTCGAGGCAAACACCCTTTTCTCTTTAGTGACTGATCTAGATTCAAGCAGTACAATGGTCTGGGACAGAGAAGTACATATAACTCTTAGGCAGATTTAAGAATTATTTAAAAATCAATGTTTTGAGCAGATACATTTGTCTTAGGTTTGTAAAGTAGATAAACTGGGAAACAACTAGCCCTACCGTACCAGACATTATGGCAGCCAGTTAGAAGATAAGTAAGCAGCTGCATCACCTTCCAGGGTGTCAGCAGAAGCTGGGTGGTGACTTTGGTGGGGAAGAACCCTCTGATGCCTGTTTGCTTGGGTGTCAGAAGATGGGAGCTCCATTTTCCAGTAAATAAGCATGACACTTGGTCAGTTCAGGCAGCTTCCTCCCTGGGATGCAGTACCTCGGGAGAGAGGGGCAGTAATGTGCAGGATATATTGCAAAGTGCTCCAGATCTCCCAAAGGTGTTGTTCTGATGAGTCTCCCAGAATGTTCCAGAACATAATTGTGCACCATTAAGTTATCATTACAGAAGCCAGATGTCCGTTATCTCAGTCCTGGATGGATGATGAATGCAATTCTGGGAAAGATGAACCACGCTCTATCCCAGAATGCCCCATTGGCTTTGAGGTCCCTGCCTTGGCATCCTAGTGCCACTGTGTAGACTGGAAAGTTGTACAGTGTATCTGGGTGAGCCAGGTGAGATGAGCAGGGTAAATTATGACCTCCTGCTAGGAAACAGCTCAACTGCTGCCCTGGCATCATCTGCATGAAATACCTTGCCAGCCAGTCCATCACATTTCCTAACTATTTTTCTTACCTTTCTCAAAAGCATTTCTTGCCTGTCTTTTAATTAGTAGGGACCACTGGAGGTAGTTCAGTTGATAGCTGAATCATGTGACTGAAGGAAGCTGTGGGATGATAGATGTTCCCTCATCACAGGCTAGGCTGTTCTCTGAGATCACAGAGAGTGATGAGTCTGTGTCCTCTAGGGCTATCAGACTGATGCCATTGGGACCCTGTGCTTCCTTTCTCAATGGCCTTGCCTCCTCCCTAGTTCTTTTCTTTGGTTTTGTGATTTCCCACTTCCACATTGTTTCATCAGAAAGGCTTGTTGCCTCCCCAGGGGCTAGTATGAGTGCCATAAGACTGAGGTCCTGTGCCATAGCTTTTCTCCAAATCCAT
>LOEQ01001597.1:202618-228095 GCA_001685075.1 Bramus lutescens
GCGGACGTCTGGGCAAAGGAGCTACTTGGCGCCCCACCAACCCGGTATGTTCTAAGTGTTTGTTTGACATTTATTTAGTGGGGATGAGGAGAGACTGATATTCTATTAATGGAAACCATATAGAGAAACAGATTCGCTTACCAATTCACTTCCCCGACTAAATCAGATGCTGAGTTATCTGAGTGTAGACCCCAGCTGCTGGAGTCATGTCTACCCACGAATGGAGCAGGCATGCAACAGATTTCAGCAAGGATGCTTCAGTTCTCCCTGTGTATGTTCCAGGTTGTTGAAAAGAACTTGGGCTGACCTGTGATGTATTTTTGTTTCATTCTAACAGGGCTCTGTGCACCTGTCCTGAGCTCTGTTCTGTAAGTGACTGTCATGAGGCCTGCTACTAACCTAGTGCCACATGCATCGCACATCTTCAGTGGATTTTGTCAGGGCATGAGTACCCACCGCACCACTCTTGGCTTGTTTTTCCCCTAGTCTCCTGGGTGTGGGTCACCATTGACCTTTTCACCCATGGGTGGGCTAGTCACATAGAATGGTGGGGCTTGCCTGACAAAACTGGCATACCAGTGACCAAGGTGTTGTCATGGCAAACCCTCAACCCTCCCCACAGTTTCCCTTACCTCGGAATGTAGGGACACTAAATGATGATCTCATAGCTGTAGAAGTATGGCAGTGGAAGCTAAGAATCAGGATGGTACGGTTATGTGGAGCTGGGGAGCTGCAGCAGCAGATGCATGTAGAGTGAACTGGGCGGCCTGAGCAGCTGCCCCCACTGCGCCGTGGGGAACTTGGGATGTTCCTCTGGCTCAGGGGTCAGGAAAGTATAAGGATGTGTACATGGGCATGAGGGTCAGAGGCAGGCCTGCCAAGGAGCCTCTGTTTGAAGGCCAGCCCCAGAAGTTGCTTGCTCCCTCCTCATGGTGCTCCCTAGGGTGTGGGATGGGCAATGTGGGTGGTGTGTGAAGAGCCGCTGTTCCCTGCAGCCACACCTCCCACCACTGTGCATCACTAGCTCTGCACATCCCATTCCCTCTTTCCCTCTCTGGCTCTTGCTGGCTGTGCTGCTCACTGGCAGTTGATCACTTTGTCATCCTGAGCCTCCATTACACGCTCCTTGGGTTTATGCTTGCCTCTGTCAGACTGCGCTGACAGGACTGATGTCTTACTGGTGTCCGACATCAGACTTTGAATTGGGACTGCTCTAGACTTGGCTCTTGGTCCCTGACATGTTATTATTCCTGTGTCTGTAACTTGCTGGTGAATTGCAGGGGAGGTCATTGGAGGGCCTCTTAGATAGCTGCCTGTTCCTAAGCCTAGGTACAGGCACAGGGAAGTGGGGCTCATTAATGTGTTTGACAGATGGATACTAGTATTGAGCTATGATGTGGACCTGGCATGTTTCAGGCTCTGTGGCAGCCCTGGGCTGAGCAGTGGCTTCATTGGTCCTTATGGATATTCTGTTGTCTGTAAGGCCAGTTGGACCTGGGACTCACTGAAAATTCAATTCTTTTTCATCTTGTTTTGTGAGCTTGGTTCTGGCCTATGGGTACTCAGTAGAAGTGGGCATCTGTTTCTAACGTGTCTAAGGGCCTTAGAGGATTACTGGCAAAGCTGGAGGCCACCTGCATCTTCCATCCAAGGGTCCAGCCAAGTGTCTCCTGACTCTTTCCTGCTTTTCCTAGTTTTCCAGTTGTTCCTACTCCACCCCCACCCCATGGCCTGACATCGTCCAATCCTAACTGAGTCCTGAGTAAAGAAAGCACTTAGACTGGAAGCCAAGAGTTCTGGTCACTTTCAAGAAGGCAGTGGTGTGCTGGCGTATTAGTCCCACTCCCTGTGTGATTTTCCTAACTGGACAGTGTGGAGGTACGTCCATCACTGGTTCAGAGTTAGGCCTTTCCTCCCCAAATGCATTCATTAGGATCTGTGAAATGGATACCTCTCTGCCATACACACCCCTTTGACTCTCTTGCTCCCCTAAGGCCGTGAGTCTGATACTGCTCAGGCTGAGGCTGGCTCTGCAATTTCCATGTTGATTGGTATAGCGTAATGAGGAGCTCAGGTGGCTCATGTCTTGTACTTTTGGGTTTCTCCCTGCAGGATGCTGGCACATGTGTCCTGGTCCTGACTCCCTTCTGTGGACAAATTGATCATTCCTCTTCCTGTGGTGGAGACATTGACAGAGCTGCTCAGATCCACAGGTAAAGACCAACTGCCTGCTACAGTGGCCCTGTCTTCCTGCCCAGTCTTTAAAGTTGGAGGGCTATGGAGCCTTTACCATTTCTTTCTCCCCTTAAAACTCCTTCTGATTGCTGTGATAGACAGCCATCTATTGATTAGGTGGAAATATCTTCATTAATTGGAAAGGTCTTCTGTCCTTGGTAGCAACTGTTGGTGGCCCCACACAGAGCACACCAAGGGGATTTTTTACTATCTGCTCTCAGGGTTCATTCTGGGCCCTCTGTTCCAGGTGACAGACAAGATATGGGACAGGGTAGGGAGGATTTTTGACTTGAAGGTGACTTCTTCCTGGCTGGGAACCCCAGTGACCCTTTAGCCTCTTCAAAGAGCCAAGGCTGGGCTGCTTGCTCACCTTGTTGTCCACAAGCTGCAGCAGTGACCCAGAAACTGGCTTCCATGTGTTTTCTTAGGTTTTGTCCCTCTGAATCCACCTATACTTCTTTCTATTTTGTTTCCTAGACAATGTCTCTTCTGACCTGTGCTTTTATTTGAAGGCCTCTAGTAGACAGGACAGGTGGTACAGGGACTTTTCCTTTCCTCCCTAACTTCCTATGGTCTCTGCTTTCTGGACACTCATCGGTGGGCTTGAGCTTTGGAATTGCAGGGACTGCACATTCCTTCTAGGGAAGAAAGCTGGGAGGGAGGGAAGCTTACTGGCCCAGCCTCTGCTGTGGCCATTGGACTTCATCTTACTCAAGGGAGCTGAAGCCTCAGGTGTTAGACTTAGTCGCGTGGCTGGCCAGTAGCAGGCTTGAGATTCGACCCAGGTCCAGACCAGGAGCACACAGCCTAGCTTTCCAAATGCAATGCCTGGACCTTTTGGTTCCACCCTGTCTTGCTCTTGGTTCCTTCCCTCTGGGCCCCTTCCTCACTGGGAAGCTCCCAGGGCACAGGGTTGTCTAGGCTGCCTCTGGCTTTTGCTTGCAGGCTGGCACCAAGAGCTGTTGTTTTCTCTAATTGCTCATTTTCTTCACTTGCCAAGAAATGGCCTCCAAGTGCTAAGGAGAAAACTGCTATGTTATGTTGTTGTTGTTGTTGTTTTGTTTTGTTTTATTTCACTTTCAAAAGTGTCTCTGTACAGGAGGGATTCTGGGAATAGTGACATCAGAGCACTTAGCCCCAACTTCTGTGGTCTGGTCTGAGCTCCATGGTTGGACATGTGCTAGTTAGAATTGATCTCCAACATTCGGCAGGGCCCACAGAAAACCCTTCCCTGCAGGACCTGAATGTTGATGTCACCTCTTGGTGTTCAGAGGGACCCTGCCCCTGCTTTACTTGGGGCCTCCACTTCCTGTTTCCTTTCTCACAGGAAGGGGCTCTTTCCTGCTTAGCAGCTGTCATTAGTGAGTTTGCAGAGGTGATGGCCTCACAGCCCGCCTACCCAAGGTTCTCAGTGACTTCCCTGAAGACATGGTCAAATGCTTGGTGTACAGTAGGTGCATTGTACATGTTGTGCCAGCCTACAAACACAGAAGGGGTTACTATTCCAGGTGCCAGGGATACAGCCGTGAATGAAGCAGACAGAAGCCCCATGTGAGCAGTTTACATCCTGGTGCATTCTGTGCTGTGCCAGTGTCCTGAAGTCTCCTCTACCCACTCTGTTTGCCAGCTTCCTGTCTTCCCTCCTGAGCCCACTTCAAGTACTTCCTTGTAAGCCCCCCAACCCATGCTAACCTATCCTTCCTCTTCATATTGTCCCAGATCACTGCTGTCACCATCAGCTCTGAAGCCTCTGTGTGCCTGTGTGCTGTCAGTCTGAGGGCCCTTTAATGGATGAGACTTTGTACCTCTCTTACTGCCTCAGCTTCTCCTGCAAACATCAGGCCTGAATGGAGCAATCACATTTGCTCGCTGTAGGCCTCTGAGCTGCCCTGGAATTTTGTAGTAACATGATGGGCACAGAACTCTGAGTGGAAGGCAAGTCTCTGGATGGAGAGCAGCCCTGTCAGGGGTGACTGAGAACAGGAATGTTCCCCCTGCCCTCCTCTGCCAGGGTGAGGAATGAAAGGACCCAACAAAGTTTATTTTTAGAGACACTTCTTGCTCCAGAGGAACCCAGGCTCTTTCCTTCCAGAAGGGTGGTAGGCTGGAGGGCCCAGCAGGACAACTGACTCGTTCCTTGGCATCCTGGCATCTTTTGCATTTGCCTGGTTCAGAGGCACAGAGAGTATGCCCCAAAGAGGGTCCTAGCTGAGAAGGGAGAGCATTTGTCCTCAGCAAGTTGAGCAGGCTTCATTCTGAGTGACGCAGAAGGACTCTTAGCCTTGACTGCACCTTGGTGTCCTTGAGGCGAGAATGCAACAAGGAGGGTCTCCTGGCACAGGCCTTCTTGGCTTCCTTCCTACTTCCTGGTGTAGGCTCAGGCTAGGAGGGGTACTTCCTGCCATTGTCTGTGTGACAGGCCTCTGGAAGGTCACTGTCTTCTCCAGAGGAAGAGGGCCTGGGTAGGGCCTCAGAACACAGCAGTAATGGACACAGAATACGGTGTCTGTCTACCTCCCTTACCTTTTTCTGGACCTGAGCTGAAGCCAGGACCTAGGTGGCAATGCCACCTGGGCACCTGAGCCTCTGGGTCACAGTTTCTCATCTCTCTTTGTGGTTAGCCTTGTCCCCATGTGACAAAGTTGGCCAGTGTATTCCTTTGGGTCTAGGCCATATCAGAGCCCAGGATGGACAGGGCTGAATGACATGACACGGAGGGAAGGCAGCACCCTGAGGTTCTTGTCCTCAGCACTCTGTTCTCCACACAGTGCTGGTGGAAGAGCTGGGGAGAGCTGATGGCCTAGCCCTGCTGGGGCCAGCTCTGCACTTTGCTTCTGCTGGCTTGTCCTGTCTGTATTCTGTGGTCTGATGGGCTACTTTGACTCACATCCTGCAGTTTATAGGACATGGACTTGGCTGCAAACCTCCAAGGACTCACTCTCTCTGCCTGTAGGTCCCCCTCTCCGGCTTACACCCCACGAGGACAGTCCTTTTCACTCTCCTTGGGTCCTGCCTGTTTAGGCAGAACACTGCTTTCTACACATGTGCTTTCTTTCCAACCAGGCGGCAGAGTCTGGCGGGTGCTCCTCTCTCTCTCCACTCAGGATCACCTGTGGAAGATGCTTTGTGTCAGCCAACTTTCTGTGACTGAGGGATTCTAACTATCATGGGGCAAGGTTTGGGTTGGCTGACGATCTTAGAGACTCCAGTCTGTGACTGGTTGTTCCTGTTGCTTTTAGGCCTACACTAGGTCCCACATCGTGGTGCTGCATGTGGCAAAGCAGAGCCCTTCCCTCAAGGCCAGGAAGGAAAGACCAGAGAAGAGAAAGGGGGTGGGGTTTTTCCCCTTTGAAGGCAAGTCCCCAGTGTTCTAAGACCTCCCACTACCCCACCTCTCAAACATATCTAACAATCTCTCAGTAATTACGCAATAGCACAGTTGTTCAGGATGCTCAACAAGATGGAAAGTGAAGCCTGGGGATACAGCTTAGTGGTAGAGTATGCCTAGCATGTGTCAAGCCCTGTACTGTCAGAGGTGGGGGGAGGGGGGCAGGAAGAGAAGCTCTCTGAGAGAGACTGTTTGGGACTGACTGGGGATAGAGAGCAAAGGGAAGAATAGCAGGGGTTTGGGGGTGTCAGAGAATGAGGAGGGCATGGCCTTGTAAGTTGGTGCTAAGGCCTTGACCTTGACTTTGAGTGGCATGAAGCCATGAAAGCATTTGGACAGCTGAGAACCAGGATCAGCCTATGGCTGCTGTGTTGTTCACAGGCTGCAGAAGCACAGGAACAACTGCAGTAAAGGGGTCGGTGGGTGCTTGGACCTAGGAGTGCCTGTTGAGCTCTAGGTCTGTCTTCAAGTATTCCTGGAAGGACTCTTTATCCACATTTAAAAGGGTTTTGTAGCCTTGGAGGACCCAGGAGACCTTCTGATCTGACTTTTAATGTAACCTGTGGAGAAAGGAAACTGAAGCCCAGTAAAGGAAGTTTTGTGTCTAAAGTCAGGCTGGTTAGTGACAGAGCCAAGCAGATTTGGGATTCTGGAATCTTAAGTCCCGTAGTTTGCAGCAGAGCTGGGTGGTCCCTTATGTACAGGCATATGAGCCACAGGTGAAAGAGCCTGCCCCACACTGCTACAACTGAGCAGTGGGATCTTGCAATGCCAGCAACACCGTGGGTGGCGGCCTCAGCTATGGGCAGGGCCTGAGGCTTTGCATGCTGAAGGTTCTTGGCACTCCAGGCCTTCAGCAGCTCTTACTGGGCCACTGCACAAGATTCTGACTCTAGTTGGATTGCGGTGTTTGTGATATCCAAGGCCTTGGGCAAATCAAAGCCAAAGCTCATAGTACTCTTTATTCAGCTTTGACTGAGCTTCTGCTGATGGAAGGGCAGAGGCCAGGGAGAGACTGTCCTGCCCTCCAGGAGCTGACAGGTTAGCCAAGGCGTGTGTGGTAGAGGTGGGGCAAAATGTCCATGTTTGAGACATGCAAAACCGGCAAAGGTCAGGGGATCATTGATCTAAGTAAGGTATGAAACAGCCTCCATAGCCTCCAAATATGCCAGTGCGTACCACCAGAGCTCATGTCCACTGTGGTGGTCCTCTTCAGTCTGTGGTTTTGCCTGTTGTGATAAAGGGACACAGAAGGCCAGCTGTGTCACTGAGAATGGATATCACTTACAACCAGGAGGACCTGCTGTGCTCTTGACACCATTACTCTTCCGTGTCTCCTTGCTGTCTCTTCGGAAGGGGCTATGGTCACTGTGTTTCTAATGACAACCATTACAGTACTCTCTAGCCAGTAGATAGAAGAGGCCTGTGCTGTCCCTTAGGTCCATAAAGTAGGACCTGGGTGTCCTGCGCAGAAGGGCCACCTGGAGAAGGTAGAGGAAGATCTTGTTTCTGTTTTCTTGAGGAAGTATGAGTTTGTAGGCCAAAGTGAAAGCAAACATCCAATTTGATTTTCCTTTGTGCTGTTTAACTCAGCCTGGTCCATTTGCCATACAGACTGTTGAGAAGTGGTGACATGGAAATTGCTGCCTCTGGCACCTGCCCTTTGCTTTGGTGAATAACCTGGCAGTCACAGTACATGGCTAAGAACCTGCTATCATAGGCAGAGCAGTAGGGCCAGGCCTGGGTGGCGGGAGGCGTGGCCAGACTCCAGGCATCTGTGCACAACAAACTTCTGGAAAATCAGTTGCTGGCACCTTCCTGAGGATAGAGGGTGAGGGCAACAAAGCACCCAGAGACCCTTTCTGCCCTGAAAACGTAGCCAAGAGGCTGAGCATAATGGCTTGTAGCTGTAACTGCACTCAGGAGGCTGAACTGATAATTTCAGGTGGACTACTGTGGACTAGTTCAACATGGACTACTAGGTTTCCAAACAAAGCAAAATAAAACCCCGGAAAACAAAACCAAAGACAAGTTCCCTGTCCAAAGGACTGTGGGGCTGTGAAGACGCACTTTCTATTTCTCTCAGCATCCTACACCAGGCTGCAGCCCCCTGCACAGCCTCCTCCCGTACTGGCCTGCAGCATCTGACGTGCTTTGCTCAGATGGCCTCTGTTGTTTCTGCTGGGACTCTTAGGTATAGACTAGTGGTGCTCTAGGACCCCTGTGACTGGGATCTCCAAGGCTGAGTGCTGTTTCCCACATTGTGATAACTTCAGGACTTAATCTTTTTGTCTCCTATGAAAAGGGGGTTGCTGATTTACCCCTAGATTGAGCAGTGTCCTCAGTAGGTCAGTTATCAGACCTGCATGGGTTAAATGTGCTCTGTGTTGGAGCTGTGCCCGAATAAAAGGAAGCCAGGCTGTGTTGTGTGGGGCTCAAGGAGAACTGTCCTCTACTCTCCCCAGAGAATTCTTCTCCTTAGGGTCTGCACTCCCCAGGTTCCTTCCTCCTTCAGCTAAGCTTTACTCTTCCCCAACTTGTCATTCAGAGGACAGATGGTGTGGGGTGATGGGTCATGGTCATTCCCTGGTACTTCACTCTGGAGGACTTCATTAAAGCCCAAGTCAGGGAGTGCACTGGTGGCATCCCAGCAAGGGACCTTCTGTGTTACCAGCCACTCAGGGCTGGCCCATCTGATGTCACAGGTGCCCTTTTAAAAACTTGTTTTTTAATTAGCTTCCAAAGGAATAGCTTTCCATACATACTTCATTTTGGTTGATTCTCCCCTTTCCCCAACTTCCCCTTCAGCTCCCTACCCTTCTTTCTTATCTGTACCTTTTACCCCAGCATTCTTCCTTTCCACTGGAAATAATAGGCTTGATTGTCTGGGGGGTGCAGCGGGGGGACAGGTGCAGTTTTTGAACAGCTAGGAAGGATCCCCCAAAGATAATTTAGACTTGGAAAAGATGGTGAGCTTTGCAGTGTCAGGTCTTTAGCAAGTACACTGCAGTGTGCTGATCTTGGCCCTATGGCAAACTGCCTGAGGCACCTTAGGCAGGTCCCCTTAGCTCTCTTTGCCTCACTTTCTCCATCTATGAAATGAGCAGTATCAGGGTTTACTCTAAGTCTCTGAGAGGACTGAGCAGGTAAACGTCTGTGGAGTCCTAGGACCAAATTATACACATGTCAGCTGCTGTGGCCATGCCAGGCTCTGCCTGCCTATGCCTATGGCCTTTCCTCTTTTCTCCTTCCTTCCTTCCTTCCTTCCTTCCTTCCTTCCTTCCNCCTCCCTCCTTCCTTCCTTCCTTCCTTCTTTCCTTCCTCTGCCCCCTTTTTTTTTCTGGCAAGGTCTCACCAGCACCCAGAGCCCAGTTTCTCAGAGAGCACTGTAGATTAGTCCCCTCTCCCCATGGAAGAACAGCATTTATATGGGACCTCAGCGTATCACTTTTCTGGAAGAGCCCAGAATACAGTGTCATTAGCTTCTGACCCCAGTGTCTGCCTCAACATTTTTTGGAGGACGATGTTAGGCCTTCAGAATGCTGAGCCTTACCCGCCATGCCATTGGAGATGGAGCACAGGCTTGACTCCAAACTGAGGTTGAAAGGTGTTGGCTGTGTAAGAAGCAGGACACAGTCTTCATCTCCCCCCCAGGCACATTCCAGGTTCAATTTGAGGGTCAGGCTGGAGGGCTGTTCCCTAGGGTAGCAATGACCTGCTTTCGGTGAGCCTGGACCTGCTGCCTTGGTTCTCTTCTCCTTTCTAAGCTGCAAGGTCTGCTCCGATTAGCACGCTGACATCAAGAAAGCATGTCACCTTCAGTCTCCCCTCAGCCTGGCAGCTGCGCTATATCAGTTCAGATGTGTCCCCTGCCTCACTACAGGGGCTAAGGCCAGCAGGGAAAGAAGGATTATGTTGTTCCCATCTGTCTGCAACTGCCTGCCCAGGCCGCATCCAGCTGTTCCCCATTCCCTACTACCAAGAGGCAGATGTTAGGGTGAGGTCAACCTGGTATCTGGGGACCTGCCCATCAGCTTCACGTGAATGTCTTCAAGGCTATTTCTGGCCTTGCCATTATCCCAGCGGCTTCAAGTGATAAATATAGACACAGATTGAAAAGCCCCAGTGGCAGGCAGGCAGGCAGGCAGCATTGGGGGAGCTTGTGGACGGGGGCTCGGCTATAAATAAGTCTGCTGGAACACCCCCCCAGCCGTGCTACCACTGCTGCTGCCAGGCTAGGGTGCTTGTGTGTGTGCACTCAGAGAAATTCACTCCCTCCCCAACTCCCTGCCTGAGTACACTTGTTCCTGTGGGATCACAGGTAGAGGAGGGGTGGAGAGAGGTTCCGCTAAGGAGATGGAAGAAAAAGACTGCAGTATATGTTGGGGGCTGTAGATAGCAGGGTGAACTGCTGTGGTCTTCTTCAGTACCAAGTAACCATTGTAGAAGGGAAATGTAAAGTGATCCAGCTAGCGGGTCCTGGGGAAAGCCACATGGCATGGTGACTATAAATATATTATAAGTCCCTGAAGCCTTCAGTCCTCTCAGCTTCTCTTGGTGTAGCAGATCTGAGAAGGAAGAGGCAGTGCTCCTGCTGGAGGCTATCATATACCTCATTTGGTGTCTTTTCCTGGTTTTGACCTTCCCAAACCCATCCTCTTTGTGAGAGCACAGCTTTGTTTATCTCTGCCCATCTCTGTTCCCACTGCTGGACCCCAGGCCAGTTTACCAGATGACCCTAGTTTGGGCTGAGCTCACACGGGCAGGAATTCCAGCTGTTCCCTGACCTGTGGCTGTGCCCCACCTCTCCCACTCATGCCTATCTCCATCTCCCTGCCTTTCTTGGCATCCTGTAGTTTCTCTCCTTGCACCTTCCCTTCCCTGTCTTTTTCCTCCTCCGCCTCCTTTCAGCCAGAAGCAATTACCTGGCGCTGCTGGATGGGGAGTTGTGCTGTGCTCAAGAGATGCTTCACTTCTTGTGGAAAGGTTAAAAGTCAGTAAGCTGGCAAGGATCCTGGGAACTCACCATGAAGAAAGTACCATGGCCATGCAGTCACCAATCATGGGAAGTGATGCCCTGGGAGCCCTCTGTGGCCTCATTTAACAAGGGCTGAGCATTGGAGCATGCAAGCTGGACCTAGCGAGAAGTGGCGTGTATTACTATTGTGTAGATAAATGATGCCCTGAGTGTTTTGGAGATTGCAGCAAGAGTAGGCTGTCTTGTATGAGAGTGGCTTTGAGGGAGGGAATCATGTTCCCTTTCCCCATGTATTCCCTGTGCTGTAGGACTTCAGGAGACAAAGAAAAGCACAGGACCACTTTGGCCTATTGAGTGAGTAACATGTGCAAGGACTTGCTGCTTAGTCTAAGTGTGCACTCTATGCGCTCAGTATTACTGCCAGGATGAACTAGGTCTGGCTCTTGGTTTCAAGGCACTCTTGAGCCACAGGAGGAGACAAAGCACTATGCTTTTGTGATACCCATGCAAATGACAACCACACTCTGTAGAAGCTGGGGCTTCTGCTATGGTGCTGACATCTGAACTGGGTTGTAGAGAAGGCTGTTTGCTGAGCACAGACGTGGGGTTGGGTGTGCAAGGGAAGGAGGCACTGCAAGCCCGTGTCTGTTATGGACAGCCTGGAATTCTGGCTGTGGTGCCTGGTCAGACTGTGCTGGGGGAAGCTGAACTGAGGGAAGAACCAAGTGGAACCTTGTGCAGGGTGAAGCTTAGATGGCATCTGGGAATGGAGGAGAATGTCGAGGGGCTTTAGAGGAATGCCGGGAGCTGGTGTGTGTTTTAGAAGTTTCATTTGACTTTGTGTGAGTGACAGGCATAGGATGGGGGGGGCACACATTACAATGTCTTTGTTGAATACCTGGAAGGTTTTTCTTTCCTCTTTTCTCAATTTCTTTTCACGAGGTCCTGTAAAATTGGGGTATGTGCTTATGGGTGCATGCCCAAAAGACAGTTGTTTCTAAAGATGGCAGTGCTGAGCGGCCATGAGCTGAGGCTTGCAGGGGCTTGTGACAAGCACAGCACCATTGGTTCCAGTTTGCTTAGCTATCCTCTTCAAGGGTGACTTTGTCCAGCAAGCTTGGCTAAAGCTATTAGCCAGGCCTACAGCAGAGATAACCAGTACCCCAGGAATTGGCCTAGGTCTTTCTTGACAAGCTCCCAGATCCCTAAGTTGCACAGGCTGCTCCTAACACAGTGTTTGAATCCCTGCTTGCCAATTGGATCCATTCACCTCTGTGGTGATGCAGAACCCAGAACTTTAGCCTCCAAAGAAAAGTGAACAAAAAAAGCATGCTATGCAAGGAACAGATAAACACATCTTCTCAGGGACCACAGAGCCCTGAGTGCAGACTAGACCACAGTCTAATGATGTAAATACTGTTGTGTGTGTGGTTTTGCTGGCGTGGACTGATAAATAGGGTGATGAAATGAGGCTGAGGACAGAGGTGGTGTTTGTGAAGGGCTCTGCTGTTCCTATGCAGATCCTCTATCCAGCCCTTCAGTTCTAGACCTCTTCTCAGTTGGGGAAACTCACCCCAGGAAGGGGAGGGCCACACACTAGGTACCCACAGAAAACCTAGGCCATCCTGGTACCCGCAGCTATTGTTCTCCCCCTGAGCAGGGATGTGGGAAACTCATGAAGTTGCTGGGATATGGAGGGACCCCAGAGACTTTCTAGAACCCTCTTTGTCTTGCTCCATCTTCTTCCTAGACAATGGTCATACAATCCATGCTACAGCTTGCTATACTCTCCTGGCTTCCTTATCAAGCTGGCTCTTTCTACTTGTACTCTGGCCAAGCTGGGCTATTGTCTGTGCATCTGCCTCCGACGTCTAGGAAAACAAGTAAGTGCTTGCTGGAGGTTCCGCATTCCAGTCTGAGAGAAGGCCACTCTGTGCCCTTGGGCTGTCTGATACTGTCCCTCCGAAGCTTTCATTTGTCATGTTGTGAAATGGAAACCCTAAAATGTCACCCACCTCATGCGTATGCAGAGTAATATGAAACAGGCCAGGGCAGGGCAGCCAATACAGCTGGTCACTTAGCTGTCCTTTTAAGGCAGTGGTGACACAGAGGGAGAAACTGAGGCTCAGGAAGTCTGTGACTGGCGAAAACAGAGGAGTTGGTGCCTGCCTGACTAGGTCTCTTGCCTGCTGTGGTGCCCATCTCCTTCCCTCAGTTGTGGAAGAACAGCTAAGAAGAATGGGAATAGGCCTCTGGTCAGAGATCAGAATCCAACCAGATGACCTTGAGCAAGCTACTCCAGCTTAGTTTCTTGGTCTGCATAAGTGGCTGGGCACATTGCACACAGTCCAATCCACCTTCTGCTGGCACTGAGTGGGTGGTTGCCACTTCATTTTTCTGGGCAGTAAAGGTTAGTAGGGTGCTAGCACCAGAAGGTTGGGGAGGCTGTGAAACCTTCTGTTTCTTTTCCCCTTCCTTCCTTTGGCCTGACCCCCGCTGGCCCAGGTTTAAGGATAGAGCTGAAAGAACTTGTTCTAGGCTGGAATAGGTCTGGATGAAGTGTGGACACATCTCCTCCCCCTCAACCGTCTGGAAGCTGGCAGGCCTGAGGACTCTGGGGCCCTGGTCTGTGCTCTGACAGAGTTCTGTCTGGCCAGTGCAGATGGAGGGCGTGATTTATGGTGCTGTGAGGGGAAGAACTCTTCCAATGGTCAGCTTCCACAATCCCTTGCTTTATGGCCAGAGGTAAAGGCAGCTGTTTGGATAATGTCTCCAGAGCACTTAAGCTGACTTTCCTGGCCTAGAGAGGCCAATGGAGACCTTGGTGACATCATGTATGAGCCACATGCACCAGATTTGAAGCTTGGGGGGCAAACACAGGCCTTGGCCAGCTGCCCTTCAGCGTACCTAAGGATGTCAGGCCCCAAACTGGGGCCAGTCAGGATTGCCTTACCTGGGAAGCCACCTCTGAGCTTTCTGAGCATCTGAATGTACCTCAGGGTTCCAGATTCCCTAACTATTTTAGTTCTGCCCGCTCCAGACTAAGCTGCTACTCTGAGCCCAGGTCACCCCTCTAAGTCCGTGGTTCCCCAGGGATGATGAACTTCAGATGAGACAAGAACTTCTGAAAAGCACTGCCTAGTTCTCCTGGCCAGGCTGGCAATTCCACAACAAAAAACTGGGGACCTTAGGATGTGGCAAAACTGGCTCCATAGACCCCATGCTTTCCATATGGGCTAGCCCACAGTAATCCCTTGCTCAAATGGCTAGAGAAGAGGGCCTTTGTCTGAGTTGAGGGGCTGGTCCCTGAGAAGCAGGTAGTACTGCCTCTGGCCAGAGCATTCAGACAGTGCCAGCCCAGCCTAGGCCTGCTGGCTCTGTGCCTTCTTACACTCTGTTCTAAGCCCCACTGGCCCTGCCTCCCCAGCTTCTGAGACTCTTGAGTGTCTTGTGCTGGTAGTAAGTGGGGGCATGATACAGCTGAGCCTGACAAGTACTGGTAACTGTCTCTACTCAGGTGCCTGTTTGTCCTTGCTGTTATTTCAGAGACAAGATAACCCTGTTTATTGGCAATCCAGCTTTATGCAGGGTAGGAGGGATGAAATATATGGGGTGTGGGGGACCACATTTCTGTGGACCACATTCTGTCTGCTGGGTCTCTGGACTCCATCTGGATCATTCCATAGAGCTGACATCTGTGTTCTCCAGCCCAGCTCCAGCCCCAGGTGGGTGGTTCTGAGAGGGGGATGCGAGCTGCTTCCCCAAGGGCCAGAGGAGAGAAGGCATGTGGGAGTGTAGGGCCTTTACCTGGAGTCACCTTCAGCAGATGCCCTGAACTTGGAGGTGGTTGTCTAGGGCTAGTTTATTAATTCCTGCATTTAAAAATGAGCATTCTAAGTTAAATATTTATTCAAGATAAATATTTAAAAATATTGAGATAGTCAAATACCATTCAATCTACCCATTTAAAGTGCTGATCCTGGCATTGTTTAAAATATTCTGAATTGTATAATTATCACCACAGTCAACTTAAAAACGTTTTCATCTCCTCAGAACCCTCCACTTCTCTTCAGACCCTCTTCCCCAGGCTAATCTGCACCTGTCTCCATCGCCTGTCCTAGATGCTGCATTGAGATAGAATCCTGTAGTCTTGACTTCTTACTCTGGTATCTGTGCCCAATATGATGTTTTCATGTTATCCTAATAGCATGGATCAGTCCGTCAGTCCTTATTTATGGCTGAGTCATTGCATCGTGTGAGCAAACCCCATTTGGTGGCCAATGAGTTTTTAAAGGATGACTCTACATCTTAATACAGTTCTGAGTTAGTGAGGGGACGGGATGGGCACATTGGTGGGGAATGTAAACAGAAGCAGCTTCCCAGAGGCCCTCAAGGATCAACTTAGAGGCTGAGCCTGGACTCCCGGGTCTGACAACCTCTCTTACACAGCTGGTTGTCAGGAACACTGTTGAGACCTGTAAGATGGGGGGGGGGNTGTCTCCCAGGTTGCCTGGAGGTTTTCATCTTCTCTTTTCAGGTCTTAGGGAGATCTTGCAGGTCCTGAGGACAGGGCTCATCCAAGGCAGACTCAGCTGTGCCTGAGGAGGCCACAGCAGGAGGCAGGAGCCCTGGAGGCTCTTCAGTTTCTTCTTTGAAGAGCAGATCTGAGGCCTGGAGGAGGCTTGCAGGCAGATCTGGAAATTGAACCCAGATTAGAACCAGTGTGATTGATAACAGCCTAGGCATTAGAGGAAGGGCAGTTAAATATTTGTTTAATCTTGCTCTGATTGTCTTTTCAAACAGTGACTGCTGATCGTGTTTACTCCCTGCCACAGTGCTTTCTGGAGAATGGGGTCCTTTTATTCACAGGAAGAGCCCCTTTCTGCTAGTTCTTAGTCCAAAGGTACCACTGGGGTCTCAGACACAACCCTCAGCTTCAAGAAGTGACTGGCCATACAAGCTGAATGCTGCCCAGGGGGCTACCTGGGGATCCCTCAGCCTCTAAAACAAAGTGAAGGAACAAGGAAATCAGAGAGATACCTCAAGGAGTGCCTCTCCCTGACTGGTGCCTGGAGCCAGTAATTGCATTGAGTTCCCCTTGCAACCCAGCTACCCACAAGATGAGCGAGAGAAGAGGATACTGCCGTGTACATGGCCTCACAGGTTGTAGGTGGACAGGATAGCGTGACTCTCCAAGGTCATGAAACAGCCCAGATGGTGGCTTGTCTTCTGTGAGAAACTTCAGGCCAGCAGCCAGGCTTCTGTGGGCTGGGGTCAATAGGAAGGTGCATTCCTGCGTGAGTCAGCATGGCCCACCTAGTGCTTGCTTTGCATGTGGCATGTCTGTGTGCCAGTGTTAATAGCTAGAACTGGCTGTCTGGGTGAGTGGTGTGCCAGCTTGAGTCTCATCGACCTCAGCTAACTTTCACCACACAGGGGAAGAGTTCCTTGTACCCTGAACCATGGAGCTCCAGGTGGAAAAGTTTGATGTATGGATCGGGTTGCTTCTTTCTTCTCATGAGTGGTGTAAGAACAAAGTGGGGGAAATGGGTAAGCCTCAGCTATGTTCTCCTGTGAGTCAGGAGGCTCTGGCAGCTGGCAGCCAATGCATTTGTCACCTGGGTACTATACTTCTGAGTGGCTATAAATTGCACACCCCATGAGGTGGCACCTGCTGCCGTAGGTCACTCAAGCACCTCAAGCAGGTGGCCTCCTAATGAAGTGGCTCAGGACAGGGACTCTGTTGTGAAGCCAGGCACCTCTGCAGGTGGTGGGGTGGTCAGATAGAGAGAGGAGATGCTCCTGGCTGATTCTGTTAGGCCACCTACAGCAAGGCAGCCAGGCCTGGCAGCAAGGGAATGACTGAGTGATCCAAGCCCTTACTGCTTCTCAGCCACCTGTATGCCTATGACCATGGCACCACCTAGCTCAGTACTAGGTCTCTCTGCCCAAAGAAGCTGGACAGGGGCCAACAGGAATCTTTGACAGTCATGGAGGATGGAGGTAAATTAAGATACCTAGAGCAGTTGCTGGGTCTTTTAAAAATACTTATTTTTGTATGTTTGTACATGTGTATGGGGGGAGTACAGAGTCCATGACATATGGGTGGAGTCAGTTCTCTCCTATCATATGGGCCCAAGGGGTCACACTCAGGTCCTAGGCTTAGTCGCAAGTGCCTTTACTACTGAGCCCTCTTGTTGGCCCTAAACTACTTGCTCTTGAGGAGCAGTCCTGTAACATGGCTGTATCGTTGGCCAGGCCTCTGACTCCCTTGGAGCCCAAGTTGCCCAGAAGATTTTCACTGGGAACTAGCAGGACAAGACCAGACACTGGCTGGCCTTTAATGGCCAACAGGACTCAGGCAGTTGCCTTCTCTGGGCTTCGTTTCTGTGTCTGTAAAGAGATAAAATGCCTGCATTCAAGGACTGCCTGGAAGATGAAAGGACACAGGTAGGATCAAAGGTTGGCGCACAGTGTGGCCATGCAGGTGGCCTCTAGGGTCCTGCCTCCTGCCTCCATGGTCATACCCATATGTTGTCCCCTCTCCCTCCCACATTGAGGGGCTGACCTGTGTATCTAGTAGGGTGTTGCAAGTGAAGTGTCACTTTTAAGACAAAATTATAAAAGACAGAGGAGCTTTCTCTGTTTTTTTTTTTCTTGCATCATCTGTTCCTGAAAGCTGCTTTCTTGTGGGGACTTTGGAGAAGCTCTCTGGAAAGTTCTGGAATTATGGTGAGATGTAGGGGTAGACTTCTGGCCATCAGCCTACACCTGATGTCAGTCACATGAGTGGGTTCTTCAGAAAGTGACCCTTCTAGCCCTAGCAAAGCTTTCAGATGACCATAGCCCCTGCCCTGGCCAAGTTATTTATTATGGCTGCCTAAATGACCCAGAGCACAGCCACCAGCCAAACAGTGTAAGGTAGTAGATGGTTATTATCTGAACCATTATTTAGGGTGAGTGCTGTTTCACACACCCAATCCTGGCTCTGAGGAGTTAACTTTATGCTGTATTAACCTAAACAGCTAGACTAGGGGAATGCAGTATGAAGCTCTCAGTCCTGACACTGCGGAGACTCAAGATGCACCAGGCCTGTCCCGCCATCCTGTGGGGTTCCCAGGAGATGTGCACTGAGACCTTTCCCTCAGGCTTCCCGAGGTTCATGCAATCCCCATGTGGAAGCAGTTGGGGTCAGCCTCTGCCTGCTCCAGGCTCCCCTGTACCTCCGTCTTTGCTTCTGATATACACTATGGAACAACGTTGACCAGCTTGAGCCTGGAGGAGTGGAGCAGAGTTTAAATCCTGCTTCATCACCTCCTAGCTGTGTGACCTAGGGGCAAATTACTAACCTATTTGCATTTTGGTTTCTATACATGTAAAATGTAGAGCAAAGGGAAAAATCAGTTCATCTGCATGTTGTGAGCCTTAGTAGTGTGGCTCAGGGTGGCCCTGCGCCTGGCCACCCTTGAGTGATTAGCGTTACATGGTGGCCTTCTTGAGCTTTCTGGGATGGCTGCCCTGTTCCTCTTAAGAAGAACATTCCTGCATGATGGGGAGATTATGGTCATAATCCATTTGTTCTTACCATTTATGACTTGACCAGGGCCCTGCCATATGCTGAACACTATTTGTGTGTCATTTATGTGGTCCATGAAAAAACCTGAGAGATACATGCTAGGAACTCCCCATCAGTGTAGAAGGGAGCCCAAGCCTCAGAGGGATAATGGAACTTGCCAGGGCCCTCTAGCTGGTTCACAACAGTGCCAGCCCTTGGCAGTCAACTTAGAATGGCTTTCCTCCAACCAGAAAGAGCCATGGGGCTGGGTGCTTATCATGAGCAGGCTAGGCTCTGGGTCTCCTGTCCTTGCTTGTGGTGCCCCCCCTCCCAGCCCCAGTGATCTTCCCTGACTCTCTGACTGTAGATGGTCAGAGAGGAAATTCTCTGTAAAAATACAAATAAACAAAAGAAGCAAATTATGTAACGTCTGGGGCTATGCATTCCAGGGAGAAGAGATGGCCAGTACGAAGGCCCCTCTGTTCCTCCCAGACAAGGTGTTCCCTGGGCCTTCACAGCCCTGCCTGCCCTCTGGCATTTGGCATGCCATAAGCTATCAATGAAACAGGGAACCTTGGCCCAGGGACACTGGGCAACACAAGGGTAAGAGAGGGGCCTGCAATAGTCACCATGGAGTGGCTGGCACTTTTGTATTTCCAAATGGCATTTGAAAAGTGGCCTTCTGTTGTCTTGTATTTTTACAAGACATTTTACACATATTGTAAACTTTTCCACGCTGGTCATTTGTAAGCACACAGGTCAGTCACATGGACTGTATTCACCATGCCATGTGGTATTACTTACTCGGCCTGCTTTCAGAATTTTGCTTGTTTGTTTATTTTTTTGAGACAGGGTTTCTCTGCGTAGCTTTGAAACCTGTCCTGGAACTCACTCTGTAGACTAGACTGGCTTCAAATTCAGAGATCCGCCTGCCTCTGCCTCCTGAGTGCTGGGATTAAAGGTGTGCACCACCACTGCCCAGCTTTTCAGAATATTTTTATCTGTCCAACAGATACTCTACCCGTTGATAAATGCTGTTCCTTCCCATACCATGCTGTCTGTGGATGTCCTTCTGCTGGACAAGACACAGAGTGGCCTTTTGAATTTGGCTTCTACCACCAGGCGCAAATGTTTTCTGGGCCCATCGATGTTGTTGGAGCAGACATTTTGAAACAAGCAGGGTGTCTGTGCAGTGTCATGAAGTGATGCAGGAAGGATATGAGAAGGTGAAGTCCCTCCATCTGTACTCAGTAGGTGGCAGTGACTCCCACTGTCTCTGCTTGGGCTCCTCAGCTCTGGGTTCTAGATAGGAGTGCCTGGAAATCCACAGACCCTGCTCCACACTCCATGCTCCCACAGCTTGTTTCATGCTCCATAGCATCCTGGGGTGAGTGCTTAAGTGCTGCTCATCCCTTCCTTGCTTCCCATTTGTGAAATGGAAAGAGTTCTCTGTGGCCTGAGTCAGCTAAGGGCCAGCCCTGTGTTCCAGTGTGAAGGGCNCTGGTGGTGATTCTTACACTGTGATTGTCTTATTTATTAAAAATTAATCGAGGGGCCTTGATGCATCCGGACTTGAGAGAAGCTGACAGGTCATGTGGTCTCTGAAAGCACAGGGCTGGTAATCCATTTTAAAAAACATTTTCTTCTTCTTTTTAATTTAATGGAGGAAATCATTAGCTGGGAGATTGGTAGCACTGATTTATTTCTATTTTGGGGGGGCAGGAGAGAAGATCGCCTCTAATTGCCGCTTGTTCTAGAAATACGCCAGCCAGACGTTCCCATCAGCTGGGACTGCTGGTTGGAGGTAGGGGATTGCATCACATCTTCCCTTCAGACTCCAGGAGTGGCAAGGGGCTCTCAGGGTGCAGGTAAGGTGGCCCTGATGTCGGCAGCAGATTTTCACAATAGTAGCAAAGCTGCTTTTGGTACCTAGATCCCTCAAGTGCGCCTGAGTGGAGTACATTGTGTAATGCTGGGGGGTGGTTCCCCCAGATAGCCCGTGTTCAAGACTTCATTCCCAGGGAAGCAGGAGCAGGACCCCCCATCTGGGAAAAAGGACTACTTGCCTCCTCTGGGGCTTCGTCTGGTTCCAAGGGGAGGCAACTGGGTTTACCCTAAAAATAACCAAAGATGCAAACAGCCACAGAGTGTAAATGTTTTTCCTATCTGTGGGCCAGATCATTTAAAGGTACAGCTGTCCTCTACTGCCACAGTGTTCATTTCTCCTAGAGCAGAGAGTAACTTTGAGGTGACCCCTGAGCTTTATAGGATGCCCAAGTTGAGATCTGCCTGGGATGCAGCATGGGTGCCTCCTCCCTGGGGGCACCACACACCTGACTCACAGACCCTGAGGACCCCACCCAAGACAAGGGGTGCAGGCAGACCCAGACAAGTACAGTCATATCACGAAGCCTCCTGGATTCAAAGGTGGGGGTCCTCTTGTCTTCAATTTACAAGTCTGTCCAGTTCAGAAGAAAAAAAAAAAGGAGTAAAGTAGTTTTGAGAGAGAGGATGGCTGTAAATAGCTAGGCAGGATGTGGAAAAGGTGAGAGGCGAACGGCCGTCAGGGTTGTAGGCCCCACTGCAGAGCAGGGCTGAAGGCCAGCCCTCAGCCTACCCTCCACAGGCTCTGCTCCTTGGGTGGGATATGTGTTCCAGGCACTTCCTGGCCTCCCACTCTCTTCTCTGCCTCTCTCTATACTGGTGACTGCCGCCTGAGTCTCCTAGGCATCTTTAGATGGTGGCTGGGAGTCCTGCATCGTGGCACAAGACTTTAATCTATCATCCAGGAGGCAGAGATAGGAATTCTAGGCCAGCCAGGGCTACACGGTGAGACCCTGTTTCAGAAACAAAATAAATAAACACTGTAATTAGGAATTCTTAGTTCTCTAGAAAGTTCTCCCTAGATATGCCACATCTGAGTAGAATACCCTAAAGGGGCTAACCATATGAGAAGAGCCATAGTGAAGTTTTGGGGAGAGTCCTGCCACACTAAATATGGTCCACACCTTAAGGGTGGTGGGCTTGGGCTTCAGGGCAAGTGGCTACGTCATTGGGTAGGATCAGGAATTAAGTCTGCATTTAACGCTGGGCCTGGCCAAGACCTGTGAAGTGAAGTACTAACTTGCAGCTCCTCCATCCATCTACCTGGTGCATTCAGTCATCCTGCCGTGCATCCGTTTCCCATTCACCTGTCTGTCCATTCCTTCATCCCTCTGCCTGAGTACTCACCCATTATTCATCTGTTCAGAACATTTGCTCAGTGCCTGTTGTGTACCAGGTATTCTTATGCATATACCCTGGGATACAACTATGAATACAACCGCCTAGAAGCCTTCATTCTAGTAAGTGAGGTAGACAGTTGGTTTTTCTATTTGGTTGGATTTGTTTTTTTTGAGACAGGGTTTCTCTGTGTAGTCCTGGCTGTCCTGGAACTTTCTCTGTACACTAGGCTGGTGTCAAACTAACAGAGATCCACCTACTAGATTACATCCCAAGTACTGAGAACAAAAACCTGTGCTACCCTGCCCAGCATGACAAGCAGTTTGAGAAAGGAACATGCTGCAGCACGGATGGACTGCTAAATGAAAGAAGAACAGTGGTGTAATTCCATGCTGTAATGATGTTGCCAAGTGGTCACTGGAGTCAAAGACATAGAGACAGAAGTAAAATGGAGGGTACCAGCATGGGGTAGGAGAGGAGTTAGTATGTATGAGTGTAGATTTAGTTTAGGAGATGAAAAGGTTATAGAGCTAGTGGTAAGGGCTGCATAGCCATGTTAATGTTCTCAATGTCACTGAACAAAGCACTTACAAGCTATCAGGATAACAAATGTTAACATTTACCTCCATTTGGAAAATAAAAACAGCAAATAGTACATTGTATGTTAGGTAAGGATTGATATTATGAAAAAACGAGAGGATCAAGGGAATGCCAGGACAGGAGTCAGGATTAACTGAGTAAGTGGTTGGAAGACCCGAGTAAAATGGACTTGGGCAGAGACTAACAGGAGGAGGCCATGACAGCGTAAGTGCCCTGAGGGAAGAGGTGGACCCCAGTCTGGACAGCAGGGATAAGGCAGGGAGGCCACTTGGGGTTTTGAGCTGTGGGAGGCAAGATGTCCCTACAGGTTTGTGGGGGGTCCCCTGGGCTTTCTGCTCCAGGAGCATGGGAAGCTTGGAGGCAAGGGAAAGCTTTGCAGGAAGGGAACAGACCTGTCCTCAGCAGCACCTGCCAGCTCAGGATAGGATAACAGTTGCCCCCATTGTCTGAAGGCCTTGGTTCTACCAGAGTGTACCAGCCTCTCCTGTAGAAGGCAGAGTACTGCATGTGACCTGCAGGTGTCCTCCTGGACACCTTACCCACCTCTCTAGGTTACCTGTAGTGCCCAGCACTCCGTAAAGCTGTGTGAGGAACTTCCACACTGCACCATTTCCACAAAGCCATCCCACAGTGACACTATTCAGGGAATAACGGCAATAAAGAATTCTGCACACGCTCAGTACAGACAGGATTCTTTTTCCTCAATATTTTCATTTCAGCCTGTAGTCAGCTGACTCTGGATGTGGAAGCCGCAGAGATTGAGGCTAGCTGTGGCTATGTTTAAATTTGCCCCATTTGTTGCAGTCTTCATGGCCACATTACTGTTGCCCCACATATGCTAGGCAGGATCAGAGTGTGGTCTGGGATCATATGAGACCATCTATGCACTGGGAACAGCTACGGGGGTGGGGGAGTGGTCTCGCTGAGCAACTGACCCTCAGCCTAGCCTGGAACCAAGGTTGTACTCTGCATAACCACACAGGGTTCTGACACTGCATGGAGATGGAAACAGGAAAGTTCCAGTCTCGAAGACATTCCGGAGATGACCTCAGGAGTTGCTGGGGAAGACGAGGGAAGGCAGTGGTTCTAGAACAGGGCAGAGAGGAGGCTCCAGGTCAGAGGTTTCAGAGACTCTTGTCCTTATGGAGTCTAAGGAGCCTACTCCCCAGCTGCTGTCTGTCTGGTTCCCTGAGAGCCCCACCACATACCCACTGTCCTTCTAGACAGCCCCTGAGCCAGGCTGCAGACAGACAGATCCCCACGCCCAGGCAACTGAGGTAAGTAGAGGGAGGAAGGGGAAAGACAGAGGTTGAGGAGCTAGGCCATTGTTTCTTCTACCTTTACAGCTGACCTGTCCTTGGCAATCATCATAGCTCCATATGAATCTTTAATTTCATTTGTAAATAAATGTGAAGCCAAATGAAAGGTTCCATCTCCCACTGATACTAGCCACATTTTGAGTCTCAGTGACCACTTAGACCTGTGGGATAACAACAACTGTCCTGGCTGGTGCAGGGATAGAGTGTGGCCATCGCCATACAGTGTTGCATTAGGCAGCAACCTTGTCTCTGGAGGAATGCCATAAGATAGACACCTGAGAGGCTAAAGAGGGGAACACTCACCAGTTTACAGCCAGGAATGCTGGTGGCATTGGAACGTAGCTTCATCTGTCAGAGAAAGCATGAAGTGGGGGCACTTATGAGTTCTCCTGCTCAGCTGGCAGCTTCCCTGGGACAAAGGAGACTAAGGCTACTTGGAGTCTTCTGCCTTTATCACCATGTCAGACACGGGTGAGCTTTGCTTATTGGAGAGACAGGTGGCTAAACATTCCATTTAGGGTCTCTTGGGGCTTGGAGATGAAGTGCCCAGAGCACTTCCTTGGGTTCTGGGAGGCAGTGGGGGAATAAGAAGAAAACTCACATGTAGAAATAACCCACATGTCCATCCTGTGATGTGTAGATATGTACATTGAGGTCTGTCTAATCAACAGAATGTTAATCTGCCATGAGGGAACAAAGCAGCCTGCATAGGGTATGGCATTGTATTAACTTTGAGAACATGTTAAGTGAAAGAAGGCAGTCCCAAAAGGTTGCATGCACTTTGTAATTCCATTTGCATGAAACACCCAAAGCAAGCATGTCTGGACAGTAGATTAAGTCTGTGGTCAGGGAGTGGCTCTCCCATGTGTCTCCTTTCAGGTGATGCAGATCTGGGCAACTAGATAGAGGTGGTGGCTTTACCACAATGTGGATATTCTTCATGCCACTGAAGTGCATGCTCTAAATTGACAAGAATGGTCAGTTATGTGTTGTGTGTATTTTACAAGAGAAAAGTGAGAGGACACAGTAGGAATCTGGGCAATGAATATATGTATGTGCTCTTTATAACGTTTTTCTGACTTATTCATATGCAGGGGCATTTTCATAACAAATTATTGTTGGGGGAGCTAGGAAGAAAAAAAATGTTTCCTTGGCTGCAGGTTTCAGAGGCAGGTTGGGTATAGTAGCCCTCAGATGTTCCCTCGAGAGCAACAGGCGTGGGAGCACTGTTGTTTGCTCCACGCTCTGACCTAAGGTTTGCCAGCCAAGTGCACAAGGGGAGACAGAGCATTGGATGCTGCCCCCACCCATGCTTCCAAAAGGAGCAGGAAGGGACACAGTGTCCACAGCCTCAGCTTTCCCTAAGTCTGCCAGCGTCACGGTGCCCCCAGAAGTGAAGCTTGGAAGAGAAAGTGGTCTTGTCTCGGTTTGTACTAAGGAAATGAAAGCACAGAGATGTGACCAGACTTGCGATGGCTCTGTGAGCTCCAAAGAGGGAAAGAGACTCCAGCCCAGGTTCCTGTGTTCCCCCAGTCACCTCTGCAGCACAGAGCCTGTGTGGGGCTGGGGGCAAAGCCGTGGGGTTTGCACAGCAGTTGTAAGGTTGGTAGTATGAAGGTGGGAGATACAGCCCAAAGTAGGCCTGGTCCAGGGTGCCCATGCTATGGTCCCTTCTTTAACCAGCAGGTACCCAGCAACCTCCCATATTGGCTTCCTGCCTTGGGTGGCTCTGGACCACAGAAGCCTTCCTGTGGGTGGGCATCCCCTCCTTCCTGAGGGTGGGAAACTATGACTCAGGGTTTGGTGGCTGAGTTTTAGAAACAGGAGGCAAGGATAGAGAGGCAATGCTTCTGAAAATCCTGGGGAGGGGACTGGGTCTCTGTTCCTGGGACTTTGACCTTGGGTTCTGAGAAAGCTGCATGAGGTTAGTGGCATGAAGAAGAGGCAGGTCCAGGGTCCCAGCTGAAGGGTAGATAAGAAACCTGAGAGAGGGGGAAAGCTTTCTGGGCTTCTCTTTTCTTCAGGGTGACGACGGTAGTGGAGGACTGTTTTCACCCACCGTCCAGCCATGCCACACCTTGCCTTGGTGCGCAGGCCAAGGCCTGTTTGGGGAGGTTGCCACAGCAGAACTGTGGGATTGGCTCTGCTGACGCCTTCCCTGGCATATGGCTCCTCCGCCC
>LOEQ01001597.1:228222-240237 GCA_001685075.1 Bramus lutescens
GAGGGGCCCCAGCCAGCTCCTGCTGCGCGAGGCTCCAGCCCTGGTACTTTGTACCCCCTCCCTTACCTCACATTGGCTTCCTGAAAGGTAATTTTCTGCTTCTTCTTGAACATGTCTCAGCCTTAGGCTAGGTTTATTAGTGAGGAAGGCTCCATCTGGTCAAGGGTCTGTTTGCTTTCTCTCCGAAAAGCTGGGATAGAGGGAGAGCTGCAGGGAGAGGCCTGGCCTGGCCTGGCCTGCCGGAGCACTGCCTGTCGGAGCAGAGTTGGGGTACACATCCCCTCTCCTGAGTAGCCCAGCTCCTGTCTTCTTCTGCACTTCCTGTTTTGCCTGTGATTGCTAGAGCACGAACAGCCTGCTTTCCTAGAGCGTGGTTGCACTAAGGAAAGAAGGAAATTTAGAGACACTCACGTGCCCCCCAGTGGGCAGAGCTCTAGCTACAGGCTGCCTAGCTTTCTAACTGACTAGTCCTTAATCCTATGAAATGGGCACTCAGTGTGGAGATGTTTGTCCCTCCACCATGATTTCAAGAGGATGATGTCAGGAGACTCATCTCCTAGTTGACTTCAGGTGGACTGGTCCCTGGGTATGTCCTGTGTCCATCTTCACACACCCTGATGCCTTGGGACTGCCATCCAGCACAGCTGGTTTCAAATGGGATTCTAAGAATGGTATTCTCCATCTCTTCCCACCCTGGGAAAGGCATTCAGAGGAGCTGGTGGTGTTGACCCCTCCAAAGCCCAGCCCAGGCCCCTCTTTCCTGTGCAGCTGGCAGTGGAAAAAAAAAATCCTTGGTTGTCAACAAGAACATCTCCTGTGTTGATGGAAAGTGAGGGCCGAAGATACCGGATTTAGCACCTAGTTCTTAGAAGCTACAGGCTTGAATGGTGTCTGTGTGTAAGCCCTGTCTGATCTTTAAATAGAAAAGCACATACCAAGTGGCCCTGTCTGACTCATGGGGAGCATCAAAGTTTGGTGTGGTATCAGGGAATCCATATCCAACCCTGAAAGTGGTACCCAGCTCAGGAGACTGCCTGCAGAGGTGTTGAGCATTCAGGTGTGGTCCTGAGTTGTCAGGTGGTATGAGGCCTAGGGTGAGACACACGTTAGCTCGCCAAATGAATAGAGGATAGCAGACTTAAGACCATGTTGATAAGTCAGGCTGTGGCCACCTGATTGTGCTCTGTTTTTGATTCTACATTCTCCTTGACAGATTGCTTTAATAATGGCATCAGAACCTCAACAGCAGCTCAAGGCCTGCGTCACTTTGTGGTTGGGTCTATCTCTTTCATGACCCCTTTCTTTAAAACTGCAAGAGAGCTGCCATAGACTATGTTCCTAGTGCCTCCTTCCAAGCAGTAAAACAACCCTGATGGGCAGGACAAGGAGGTTGTGTGTCTGCAGACGCAGCAGAGCTTTCAGGCTCTGCACTCACCAAGACCCTCCTGGCATCTGGTGCTGTGCTGGCTTCCTAATTACCCATGTCTGGGGTTGTTGACTGGCTGTGAATTCTGATGGGTTTACGAGCTGTTGGTGCTGGGGAGGCCGTGTGCTGGTTTTGCTTTGTTTGTCTGAGAATGGAAAATATGATGTGACACGTAAAGGCAAGCCCTCAAGTACAGCTCCTTTCTCATCTCTGCTCTTAGCTTCTCTGGGAGGCTGGGCCAGTACTGCCACCGCCACTTCTGCTATCACAGCAAGGTCCTTCTGTCTTGGAGTCTTTCATGCTCCCCCAGGACCAGACAAGCACCCATTCAGATCATTCATTTGGCAAACCCAGAAAGGACAGCCAGAGCTGAGCTCAGAAGGAGAGGCAGGCTCCACCTCCAACTGCTTGTATCCCAGGTAGACCCTGAGTGCCACCCTCCAGCCCTGCCTCCTCCCATCCAAGTCCTTGCTTAGTGGATGCTCCCAAGTGTAATTGTGATTGCAAAATTGCACATAGTGCTGACTTACTTGAAAGCATCTTGGGGAGCTGCAGAGGGTGTGAGAGCAGCTTGGAGAGGTGGGAACCCTGGCTGCCGATGGCTTCAGGGTCGCTCTCACACCTTCCGAGTAAGGTCCTTTTGACCTTATTTCACCGTATTGGCTGGCTTTCAGGCGGTGAGTGGTTCTTTCTTCTTTAATTTGACAGGAGCGCTGGGATTCAGGGAAGGGATGGCGGGAAGCTGGGGGAGCCTGTGCTTTGTGCGGACCTCATGAAGCCCTGATGCTGTAAGGGTCAAGTTTGATGCATTTCTCCCATGCTGGGTTGACCACCAGGCTATGCCCAGGCAAGACAGGCAGCTCTGCCCCTGTTCAGGGGTTCTGAGGCTTAGGACAGCATCTGTCTGGGAGGTTGAACCTCTGTCCCCTCTTAGGGCACCCTGTCCTTAGCTCTTAAAAAGTCTCTTGGGGGTATTTACTGAATGACCTCAACTGTGCAGGAAGAAGGAAGTTCATGAGTTAAACATTCCCCTTTGTTCTTGTGATTTCCTTGAACACATACATACATATGTATGTACACGCACTCACATTTTTGTGCACTTATGCACATGTGTACATGAACACACACATGCAGCAATTGTTCAGGCTATTCCCGAGTATGCACACACATACGCATGCATGTGCATATCCACATGTACATGAGCATGAACCACACACAAACACATGTGCCCCTTCTGCTAGCAGGAGCTCATGTATCGATTGACATCCTGCTCATGCTCGCATGATCTTAATAATTGTTCCCAGCACTGCCAGGATCACGCACTTGTGCCTTTACTCATTTTTTTCAGCTCGGTCTTACCTGAGTAATGCAGATTGTCCTTGTCTACTTCTAGAAAAAGAGCCCACCTTTTTCTGTCCCTCTCTCCTTATCCTGTACGACAGTGTTTGGGGATTTACAGAGATTGGCATGTTCGTCTATAAGAGAAGCACGCAGCTGCTCACTCACTGAAGATCTCTAGCCCCAGGGAATGGGATTATCAGGGAGAGACTGATAAGCTTAAGGTGCTGAGATGCAAGCCTCTGTGAGTGGTGTGTATGTACAACTGTCTGGGACATGTGAATATGTAGAATATGCGCATCTGAGAGTACATTGTATGTGTGGTTTGTATGTGTGTATAAATGTGGGGCATATGCTTGCATATGTGTTCTTTGTTTATAAATATGCATGTAAATGTGTAGGTGCATACATTTGTGTGCATATATGTATGGTCTGTGTATGTATGTGAATTCACTTGTGTGTAATACCTGTGATGTGAATGATTGGAGCTATGTGCATGTGTATATTTGGTATTTGTATGACTGTAGTATGTTATGTAGAGGTATGTGCTTGTATGTGGCATGTTCCTGTATATTTGTGGCATGTGTAGTGTCTTGTGTGTTTGCATGTGAGTTATGTTCAAAGTGTGTTCATGTAGTATGCCCATTGTATTTGTAGTATATGTGTAGTATGTATATCTATAGGACTCTGAAAATGTGTTGTTTGTGGTGTAATGTGTGTGACTGTGAAGGTACAAATGTACATATGTATGGTATGTATGGTTTGTTGTATGTGAGGATATATATAAATATATGTGTGGTATGTGTATGTATATGCATTATGTATGTAGGGTATACCATATTCTGTGCATGTAAGTGGTGTACTAATGTGTATAGATGTGATATGCTATGGATAAAGTGTTTGTGTTTGCATTGAGATTTGTGCAAACATGTGTATGTGCTCATATATGTGTAGTGTTCTGTGAGAATGTGGATATTTGTGTGGTGATTAATGTATGTATGCTTGTGGGATGTTTGTGTGTTATATAAATACATGGTGTGTGTGTTTTCTGTGTGTGCTTGTGTGTTTATGTGTACATCTACAGTGCTCCTTTTTGGATGTCTGGGCACCCCGGCTTCCTCTCCTTTTTCCATTTACTGGCTCAGTTTCCTGAGAAACTCTAGGCAGATGTGTTTGATATGACTGTCCTGGAGTCTTACTGATCATTACAATGGGTACCTTCAGCATTTCATCTCAGTGGATGCTGTGCAGACACCCCATTTTACATGCTGTCTCAGGGTTTGAACACCCTGTGCCATGAAGACAGAGCCAGAACTCGGCTCTCTGGACTGACTCGTTCATCATTTACACATACAGCTGCTCCAGATGAAGACCAGACCAGGCTCTTGCCTTGGGAGAAAAGCCTGGATGGGAGCAGAAGGGCAGCCAAAGAAGGCAGTGCTTGTCCCACCTGGCTTCCCTTTCCTCCTTCCGCAGCTGTCTGACGAGGAGGCTTAGAAGTAACAGTGGCAAGAAGTCCTGGCCCCAGCCCTCCCTCTCACTCACGATTCCTGCCCAGGCTACAGTTTAAGATTCAACATCCAAATGCCTGCTACCCCCACCCCACCACTTTGATTAAGAGTATCCCACAGTCTGGAAGACTATGTGCATTGCAAAGTCTATTTACCTTATACCAGGGTCTTAGATATCCATGGCTTATGTGGTAGGGCCTGTGCCTCACTTTCCTGCCTGTAACATGGAGATAACACTGTCTGTTTCACACACCTAGCATTCAGAACAGTTGTGAAGTGCTTGGATAGTGTGTGTTGGCGGAGGTGGAGGTGGTAGGGCTGCATATAGACAGGTCGTTCCAGTGTCTTCTTTAATGGGCAGGACAGATAATGCACCCATTTAGACACGCACACAGGGAGAGGGCACAGACATGAAACAGGCAGTGCAAAAGAAGAGTAATCAACAATTCTTGGGGTGTGTGGGGGGGAGTTTTTGTTTTCATTTTATAATTTTTATGAAAATTGGAGATTATGAAGAAAGATAATTTATTTAAAAAGTCTTAGACACTTGAGGACTCTTCCTAGAAAGTTGACAGGATGTGGGGTAACACAGAAGTGCCCTTACCTTAAAGAATCCATTAGAAGTCAAATGACTAAAGGCTGTAGGTGGCTGTGCAACTGTGGGATAAGGTAACAGACCATGGGGGACAGGAACTGCATCTTCTGGGTTACCAGCCTGAGGCAGTTTCCCTTAAACAGGGTTGGGGTCCATGGTCTGGACTCAACAGTCAGGCTCTGTTGCCCAGAGTGGCCCTTTCATGTTGCTAGGTGAGAGGAAGATGGATCTTACACTGGTGTCAGGAAAGGGCACTGTTTTTTTTTGTTGTTGTTGTTCGTTTATTTACTTTGGTTTCTTGGGTCCAACATGCAGAAGTGGATTCCCCTGTGAGGTGAACTTTGTTTTTTACTCATTGCTGTGAGCTCTTTTCACATAAATGTCCAACCTCGGAGCCTTGACAGCTGTTACAAGCAAGTACTAGGCCCACAGCTCGAGAGTCTGGAGTCCCTGCTCCGTTCCATTCCGTGGGTACTTCTCTGAGCTGCCACTGTCCCTTGACAAAGCCAGGCTTGGTGGAAATGAATGAACTGTGCAAAATGCTGGGGTGAGGGCGGGGTGTCAGGAGAGGGGAGAACATGACACCTACCAGCTTAACTCAGTGTCTGTATTTTAAGCAGCTACCCATTCTTTACCACAGTTTTCCCATTTGGTGTCATAGCAATCACACCCCTCACTAGTTCCAAAAGCCCTGTCCTTTCCTCCCCTGCCATCAGCCTGCTCATGAGGTCCTGGAGATAGCCTTGGCCTCTCTGAGCCTGTTTCCTGGTTTGCACGATAGGGTTAGTGATGGATACCCTTGCAAGCCTATAGAGGACAAGAGGCATGGCATTTCTGCAGCACACTTTCTTCTATATTAGTGCCCTTTCTTCCTGGTGCCTTGTGCCCTTGTAAAGTACTTCACAGCTTTCTAGGTGTGGGCACACCCCTGATGGCAGTCTTTGGCTGTGAACAGGCTTTGTCAAGGCTGCTCAGGCGGGGAGTAGGGATTAGTTAATTTTAAACACATTCTTACTACCTTGTTTCATTTGCTTGGGGTGTATGATGTGCTGCTGGTTGCTGAAGTCCTATCTCCAGAACTGGGTCCTAGGATAGAGGGGATGGGGACTGGGCTGCTTGGGGGAAAGAACCGTCCTCAAACAGTAGGAAACACAAAGTGGCAGCTACATAGATACAGATTTGAGTCCTACCTTGTGTGACTCATGGGACCTGCTGAATGCCATTGTACCATAGCTTCTTGATGTGTAGAACAGGCAGTTGTCCCCACTGTGCCTCACTCTGATTGCACTCCAAGTCTCTACAGATCATAAGAGGGGCACAGAACAAGTTATAATTTCTCAAGGCTTACCTCCAAATGTCCATTCTATATCAAAGTTTGTCCTTAGTATAGAGGCCATGCAGGCCCTCCAAATGCTCTGTACCTCACCAGTACAGACTCCAGTGTGCTCCCTAGAGCAGGCTTGCCTTGAGATGAGGGGAAGCATTGTCATTCACCAACCCTCAGGTGTTTCTGACTGTCCTTCCATAACAGGATCCAGGGGCCAGCTCTGTGTCTCACTGCTGGATTTCAGACAAAGCCACAGTGCAAAAGGGGGAGCCTTCACAGGCCCAGAGAAGGGGCAGAGACCCGTAGTCACTGAATCCATGGCTAGCAGCCTGCCTGAGCTTAGAGCAGGGAGGTGTCTCTTCTGTCCCTGCTCACATCTGGAGACACTTGTCTCCAGCCCTCAGAGATGCCCCTCAGTAGCTAGCCTGGGCTGAAGAACCGGTTGGTCCCCTTGAGATGATATAGATGGGCTCAGATCTAGACTATTCCAGGTCTTCCTTAGCAAGGGCCTGGCCTTGTATAAGTCACTCCTGCCCAGTGTTAGGAAGCTGCCACCAAGTAATGTCTCCTCCCACAGGCAGCTCTGCTTCCAGCCTCAACACAAAAGTGGATTACTTTAGTTGCCCCACCTAGGTCTCCAGGAGGCCCCTCTGCAGGGACAGACCTTTCTGGCTGTTCATACCCACACAGTTGCCCTTAGAACACAGTTGGAAGTGACTGTGGTGCTGCTGGCTTCCCAACTCTGGGCCTTTAGGTATATGACCCAGCACAAACCCAGCCTCCAGACCACTGTTTGATATAACCTCCTGTCTGTAGCCTGGTAGCATTTAGGGGCTCTCCAGTGGACCATGCTAGGGCAGGACCAAGACCTGCCTCTCTCTTCTCACTCCCATCTCTGTTTTGGGAAGAAGTTAGCAGAGCTTCTGGAATCCACCTATCTACCTCATCTTGGAGAACAAGTCTTCCAGCCTCCAGACTGCCTCCACTGCTCTGTACCCCTGCAGTCTCCTGGCTGGGTCTCACACCTTGGGCTCTTTGGGCTTGGTACTATCTGTCCATATGATGATGTCCAGTGTGCAGACTGCGGCCTCTCTGCCACCTTTCAGTTGTGTCTGGTCTGTCAGCTTACTATGGCCTATGACATCGTTAGGGCAGATGGTTAGAATCTGTTTCATATGGGTCATAAAAGTTGAGTGACCTTTCCAAGGTCAGAGAACTATTCAGGAACAGGGTTTGGAATTAAAATCATTTTCCTAACCAATATTTACTGGGCACCTTAGTTTAAGTTGAGCAGTCACTCTGGCTAAACCCTGGGGAACCACTTTGAATAAGACTCAGGTCCTAAGCTCAAAGGCCATGTGTTTACATGGCCAAAGGGTAGGCCAGTGATAGCCAAGAGCAAAGTTGACATATGATGCCCAGGGGCCAGGAAAGGATAAGGAAGTGCTCCCTGGACAGAGATCAGCGTGGAGGACTCCAGGCACATGGGGACAGTGGCCAAGTTTGGAGACATCAGAGCCTGGCTCCTGTGTATAACCTTTCCAAGCCTGTCCTGCCTCTGCTGTCTCTCTGTACATGAAAGAGGTCAACCCAGACCCTTGTCATTTTCCAGTGGTTTCTCCTTCACCCTGGGGAGATGTGTTTAAAACTCAATTTGCTGAGTCTCTCTTGGGGGTGTGATTCAGAGAGCCTTGGAGGGAGAGTAAAGAGTCTGAGCTTTTTAGATTTATATTTACTTGGTTATTTGCACGGAGGTGGAGGGCAGAGGATGACCTGAGAGATTCTGTTCTTCCCTTTTACCATGTGAGTTCTAAGAGTCGAACTGGGATTATTAGGCTTGGCTACTGAAGCATCTCACCAGCCCAGAAGCCTGCGTTTGAAAGAGGCTCTCTAGATATTTCTAAAGTCTCACGGCTACACTCTGTTCTGAGCAATGCCTGACTCGGCTATCTTGCATCCTTTTGAGCCTTGCTCTATACTCTATACAACCAGCCTTGTGACAGTCCTGACCTGACTATGACTGTTGGCCTGGCAACCCAACTGAGAGGTAGGATGGAAAGGGCTTCCCTTGCTGCAGCATCTGTCAGAGAAACTCCTGCTAAAGCTTCCAAAATCATTGACTATTTATTGCCTTTCCCGATTCTGAGAGGGTCTCAACTGGAAGCAGATTGAGAACCAAGGGGGAGGGTAGGAAGTCCTGTATGTCTTGGGCTGCATGTGATGCTGGCCTTTCCCCCTGGGTTAGGTCTGAAAGCTATTTGCATGGGCTGATGTACATTAGGATTTGGGCCTGACCTGACCCATACAGGGACCTACAAAAGACCAGGGTGGAGAAGCAGGGAAGCAGAGAGGCTGGGCAACAGTCAGCATGCTATGAGCTGAGTGGTCAATTCCCCTCAAGTGTCTTAACAGCCAGAACACAGACAGGCTTCTCATTAGCATGGGAAGGCTCCTTAAGTGCCCCAAGTTAATTGGAGTACAGCCCTGGTAACAACCCAGCAACAGACTGGCACAGTCCTGCATAAGTGCTGAGGTTGCTCTCACTGATAGAGCAGCTGTGGTCCTTTCTCACAGTGCACTCAGAGCAGAAAGACTGGTTGGTAGACATGGGGAAGTTAGGTGTTGTTTCTCCAGGCCGTAAGCCCAAGGCACTAGTTCCTGAAGCTGTGTGCTGTGACAGAGCTGAAGCTGGTGACTTAAACTGCGGATATTTCAGCACTGCTCTCTACCAGAAGTCTGGAGTTGTATGTCTGCTTGGCCACTGCACCTCTGATGACTCTGATGTGCAGCCTCCCAGCTTCTTCCTGCTTCGACTTGTGGCTACATCACTCCCCTCTGTCTCCATCTTCACATAGCCTCTACCTCTGTGACTCCATCTTTCCCTTTCTCCAAAGATGGCCATTGTTAGTTAGATTTTGAGCCCACTCTAAATCTAATATGATCTTATTAGAAAATCATCTTGATTATTTGTAAACACCCCATTTCCAAATAAGATTCCATTCTGACATCCTACATAGATAGGAACTTGGGGCAGTAGGGAACATTATTATTATACCCAGCAGGCAGAATGTACCCCAAAGAATAAACCTACTGTACAGGCTAAGAAACATTGGCCTGGTAGCTGATCCTAAGAGACAGATCAGGTGGCTTCTACTGGCTTTCCATCCCATCACCAGCTAAGTTAATTTGCCTCCAAGAATAGAATCAGAGAGACCAGGAGAGGGTGTTGCCATTCGGTACCTCCATCAAGTTGTCCCCCAAAGAAAGATCCAAGGTGACTCTAAAGTGCTGGACCTGGGTTGAGTTCCAGGAGGCAAACTGCTAAGCATACGTGCTTTCTTGTGGGGTGGTGAGTAGCCTATCCCCAGGGGTGACTGAGTGCCTCTTGCAGGGTATGCTCTGGAGAGGGGACTCCTATCTGTCGAGCTCTGTCTGTCCTGCTCCTAGAGATTCGAACCCCACCTGACAACTGCAGGATGAGGCCAGGACTCCTAAGACCTGGAAGATAATGGTGGCAGAGCTAACCTTAGATCCTGAGATCCTGCCTGCAAGCCTGGCCCAGGCTTTTGCTCCAGGCTCATTTGTGGGTTTATGGAGTGGGAAGCACGACCACAATTGTTCAGTGTCTACGGCATTAGCAACCACAGACCCTGGGTGCTAGGCCCCTTCTGCACTGTTGAGTATGCCTGTTTCATTGCTGGGCCTCTCCTGCCCTGCTCAGATCCTCTCCTTGCCCTGTTTTGAAGTGCTGCCTCCTGCCCAGCCCTCTCTGGCTGACTGATGCTAGCCTCGAAAGTAGCTCTGATAGCCTGAGCTGCTGGCCCTCAGTGGACTTGTACCTACTATCAGTACATTTCATGTGCAAGAGCCCAGACCTGTCTTAAATGAGGAACACCATATAGCTCTTGGTAGCGGGAATAAGGATGCTGTCCATCTATTTCCCATGGACTGGCCTGGGCTGGGAAGGAGCCAGCTACAACTCGGGGTTCATCTGTGTTGTAGCCTGTGTCAGCATTTCCTCCTGTTTAAAGCCGAGCAGTATTTTCTTTACATCTCTATTCACCCATCAGTAGACATTTGGGCTTTTCTCACCTGGATGTTTCTAGTCCACCTCCAGAGTTTTAGAGAGCCAGGTAAGAAAAGTACAGAGCTGGGTGTCTGGCAGGGCTACTTAAACCTCCAAGCCCCCCTTAGCTCCAACATAAAGACTTCATTCTAGAGAGTTCTACCTATCCTATCCTCTCTTAGCTTGTGTCTTTGCTGCCTGGGGCCTTTTACACAGCATGCTGAGAATCTCAGCCCACTACCTGCCACCAGACCTCACACCCACTTGCCAAGTGACCTCAGGCATGTTCCTTCCCTCCTCAAGTCCTTTCCTCTCATCTGTCAAAAGACATAATCATCTGGACAGTTTGTGGCAGCTCCTCACACAGATGCAAAGCCCAGCCCTTGGATCGCTCTCCTCTGCTGCCAGATCCTCCCCAGTTCTGTCATTGCAGACGTAGCTGCACCTCTCTTCTGGATGGGACACTGTCGTTCACCTTTGAAACCTAAGAGCAGCAGCTTTTGCTCAGCTGAGCACTGTCGTGTCCCCTGTGACAGTATTGTTGGGTGAGGACTCCTTGTTCTGTTCCCTTCTGATTCCTTGGATGCAGGGTAGCCCCTGGGCTAGTTCTCACAGACTAGTTGGGCAGATGCTATGGCCTCATCACTGTGGTCACACAAGAATGGACAAGTGCTTTGTTCCACTGTACAGGACTTGAGCAGTTCTGGGCAGCCAGTGCCTGTAAGGCAAGGACTGTAAATGAGCTGCTCACAGAGGTGGCCCTGATCAGACAGGGTCTTGATGGGTGACCAGGGCACTTGAGGACAGAAGTAGACAGCAGTCATTAGTTAACCTTAGACGTGCCCAAACCCTACTATGCCATGCTAACAGTGTTTATTCCTCCAGTTCTATGAGACTGATGTTGTCCCTGCACGCTGGTAATGAGCCCTAGAGCAATTAAGCGACTTTCTCAGAGACAGAGCTAGAGACTGGGCAGGTAGCTCAGTGATAAGAGTGCTTGCCTAGCATATACTAAGGTCCTGGGTTCCATCGCTAGGAAAGTATGTGCGTGCGTGGACACACACACACACACACACACACACAGATAGACACACACTCACTCACTCACTCACTCACACATATACAGCTTGCATTTGAACTCAGGTCTGTCTGATTCCAGTCTTTCCCACAATGTTTTGTGACCTTCAACTCAGTTTTTGTTTGCTTTCTTTCCTACTGCACAGCATCCTTTTTATCAAGGTGGGAGTGACTGCTCCCCCGACCTCCCCCGACTTTCCCCCGCTCCTGCCGTTCTGTTCAGGGCTGTTCAGCGCCTCTTCACCTCCCACCCTGTTGACATAGGGCTGTTGCTGGGCTGGTTTTGTTTTTGACCCAGTCAGCCTGGCAGGGAAGTGGCAAGCTGTGTGCAGAGCTTCCCAGAATAGCCCCCGGCTCCCCGCCAAAGATAGAGGAGCCAGACTATGTGCGATGGGCTTGGACCAGTTGGAAGATGACTCAGTTCCCTGTACCCCAGCCACCTCCTCTCCTTCTTGTGCTCCCCTCTTTGCTCTCTGTCCTGATATGCCCACCAGGCTGGACCACTGGGTGCTTCTCAACACCTATGACCTGAAGAAGTCAAGTGGATGCTGTGGCCATTGGCTTCAGGGTGTTAGTTGGAATGGTTTCTTATTTCTTTGTGCTCACAATGAAGAGTTCTTACCCCTCTGTTGCGGGAGCTCCTTCCGCTCCTTCAGCCAATAGCCGCTGAGATAC
>LOEQ01001597.1:261870-280911 GCA_001685075.1 Bramus lutescens
GTCAAAAATCAGGTGTTCGAAGATGTGTGGATTGATATCCGGGTCTTCTATTTGATTCCATTGGTCCTCCTGTCTGTTCTTATGCCAATACCAGGCTGTTTTCAGTACTCTAGCTCAGTAGTAGAGTTTGAAGCCAGGGATTGTGATGCCTCCAGAAGTGCTTTTATTGTACAGGATTGTTTTGGCTATCCTGGGGATTTTTCTTTTCCATATGAAGTTGAGTACTGTTCTTTTGAGATCTATGAAGAATTTTGCTGGGATTTTGCTGGGCATTGCATTGAATCTGTAGATTGCTTGGGGGGGGTTGATCTGAAAATCAGGACTGGGGTATGACCCAGCTCTGCAGCTGCCTGGCATATGCAATCCAAGTCTGATCCCTAGCAAATTATCAGCTTTGTGTTAGCATACATGTGACCTCACATATTTAAGATATACTTGAATTTAGCCAAAGACACATCTGTATTATTCAGGGTTCTCTAGAGGAACAGAACTGATAGAGTGAATCTATTTATATTAAAAAGGAATTTATTTGAGTGGCTTACAGACTGTGGTTCAGCTATTCCAACAATGACTGCCTCCCAAGGGAAAAACCAAGAATCCGGTAGTTGTTCAGTCCTCGAGGATAGTTGTCTCAGCTGGTCTTCAGTTTACACCAGAATCCCAAAGAAATAGATAGACTCTAATGCCAGTGAAGAAATGCAGTGGGATAGATGGACTTGCCAGCAAGGATGAGGAGGGCAAGAAGGCAGAAGACAAAAGCTTCCTTCTTCTATGTCCTTTTATGTGGGCTACCACCAGAAAGTGTGACCCATATTTAGGATGTAATTTTCTGACCTCAAATAACCCAGATTTAGGGTGAGTCTTCCCACCTCAGATGATCCAATCAAGAAACTCCAACAGGGGTCTACCACACTGCTTGGGCTTTAGTTGATTCAGGTTGACAGCCACAACTAGACATCACATTATTTGCATATATCTAAAAAAATGGGGAAGAATTGCTATATTTCGGAAAGATATTGTTTTCATTTTATTAACAGCCCTCAGAAGGTTAAAGGAACAAGGCTTTTTAAAAATAGCTTTTTTGAGGTGCAGTTCAAACACCCATTCCATTAATGCATTTAAAATGTGCTATTCAATGTTCTCAGCATATAATATTTTGAACTTGTAGATTATGATAGAGGGTATGTAACAGAAAAGTTTCATTTTAAAGGGTTGAGCTATAGCTCTGTGGCATGTAGTATGAAGAATAAAAACCAAGAGACAGATATTGGGGTTCAAGCTGAAGATCAGAAGAGCAAAGCAGCCACATCAAGATCTTACCTCTACCAAGACTCATACAAATAAAGGGCAGATCTGGCAATGCTCTCCACCAACTTCAGACTCCACGTTCCACTCAGTTACTGTCTCTTTTTCTTTGTATTTCTCTCTCCATCCAGCCATATCACTCCTGTCTCCACCTCCCTATAGTGCTGGGATTGAAGGCATGTGATCCCAAGTACTTGGATTGCCTTTGTGTGAGCTCTGTTTCTCTTTTGGACAGATTCAATCTTGTGTAGTCCAGGGTGGCCTTGAACTCACAGAGAACCATCTGCCTCTGTTTCCCAAATCCTGGGATTAAAGGCATGTGCTGTCTCTCCCTGACCTGTATGGCTGATTAGTATGGCTGCTTTGCCACTACATTTCCCCCTTTTTTGTCTAAAATAAGAAAGGCTATAGCAAATATAAGAAAAACTATATATAATAAGTGCAATAACTATATACAATATATACAGGCAATAAATACATCAACAATGTCTATCTAGTACATTTGCATTTGACAGATTCAGAGAAAATACACCATATCCATCCTATTTTGGTGAGTCCAAAATCTTGTACCTAATTTTCTTTCTATCATAACTTGCTTCCTGCATCTGGTAAACAAGGAAAACTATAACTGTAACTGTCTAGTCTTCAACGCCCTCAGAGACCCAAGAAGAAAAATATTAACAACTGAGTAAGCAGGAAGTGCAAGTAAGTGACTTCCAAAACATGTGAGAAATGACAGAAACAGCTGGCTGTCTGGACAGTCACCCAAAGTTCCTTTGCAACGTTGGGGCGTCCATCGTTGGCCTACAGGCCTAGAATATTTGACAGAATTTTCTGTGAAGCAGGATATTCTGAAGAGCTGTCTCTCCTTGTCTTGACAATGTTTGACAGTCACTTTCTTTTGTGTCCTGCTTGTACAATTAGGACAGCATGCTGTCACCATTTTCTTGCCCAGTGACTTACTTTTTCCACAAAGAAAGCAAACTTCATGTGGAGTTTCTTTGATGCCCATCATCTTCTCTAAAGTAGATTGTTGCTGCCAGGGGTAGACAGGTCTTATTGTCATAAAAAAGGAAAAGAAACTATGTTATTAAACTATCTTAAATGCCATATTCTATAGATCTCTGAAGTGTTTGAAGATGACCTAATGTGACTACAAGGTTGATTATACTAGGTGACTAATTACTAACTTGCATTTTCTTATTATCCTAAACAGTTAGTAATAATAATTTTCAAGGACTAGAACTTTGCATTACATTGTTAAATGAGTTGTATAGGTACAATACTGTGAACAAGAGTAGAAATGTATGTACAGTATGTTCTAACAAAATAATCTTAAATTTGTATCAATATAAAAAATTGGTATACAATATACAAAATCAATCCAATATAAAGCATTTAAAACTAGTGGTTGCTTTTTTTAAAGATTTATTTATTTATTAAGCATACAATGGCAAGGAAGGCACCAGGTCTTATTACAGATGGTTGTGAGCCACCATGTGGTTGCTGGGAATTGAACTCAGGACCTCTGGAAGAGCAGCCAGTGCTCTTACCCTCTGAGCCATTTCTCCAGCCCTAGTGGTTGCTTTTTAAAAGTAGATTCATCTGTGAGTTCGAGGCCAGCCTGGTCTACAAGAGCTAGGTCCAGGCAAGTTAGGGCACAGAGAAACCCTATCTTAAAAAACCAAAACATAAATAAATAATAGTAAATTCAACAATCTACCTTTTCATCTTATCTCTATCCTCCCTTATTTCTTTTCAGAGTAGATTCAATAATCCACCATTTTATTCTATCATATCTGTATACCCCCCCTTTTTTTTTCTTTTCAAAACAAGAACTCTGAATCCGTTCTCCTTCGTTCAACTTTCCTCCTGGCCTTAACCCATAACAACTTATAATCAATCCCCATAAACAATGTCAAATATCCATAACTCATTGAAAAACCAAAAACTACCCGCCCTACCTCTTGGGAATGTGGAAGTCATATTCTTAAATCTACTTCCTGCTGTCTAGGGCCAGTGGTATCTGTAGGGGATCTTGAAAAGAAAAATTTGGGTCAATTGTCAAGTCCTGGGAGAGGTGGCTGTTTCATTTGCTGTCCAGTCTCTGCATAATGGGAAATTGCAGGGTTTGTCTCAAGTCCTGGCTGGAGCAGTCTGTTAGGCTGGATCACCTCAGCTAGCCACCTCAAAATTGTTCTAAACAGTTTGTAATCCAAAACCGTTCTTTAGGTGGTGTTTTTCAGCTTAGTGGTGTTATCATGGTCCTGAAGGAATTGTCATTGTGGGGCCCCATCCTCATTTTGGAGACTTTAAAGGTTGCTGTTAGGCATGCTCATGGTTCACTGCAGAAAACTGATAGAGACTCAAGCCTGAAATCATGTACAGGAAGGTAGATAAAACCTTTTTCTAGAATTAGTTACTACTCTATATGACCAGTAATATCATGACAAAAAATTAGAGTATATATATGTGTGTTAATCTTATAAAACTTATAACTTAAGAAAAGCTGTTAAAAAGTCAATATAAAACCGAAGGATTATGAGATTAGTAGTAATAAAATAGTCCTTAAATATTTGTTTTTCTTCTGTCCCATATCAGGTGGTTCCTCTGACATGAGACAGATATTTTAGATTTCACTTTATTAAGCATGCTTGGGTTTAGAGAAGGAGAGCCACACTCCAACTCCAAAGCCAGCTTTAATCTTTAATTGAACTGGGACTACAAAAAGACCATTTGCATTACATGTCTGTAGACAATAGCAGAAACAAGCATTTGGGAAAGATTATTAAATTTTATCCTGTCGGAAATGTGATATATCAATAAGCCAATTTACTCTTTTTCTTCAGGAATTTTTTTTGTGGGTGATTTGTCCTTTTTCTTCAAATGTCTCATTTGTCCAGTAGTCTTCAGATTCCTTAGCTGGATACCTTTATTCCTGAAAAGACAGAAACAAAACCCTTCCCAAACTCAAATTTTGGAGAGATTCTCTTTTGGCAAGTTATAGCTGAACAATTGAAAACCACTTGTTAGTTTTATAGGCTAGTTTATATTACATGGCCATGCTATTTGATGAATGAACATCTCTTCTAGTTCAGAGGTATCTTAACTAGGTGGTGCACACCTTTAATCCCAGCAGTCAGGAGGCAGAGGCCAGCCAGGTCTGCAAGAACTAGTTTTTAGGAAAGGTTCCAAAGCTACAGAGAAACCCTGTCTCTAAATGCCCCCCTCAAAAAAAGATTAAAAAGATGTGCCTCTTGTTCAAATCAAATCTATCAATTTTGATGATATCCATAGCTTTTCTTCTCCTGTGGAAACAAAAGCAAAATCCCTTCCCTAACATAACACATGTCCTGGTTTCCAGTCTGAGGTCAGTACATCTTTAAAGTTTATCAACTGATTTAATTCTGTAGTTTTTTTTCTAGTATCCAGTGTCTCTTCATGGCTGTTGTTCCTTTCTCATTAGCGTTTAGAAAATTCAAAGTTAATAAAGCATTATGCAATCTATTTCTGGGATTATTTATTATCCCTTTCTGTTTTTTTTTAACATATCCTTTAGAGTTCTGTTTGATCTTTATATAACTGCCTGTCCTGTAAGATTATGTGGTATATTGTAATATGCTCTATATTATAATAAAAAACTGTTTCATTTTTTAGAGACATTCTCTGGAGCATTGTCTGTCTTTATTTGTGCAGGTATACTTGTGATGGCCATAACTTCTAGCAAATGTGTGATTACTGAATCAGCCTTTTCCAAACTCAAAGCAGTTGCTCATTGAAAACCTTTTACATAGATTTCAGGGACTCAACTTTGGTCATCAGGCTTGCGTCATTGTGCAGCAAGTGCCTTTGCCCCCTGAGCAACCTTGTCCATCCAAAGTGGTCCTTCTGTTACAATTCATGGGCTGTCATATTCAAACAGAGTCCACAGCTTATATTCTTTTTGAAGATTTATTTTCATAATTTGTGTGTGTGTATTCATGCATGCACATAAGTATAGATGCTCACAGAAGCTAGAAGACCCCCAAAGCTGGAGCTACAGCTGTAAGCTCTCTGACACAGGTACTAGGAACCAACTTCAGGTCCTCTGTAAGAGAATCAAGTGTTGTTAACCACTGAGCTCTTGGTTGTCTATCCTGTAGGCATATGTATGATTAATATATGATGGCATATGTACCACATCATATGAAGCAGTTTACCTAGCCTAAAAAAAAAGTCTGTATTTGACTATTCATCACATACTAATTTCTCTATGTAATGAACCAACTTCTGTACTGTGAAAGTTGAGGCAGTTACATTTCTACCTCCATTCTTCCACTCCCAGTTTTTGTTAATTTCATTATTGTTTGTATACATTATTGATGTTACATATGTTACTTCAGTAACTATAATTGCCAAAATTTCAAAATTACTTTGTTTACACCATGATTTTGCATGGATGAATTTACAATTATTTATCTTTTGGTTTGTTGGGTTTTAATACCAGATAACATTTTTAAAAGGCGTTATTATCCGTGTCTAAGGCTCTAAATTCAATATTTCAGAGTATTTGCTGATCACACCTAAATGACTGTTTAACTGGGTATGAAGTTCTGATTCCTAAGTTCTGCCTCTTAAAGCTCTGCAGATATTACTGCACTAGCTTCTAAAACTGTGTTATGAAGTCTGATTCTCTCCAACCCTTCTCTCTGCACCTCTTACTTATACTTCTTTTTACCTATCCTTTAAGGTCAGTGAATTTTTCAGAATATGTTTTACTATTATTTGTAGCATCAGTTTTTTTCACTAGAAGATAGAATGTAAGCTAATCTGTAGGGTTAGGCCTTAGTTTATAATTCATTTATTATCTTGTTACATTTAAGAAATCTTAGAGGCTCTGGAGAAGACTCAGAGGGTAAAGTGCTTGCTGTGCAAGCATGAGGACCCACGTTCAGATCCCAGCACCCACATAAACACCAGACCTAACTGCATGCAACAGTATTTCAGTTTTGGTGAAGTGGGGAGAGACAAGGAGATCCTGAGGGGGTCACCCTTCCGTCACTACCATCAAAATAGTGAGCTCCAGGTTCAATGAGATATACTATCTCAAATACTAGAGGAGGTAACAGAAGAAGACACCTGACATTGACCTCAGGCTCCATGTGTGCACACATACACATGAACAATTTAATTGCTTATGAAGAAAGTTTTTGTGGTCTATTTCAGTCCCCTGTTGTTATCTTGTTTTACTCCAGGTGTACTCCAGTTATGTATGTGTTAGCGTTTCTGTTGCTTCCATAGCTGCATTTTTGCCTTATTCTCCAGTTGACTTTGTGTGAGTTCCTCTAGTCGTCCCACACCTCTTGTTGTTCATGTTGTGCTTTGCCTATCCATGATTTCACATACCTCTTTTAAAAACATGAGCCATATCTTTTCTTTCCTATTCCCCTGAGCTCAGCTAGCTTATTTTTCATCTCTCTTTATTGTTGAAAAGTCCCACTCTGTCTCATAGGCTGTCTTAAGTAGCACATATACTAAGTTTCTTTGTTTCTTTTTTGCCTTCCCTCATAGCCCTTGTCTCAGGAGCCTCACAGCTAGGATACAGTGTTAAGTTCTGCAGTTAGATCCCACAGGGAATGACAAACTGTGGTCTCCTGTTCTCTCTGTTGCTGTTGGCAGTAGGAGGGGACTACCGTCTAAGCCTCTGGAGGCCTACCTACTTGCCTCTGTAGTTCCTTGCAGGCAAAACGCAGTCCCTGTACTTCACACAGCCTCAGATGGAGGTGCAGCCTCGGCCTCTATTGTCTGATAGTACTCAGAATGCTCTATGGCTAAGCTTTGCTCCTTGTTTGTGGGAGCCACCCAGAAGCCTCTGCCTTAGTGTCAGTACTGTGTCTCTGTCCTGGAGTTGCAATGTGGAAGGGTGGACACTCTCTGTATGGTAACAGCTCACCTGGGAGCTTGTCTTTGGAGAGAATGTCATTATGTACTTGTTTTTGATGTATATTCACAGAGCCTCTGAAAGCCAAGAGACTAGTGATGTCTGCAGGCTCCAAGATTTCATCCCTGGACATCTTTGAGGGGCTGAGACCCTGAAGGAATATGCTTTATCTAGACTGCAGATCCTGCTGTGACCCTAGACATAAAACCTGCAGCCCCTACTGTACAGTAGTAAACCTCTAAGGAACAGCTACCAATACCTGTTCAGGGAGCAGGCTAACCCTTTACTTCCTGGAGACTGTTGATGAGAGCGTTCACTAGCCTCTCATTTAGTCCTTCCAATAGCTCTTGAAGATTAGCAAACAGGGAAGAGTGGGCCAGAGAGGCTAGGAATTCACTCCAGGTCACTGTTGGCATGAGAGGGTTGAGATGAGAATTCTAGCCTCAGGTCTAGACCTCGACTTTCCTGTTAGCATGCCCACCAGACATTGCGGGAAGTGACTCTCCTGTCCTCTCTGTCTCTCAAGGGTCCTCAGTGAATTCTGCCATGGTTATTTAAGGAATCTTGCCTAGGAAGTCCCCACAAGCACGCAATTCCCTGCCGCCGGGAAGGCGTGGATTCCAAGATGATCATAAAGGAATACCGGATTCCCCTGCCAATGACCGTGGAGGAATACCGCATCGCCCAGCTATACATGATACAGGTGAGTCCAGAGAGGTGGCTGGACCAGGTTAAGTTGGATGGATTCCAGTGTACACTAGTGGGTACTGTCCATGTCTGTGAAGTGCTGCATCTTGGCATACTGGGTTCTCGTGGGATCAGAGTATCTTGCCACCACTATACTCCCGCTCCCATACTAATATCCTCTTTGCGTTTACCATCCATCACCTTGCATCCACTCTTATTTCAGGTCTCAGCCCAGACCGCTTTCACAAATTACCCCGCCCTTTGGCTTAAGCATCAGGGACTATTCCTTGCTGCTTTGAAGGCCGCTTCCTAGATCAAGGATGGGCAGGACAAGTTTTTTATGGGAATTGCCTTCCTGAGTTTCACATGTCCTCACATTGGGGTGGGCACATGACAGTAGTCTTTCTTCTGCTAATAAGTATATTATCCCACTCTCTTGACCACAAATAAATCTAAGTAATTCCCAGATGCCTCCATAGATTATCACACTGGGAGTTGGAGCTTCGTTGTAGGGACCGGAGGAGACCCATTTGGTCCCAACACCTCATTTAAGATGGGGCATGTGAGGCAGGGGAGGCTAATAAGTTGTGCAGGAGCACACAGCCTGGCTTCTGACTTCTGGCTCCCAGGGTCTGTTGGGAGAATGGGATGTATCATGTCCACTCCAGGAAATACCCTGGACTCTCCTCAGTACCTGAGCAGCTGAGAACACAGACCCAAATCTCTATGTTCATTTCAGATCCTTCTAGCCCAGATGTCAGACCTGCCCACTTCTCACACTGCTGGATACTGACCGAGTCCTTGCTCTGCAGAGCTTTCCACCCTAGCTCTGCAGCTACCCTTCTCCCTCACCAACCCTGCAGTTCTTCCTCCATGCCAAGGGTCCAGAGCTTCTACCTTGATTATAAGCCATCTCTTGGCTTGGCTCTGGCTTTTCTGGATAAAGTGAAGTCTCTTGTTCCTGTTACCCACAGGGCCCTGTATCTGACAGGCTTCATTGCATCACCCTGAAACCTCAGTATGTAGGGCTGGCAGCAGGGCATAGCCCTCAGGGCTTCCATCTCCGACCTTGTTTGTTTGTTTTTATTTTTCAAGACAGTATTTCTCTGTGTAACAGCCCTGGCTTGCCAGGCTGTAGACCAGAAAGGCCTCAAACTTACAGAGATCTGCCTGCCTCTGCCTCCCAAGTACTAGGATTAAAGGTATACACCTCCATGCCCGGCTTCTCCCACCTGGTTTCTGAGGGGCTTGCACCTTCTGCCCAGGGGCTCAGTACCTGTCTAAGAGGAGCTTGAAACCTCTAGAGTTTAGCCAGCTCCCACAAGAGTGCTTTGGCTGGGAAAGAGCAGGAAGTGCCCCCAGCCTCTCTGGGGGACTGTTTGCTCTGAGCTGCTTCAGAAGCGCCACTCAATTCCCTCTTGAACCACTTACCCCTTAATTATTTCTAGAGAGCAGGGAGAGGAAGAGCTTAAATCAGGCCCCAGCTCTGAGCACTCTGGAAATAGCTCAGTCTGTTCAATGACCAGACTCATCTGCTCATGCTGCCATTTGTCCTGTGCCCTTTAGTTCCCTTCGCAGCAGTGATCCGTGGCCACGGCAGTACGGCCCATTGGCTCCCGGGTTGGACACTCAGGGTCCAGGAGCATGACCTCCAGCCTCTGAAGTGACCCAAGGTATTTCTTAAGCATGGAGTCATTGTTACTCAGCCCCCTAAATACCTCATTTCCCAGCATCAGCCCTTATGCTTCCAGTCAATTCAATTGTGCAGTGACCCACATCATCTGTATGATATTCAGATCTGTGTCCAGACCACACAGTTCATTGAACCAATTTGTACAATGTCTTTTGGTGAATGTTGATTTGCTAACTGAAACTGTAGTAAGTAGAAGCGCCTCCTACCTTGTAGGTCATGTGTGTCTATACCCTCACAAATGCCTTCACCCTCACAAGTGCCCTTCTCTGCTGCTGTGAGCTTCTAGTGCCTTTCCCTTTGCCCCTTCCAGTGAGCAAGTGGGTATGCAAAAGATAGAATGGTGAGCAAGCCAGATGTTGCCAGGAGAGGGGTTTCTGGGCCAAGTGCTATCTATCATATCCAGAGGGAGGGCTGAGGAACATGGTTAGCATATACATATATAGGTGTGTGTGTGCATGCGAGCACACAAATATGCACACATGCATCTACATAACATGCACAGTCCCACTCCAGTCCCCATCAGCTTGAGAGGCCCATAGAGGTATGATATACCTCTCTGTAAGCTTTCATGGCCACTGTAGCCCCTTTAAAACCAGGCTTCCTGGTTGTCTTCCAGCCTTTCCTCATGCCCCACAATGGCAGAAAGGCAGGGAGAGTTGAGTCCCTGAATAGCAAAGGCTGTGTCACCTGTTTTAAGCAGAAATACCATGGTTCCATCTTGATATCAGGGACCCAGAGCCAGTATATGCAGCTTGTCTAGAAGTTGAGGTGCGATCTGTTTCCAGACAATAGCACAGCTAAGTATCTTGCTCTGTAGGAGGAAATGTAGACTGTCCCAGATGAACCTGGCTCTGGGGAACAAGCAAGTGAGTCTCCTGGGTCTCACTTACTGTTTGTTTTGAGTTTTAGTTTGTTTGTTTGTTGTTTTTGCTTTATTTTGTGTTTTTTTTTGAGACAGGTTTTCTTTATGTAATAGTCCTGGCTGTCCTGTAGACCAGGCTGGCCTTGAACTCACATATCTGCTTGCCCCTGCCTCCTGAGTGCTAGGATTAAAGCATGTGCCACAATACCCATCTTGTTTTTGGTTGTTTTGTTTGTTTGGTTGGTTGGATTAGTTTTTCGAAATGGTTTCTCTGCATAGACCTGGCTGTCCTGGAACTCACTCTGTGAGGCTCGCTTTAAACTCAGAGATTTGCCTACATCTGCCTTCTAAGTGCTAGGATTAAAGTCATGCACCATCATGCCTGGCCCCTCAATTTCTTACATAAGCTAGTTTCTTAAATGGCATTGCTCTGGAAGGGCTCTCAAAAGTAACTTTCCTTTTCCAACCTGGGCTGGTTCACCCCTCCTTAGGCAACCTGATGGTTCCCCACTCCTGGGAGGACCCCATATTGATGCCAGCCTTAGTGTGGACACTGATTGTCATAGCACATTACAGCCCAGAATTCCTGGACTCAAGGGATCCTCCTGTCTTAGTCTCCTGAGTAGCTGGGACTACAGGTGTGAGCTACCGCTCCCAGCAAAAATAACTTTCATGCTTGCAGATGGGAAAATTGAGCCAAGTGTGAAACTTAGCTCCCCCAGCTCCCTGGGGACCTGTCTGGTCCTTAAAGGCTTTGGGTTTCTGGTGGGGTCAGGAGGAATCTACTCCCAGCCTCAGAGATGAGGGAGGACATGGCAGACAGGAGTAATAAGACGGTGGAGAAGACAAGGAGCCCTGCTCGTCCAGAACAGGGAGGGCGGTACCCGAGGAGGCCTGCTTTGCCCACCCTGTCCTAGCCTTCTCCAAGATGATTCTAGTTGGAAGAGATGTGAGCTTGTTAACAGGCCTGAGAGCAGTGCAGGTGGTTCAACAAGAGGCCACTCAGACAGTTCAGATGTGGGGGCTGAAACCTGGGTGCTTGTGTCCTTCCTGTTCCTGAGACACCCACTCACAGCCAGATTTCTATCTCTGCAGGCCTTGCTCATCTCATGTGACCGATAGATTGTTTCTGTACCCAGCATTCTCTGCTACTACAGGACCTGTGGGTGTGGGTGCGTCTGCTTCTCTGTTCACTCCCTCTGCTCCTGCCATGGGCTTTGTCTTCTGTGCCTCAGAACCCAGAGTTCCTGAGGGCCTGTGCCACTGCAGGGTGAACATATGTCACAGTCACAGGGTATACCTGGATGTGTGCACAGCTCACTGTGTGCCAGTTATGCCACAGTAACACAGTGTTCTGTCCCCACCTGTGTGGAGAGGATTTCAGGGGAGACTGTAGATGTGTCAAATGAGAGCCAGGCAGGAGTGGCAAGAGCTAAGAAATGGGAGACAGGTCTAGGTACACCCCAGGCAGATGCTGTAGGAGGCAGCATGTTCCTCCCGTGAAGGGCCTTTGGAGACAGCTGAGTGAATAGCAAAGAGGCTCATTTGGCAGTAGCTGGAACAGGTTGTAGAAAAGACCAAGCTGGTGAGTCAGAGCCATTCACCTGCCTGAGCAAGTTCTGTACCCAGGGAGTCAAGGCTAGCAGAAACCATTGCACTACCCATGCTGTCCTCTACAGGGTGCCAAGCAAGACCTTGCTGGCTGGAGGTGGGGGTGCGTGGTGGCCGGATGGGTTTGGTCAGTACCCTGGACAGCTCTGAGTGCAGCTGCTGGGGAGGGGTTCTCATTTTTCAGCCTTCCTTCAGAGGTCCCATGGAGGTTTGGTAACTATTTGCCAACCCAAGGTTCCAAGGGTGGGCAGCACTACATACGATTTAGGAATGGTCATGGGCAGGGATGTGTTAGTGGCTTCCTGTGTGGGCAGAGCATAGGGAGGCTGAGGAGAGCTTGTTTCTCTGGTATGGCTAAGCCGCAGCTGTATGAGGGCTTATTGCTCCCTTCATTACTATGGCCAGTGGGACCCCAGGATCAGCCTGTAGAGGGCTGGCTTAGCTGAGAGACACTACCTCCAGAGTGCCTGGGTGATTGTGAGGACTAGATCCCATTGATTATTGATTCATTCGACCAGCCTTTGTTTAATGTCTACTGCATGGAGGTACCCTAGTGCTGTGTGGGGTTGCTGCATAGACACCAGCCCTTGATGCCCTCAAGTCTCTATACTCACTCACTGGGTGACTACAACCGTCCATAGCCCTCACCTGGTGATGGCAGCAGCCTGAGTACATCACCTGCTTTAGTCCCCACGGTGACCCGCAGAACTGGTAAGAGGCAGCCCAGAGCTTTCAAAGAGCTTGTCCAGGGGAGAACAGCTGGCCCCAGGAAGCCAGTCCTTGTCTGGAGATGCGGCTGGCTGCCTTTCTGTACTTGGAGCATTGAGGTTTCCTAGTCTGATGCATCTCTTCCTTCTCTGAAATCATGGCTTTAGGGATTGGAGCAGGATGCCCTTCACCCACATGTCCCTTCCACAGTCACACTCCACCCCCAAGACTCAAATGCTCATATAACTAGAGGGTATACTGTGGGTGGTAAGGACAGGATGGTGTGGCCCGCCCATAGAGTCACTGCCACTGGGAAAAGGCCTGTGTGGCTGTGCAGGAAGCACAAGGACCACTCCAGGAGGCGAAGGACTTCCCTATTAGGCAGGGGAGGAATCAACAGTCAAGTGTTTTTCTCACAGACAGGCTGAAGGTTAACCACAGGAGGTCGGTCATCAATAAAACTACCTAGCTAGGTGAGTAGTGCCCAACCCCAGTTCATATTCATATACAACCTCAAGAGTATGACCTCATCTAGACTCGGTTCTGTGTATATATAATTAGTTAAGACTTTTGAGATAGATCATCTTGGATTTAGGTCCTACCCCAGGTTGACTAACTGTTGTCCGTGTAAGAAGAGGAAAGGACGCAGCAACTCAGGGAGGAGGCAGGCAGGATAAGATGAGAGAGGCAGCACATACCACAGAGGTTAGAAGGGTGGAATGGTGTCCCTAGAGCCTGTGAGGAGGAGAGCATGCTGGTCAGTCTGGCAGGCAGCTTGGAGGTGGCTCGAGCCTAGATGTGCTTCACTGAACAGGGTGAGTGCTCTGTGGGTCTATATGGAAGAGCCTTCCCTGCCCCTGCTGTTTTTTCAGTTTTTCCTGACTCTCTGCACCCTTTCTCCACCCTGGGAGACCTGAGGTTCCCCAACCCTGTAACTGGCCCATCTTCTCATTAAACTTCTTAGCAGGCAAGTGTATTAGCCTCTTGGTGCCGTACAAAGAACCACACACACTAGCTGGCCTCAAACAGCAGAAACGGACTCCTGGATCTCCTCAGACAGTCAGCACCTTTCTTAGCTCCCACCTTATTGTCACACGGGTCACTGTAGTGCTGTCCCGTGCTCCAGGCCTGCAGTTACCAGCCACAGGCACAGGGCTTCTGTAAGAGGTGAAACAAGTTGTGCCACAGCACATCTACTCACTTCAAACTTAGCCCACAGTCTAAGACCAGTCCATCCGTCCTCCCTCCCTGTAGGAAGCTGCTTGTTCGTACCTGGCTGCCCAGACTTGAAATAACCACACAGAAACTATATTAATTAAATCACTGCTTTCTGATTGGCTCTAGCTTCTTATTGGCTAGCTCTTATATCTTAATTTAACCCATTTCCAGTATTTTATATTTTACCATGAGGCTTGTGGCCTACCAGCAAGGTTCCATCTGGCAGCTTGCGTCTTTCTCCTCTGGTGGCTCCATGGCGGCTCCCAGCATTCAGTTTAATCTTCCCCACCTAGCTCTACTCTACCCTATCACAGGCCAAGCCAGATTCTTTATTCATTAACCAAGAAAAGCAACACATATACAGAAGGACTTCCCACACCACCTCCCTTCCTCTCTTCCTTTCTTTTTTCCTTTCTTCTAGACACAGTCTCACTATGTACTCTTGGCTAGCTTAGAACTCACCAAGATCCACCTGCCTCTGCTTCCCAAGAGCTGGGATTAAAGCTGTGCCTCCACCCCAGAACATTCCTTCTCCTTTCTGAAGGAGGCTTTAGTCACTCCGGGCCCCGGAGCTGATCACCACATTGTGTCCTACAGAGGTCAGGCTCTGGGGTGGTTGAGGTGATGAAGTGTGTGTGGTAGGAGCACCCAAGAGTACACATGTATCTGCACATATCAGTATGAGCATTTGGATCCGGTACTGAGCATGTGTGCACATGGACATAGGTGCTGCTTGGGAAGCTGACCAAGGATATAGCAATGCCATCACGTCACCATGAAAGCATAGTCTGGGCTTAAAGTCACCAGTGCCTCAAACATAGCATCTATAAAACAGGAAATGGACTTTTTAGACACTGGGAAGGACACGTAGAGATGACCTAGGTGCTATGTGTGTCAGTGTCACCAAGCCCCCTCCCACTCTCCTATTTGGCTCTTCTTAAACCTTAGTGAATACAAGAGGCAAGACTGGGGTTTGTTTGTTGTTAGAGCAGCTTTGTAAGTCCCACACATCTGAAGGGGACAGGTAGCATATTCACAGAATTGTACAGAAGCCACCTTCTGGATGTGGTATAGAAATATTATGTATATAGTTGCAGGTGTCCTCATTTTTCTGTTGCTGTGGTAAAATCACAACAAGCAACTTAAGGGAGAAAAGGTTGACTTCAGCTCACAGTTCCAGGGTACAGTCCATCCTAGGAGGAAGTCGAGGCTGCAAGAGCTCAAATCACCTACTCACATCTCATCCACAGCTAAGAGCAGAGAGAAATGAATGCATACATGCTTAGTGCTCATATAACTTCTGTCCTCATACACAGGCCAGGACCCAAACCTAAGGAGTGGTGCCACCCACAGTGGGCTGAGTCTTCTTACAGTATTAATGTTAATCAAGACAGCTCCCACAGACATGCCCACAAGCCAGGTTGCTCTAGATAAGCTCTCATTGAGTCTTTCTTCCCAGGGTGAATCTAGATTGTGTCAAGTTCACAATTAAAACTGACTACACAGAGGGTCCATATATTTTCCTATGTTTTGAGTGTGTTAAAAGTAGAAATCACAACCTGGTGGTGGTGGTACATGCCTTTAGTCCCAGCACTCAGGAGGCAGAGACAGGCAGATCTCTGAGTTTGAGGACAGTCAGGGCTGTTACAGAGAAACCGTCTCAAAAAAAAAAGTAGAAATCACTAGTTTGTATAGTATGGTAACTTTAGTGTAGGACGTAGTTGTTACCTGTAGAATGTGCATTGCCCCTCACTCCAGCCCTTGGGAACCAACAATTGGCTTTTGAACTCTGGGTTTGCCTCTTCTGGACATTTTCATTAATGGGATCACATGATTTGCAGCCTTTTGTGTCTAACTTCTGTCACTTAACATGTCCTCAGGGTTCATCTACCTTTCAGCCAATATCAGTGTCTTACTCCTCTTTATGGCTGGAGATTGTTCAATGGGATGAATGTACCATGTTTGTTTTCCCATGTGCTGATGGACGCCTTTTGGTGATTGTGTGTAGGTAGCATCCAGACTCTGTGAGGAAATGGGTTTTCCTCTGCTGTGCCTCTGTGCCTACCTTTAGACTTTTTATCTATGAGGGACTGCTACACTGTTTCTGCCCCCACTAGCTGTATGTGAGGGCTCCAGTTTCTGCATTAGGCTTGGTGCTTTCTGGCTGGTTTTGGTTTGTGTTTCCTGACTATTTGTGTTGTTAAGCAACCTTCAGGCACTCACTGGCCTTGTGTACGTTGTCTGTGGAAACATGACTGTTCAAGCCTTTTGACCATTTGTGAACATGTCATTGGTCTGTTGTTGAGATGTAGACGTTATCTTTATCTTTTGGATACAAATTCCTAGCATCAGATATTACTGGCAAGTTTTCTCTTGCATTATACAAGCTCTTTTAATTTTCTTTCTGCAAAACACATGTTATCAATTTTCATTAAATCCAGCTTCTCTGTCTTTTACGATGAATGGTTTTGCTGGTTTCCTGCTGAAGGATGCACTTTAGCTTCCCTTGTGGACCATGGAAGTCATTTCCACCCACTTCTGCCTCATAAGGGACCACCTCCCATCTTCCTTGTAGGCACTATGTCCACTACACATGTGAGTGACAAGGTACCCCTTCCCTATGAGTAGACATTGGTCACCCCTAAGATCAGATCAAGCCCCCAGCTGCCTTTTTAAACAATCTTAGCTGTTCCAGTGTCACATGTATAAACTTTGTCTAATCCAAGCTCATAAACATATCCCTGCATTTTCTTCTGAGAGTTTTAGCATTTATATCAGGGAATGTATTACTAATGAGCTGTCAACAGCAGCCAGTGAGAGAGTCATGTCCATTAGGGAGTTTGTGGCCCTGTGTGATGCTGGGGCCCCTGCCAAAACTTCTGCTGCCTCGTCTGCTTCTCTGTCATTCTAACCGAGTAGGATCACAAGTTGGTTCTTGTTCCTCAGTTTCTCCATATGTGACTAACATTCTCCCAGTAAGTCTTTGTCTGTTTCCCCTCCTCACTTACTTACACACAGCTCTCCTCTTAGCTTAGCTTCCCAAATGCTGAGCGTACAGCTCTAAGACACCACGTCTGTCTACAGGCGACTCTGAGAACGTTGTCCGCTGTCTTGCCTAGCAGAGTCCTGAATCCATGGACTCTTGTCTCACACACACACATACATGCTTATCTCACACATGTGTACAGAAAAGTCACATGAACATAGACATCCTGACCAACAAACTCAGTGCTTAAGCCCAGTAATGAGCAACAGTCCTCCGTTTTCCTAGTCATAGGCTGATCTCAGAACATGCAATTCCACCTCAGCATCTCTGGGTGTCTCTCCAGGCAGCCTGTGACAGGCCCCAACCCAGACCCTGCTGTGGGCCTCTGCAGTAAAGTAGACAGTAACACTTAAAAGTAGCTGTAACACAGCATTGCTCACCTGGGAGGCTGAGTCACGTCCAGTAGCTGGAATATTGAGAAGAGTGATAGCCCAAAGCAGGGCATACATGGTCTAGATGGGTTCTGAAGAGAACACTCAGACAACAGCCTGGAGGAGACTGTGAGTCATGTGTATTCCTGTATATACATGGTATCTGCCAGCACCACTTCAGGCATGGCTTCCCCCACTCTTACAGATCAGTAGTCTAGGACCAGGCCCACCCAACAGGAGGGGATGCTTGTGTGGTTCCTGAGATTCAGGCTATCTCAGCTTCTTCCTTTCTGTCTCCACACTGTCCCAAATATCTGTAGTCTGGTAGTCAGCTATCACCTTGAGTGAGCTGCACCCAGTACCCTGTGCCTCGGTTTCCTTACTTACGGAATGTGGAGTGCTCCATTCTACCAGTTTGAGGATCAGGTGCAGACAAAGATAGGGTCCAGAAGGTGTCTGCTCATCCTTGGCATTCCCCGTGGGCCTCCTCCTTAGCCGCAGCATGTACATCTCAGCCCCAGTGGGTTCTGTGAGTGGCCCTATCTGTTGCCTTACAGGTCCAGATCAAGCCCTGCTCTTCCCTGTCCCATCTGAAAGCATCAGTGACTAAGTCAGAGTAGCTGAACCCTCCTCACCTCTCTGTTCCTGGGGTCTTCAACCCTGTACCCTCAGTCCTTTCTCAGAAACAAACCTCAGTGATATCTGGACTTTGGAGCCTTGTAGACCATACCCAGTACTTACTACAGCTAGAGTTAACTGTCTTCCCAAGGCAGACAGGGACCAGCTGTCCTCAGAGGCTGGAGCTTTTGTGGTGGTAAAACTTTTCCTTGCAGTGCAACTCAGAGGGAGACTTCTCACTGGCTTGATAGTTCTGGGTTTCGCTTCACTTTTTTAAAAAATTATATTTATTTGGGTCAGGCATGGTGGCACATGCCTTTAACCCCAGCACTTGGGAAGCAGAGGCAGGCAGATCTGTGTGAGTTCAAGGATAGCCTGGTCTGCATAGTGAGCCAGAAGTACACAGATAGACCCTCTCTCTCAAAAATTTGTTTTATTTTGGGGGGGGCAGGGAAGCATGTGTTTCATGGCACGTGTGTGGAGATCAGAGGACAACTTTCAGGAGTCAGTTCTACCTTCTACTATGTGGGTTCTAGATATTGAACTCAAGTTGCCAGGCTTGGTGACAAGGGCCCTATCCACTGAGCAATCTTGCTGGAACTTTCTTTACTTTTCTGTTTTGGTAGTGGTTGTTTTCAAAGAGACTTTTTTTTGAAATAGCCCAGGCTGAACTAGAATTCATAATCTCCCTGCTTCTGCTGGAATTACAGGCATGAGCACCAAGCCCAGCTACTCTACACTGTTTTTATTTTAAGTTTTTGACAATTTTGTACATGTGCACGATGAATTTTAGTTGTCTTCACCCCCTTGCTATTACAGTGTCTCATCTCTGCTCCATCCCACTGAATCCCAGCAAGGCCTCCCACCTCCATGGCTTTTGTGTGCATGGTGCCCATACATTTAATTAGGGTTGCTTGCATGAGTGGGAAATTATTTACTGGAGCATGGGCAACTTATCATTGGCTACACCACTGAAGAAAGTGACAGCTGACAGCCCCTCCC
>LOEQ01001597.1:288472-299237 GCA_001685075.1 Bramus lutescens
CTCTTCGATGCCCATCTTCCTCTTGAAGTAGATTGGTGCTGCCAGGAGCAAACGAGTCTCATTGTCATGAAAAGTCCTAAGTTATTAAAACATTAAATGCCATATAGACCCTCCTACATCAGGGCAGCATCTCAGATATATCCTCTCCTGCTCCTTTTCCAGGAGGCTCCTGCAGTGTCCATGACAGTTCAGTGGAGGTGGCAGAAGGATATAACATATCCCTACAGTCTGCCTGTCTAACCCATGGTAGCTGGGATTGACCGAAACAGCCTTCCTACTACCTCCCCACATCCCTGACTGAGACCTCAGGCCAGGAGGACAGTGTTGTAGAGGCAGCTTGGATCTCAGCCTGCCCACCTCACTGGGCCTTCCTCCTCCTGTCCATAGTTCCCACCTTCTAAAACAGGAGCACAGGCCTCATCTTACAGGCAGCAACTGTGGTGCTACCCTGACCCTTTCCTTGCTCCCCTGTCTTTCTGGCTTGTCCTACCCTTTACTGTAGTCTGCCCTGTATGAACTGCTTGGGGGAGATAGTGGTTCCCAGGCTCTATGATCCCCAATCCCCCCCATCCCTATGTAACCCCTGAGTTTCTGACAAAACCCAGACTCCTCAGCTTTCTGAAATTTGATCTCAGAAAGGAGGGTGGGGCACAGTTGTTAGGATGGCTGTGGCCTGCCATCCCCACACTGCCATAACAGTCACTGTTGCCTCTCTGAGTCCCACTGTCCTCATCTGTGAGGTGGGTGTAACAGTAGCAGTTCTGCAGAGCTCCTGTGGGGTGACTCGGGGTGCAGATCTGCAGGCAGACATGACCCAGCCCTCTCTGAGCATGGTGAATATCGTTGTACTGACAAGTGGTCTTAAAGAAATAACTCCCCAAACTTAAGCTGCTCCCTTTGTGCCTCTCCAGTAGTGCAATGTGCCATCCATCCCTTCCAGCCAGCCCACAAGGAAGACATTCCATGTTAGGTTAGAGTGGACTGTGCGTCCAAAAGACAGGCCCATAAAAGGAACTGAGACTCACTCCTGAGACCTCCCTCAAGAGTAAACTAGGAATACAGTCAGCTGAGGCTGAAGGAGAGTACCATCCTGCTCCATGGGTGAGCAGAGGTCTCCACAGCTAGCCTCTCAGAGGAAAGGAGGCATGGGGCATGGGAGGAGAAAGGGGCAAAGCCTGAGACGTGCCAGGGCTGAGCCTCTCAGAATGCTGCCCTGAGAACCAGCCATCACTCCTCAAGGATGTCCTCTGGAGAAACTCATGTACATTTAAGGCATGTTCAGGGCCACAAAATAGAAAAATTAGTCAGGCAATGATAACACACAGCTTTAATCCCAACACTCAGAAAGCAGAGGCAGGTGGATCTCTGTGAGTTGAAGGCCAGCCTGGTCTACATTATACAGATGAGCCAAAGACCAACTAGCAGGAAAAGAACTAAATAAATCAATGTTTCAATTGTATCAATAGCAAACCCCACACCTAGAGCCACATAAAAGTGTGGGAAAGGAGAGACTCAGTCAGAGAAGCGCATGGCAGAAAACACACGGCCCAGCACATAGATGTCTGTTCCCCAGACAGACCATTCCAACACACTGTGGGAAACACATCTGCACACTAAACCCAGAAACAGCAAGCAGCAAACACAAAACCTGGGACCTGTGTTTCTAGGAAGAGAGGAGGGGTTGTTTGTTTGTTTTCAAGACAGGGTTTCTCTGTAGATTTGGAGCCTGTCCTGGAACTCGCTTTGTAGCCCAGGCTGGCCTCGAACTCACAGAGATCTGCCTGCCTCTGCCTCCCGAGTGCTGGGATTAAAGGCTGCACCACCACTGCCCGGCTAAGAGAGGAGTTTTTGAAGAACCCCGACACTCTGGTCCTTTGCTGAGTGGTGTGGACACTAATGTGCTACTTCCTTCTATGCTTTTTTTTTAAATGTCTGTGTGTATATATCTGTGTCTGTGTGCGTGTGTATGTCTGTGTCTTTGTATGTCTGTAGAGGGGGTCTGTGTGTGTGTGTCTGTGTGGGAATGTGCATGTGAGTGCAGATACCTCTGGAAGCCAGGTGAGGGTGTTGGATTCCTGGAGTTAGAGTTATAGGTGATTGTGAGCAGCCTGATATGGGTACTGGGAACTAAACTCTGATCTTTTGGGAAAGCAGCAAGTGCTGTAGAGGTCAGAGGACAGCTTTTCCTTCTACAGTGTGGGTTCCAAGGACTGAGCTCCAGCTGTTAGGCTTGGCACCCACTGCGCCATCTCACCCCCCAATCCCTGTTTTGGATATTTTGTTTGTTTGTTTGTTTGTTTTTGGAACAGGGTCTGATGTGACTCAAGCTGGCCTCCAACCCAGTATTGGCCAAGGATACCTTTATAACCTTAAACTCCTGCCCTCCATGTCCCAAGTGCTAGGATCGCTATGCAGCACTGCATCCAGCTTTTTTCTTTTCTTTTTTTTTTTGTTTGTTTTGTTTTGTTTTTCAAGACAGGGTTTCTCAGTGTAGCCTTAGCTGTCCTGGAACTCGCTTTGTAGACCAGGCTGGCCTCGAATCACAGAGATCTGCCTGCCTCTGCCTCCTGAGTACTGGGATTAAAGGTGTGTCCCACCACTGCCCAGCTCTTGTTTTAATTTTTTCATTTTTAAAGAAAATGTGGAGCTAGGTGGGTAGCTCACTCAGTCAGTAAAGTGCTTGCTACAGAACCATGAGAACTGAGCTTTGATCCCACATAAACCAACGAGGCTCAATGGTGTATGCCTATAATCCAAGTGCTGGGGAGGCAGAGACAGAAGTCCTAGTGCTAGCTGGCATCCAGTCTAGCCAAATCAGCAAATTCTAGGTTCAATTAGGGACCCTGCCTCAAAAAAATAAGGTGGAAAAACAATAGAGGAAAGACACCCAATGCTGACAATCCCTGGCTTCTATACATATGCACATGCATAACACACACACGAGACAGACAGACAGACAAACAGAAAGAGAACCCAACCCGTTTTAAAATCTGCTCTTCTTCAGGAAATTAAACAAGAAAAGTAGACCAGGCACTGAGACAGGAGACTCTTGGGAATTACAGTACCACTTCTCCTTGGGGCATGAAGCCCCTCCAGTGAACTGTGGCTTCTGACCAGAGCCTCTACTTAACAAGCCTGGCCCTGCAGGTGTACGGCCACTGTAAGCTCCCCAGGCCATCTGGGAGCCAGTTTTCTAGGGTGGCAATAGAGGAACTGAGGCACAAATAAGCAGTGACTCTAGCTGACGTACAGCTGTGCCCCGGTGCACACGGCCTCTGAGATGAGCCCACCTCTGTCCTCTGGCTCTGTGCAGGCCTGCGGCGGGTGATGGTACGGGCCCACCGGCAGGCCTGGTGCTGGCAGGACGAGTGGTATGGGCTGACCATGGAGAACATCCGCGAACTGGAAAGGGAAGTGCAACTCATGCTATCCCGAAAAATGGCCCAGTGTGCAGAGGAGGAAGGAGTGCCGGAGCTCTGCAAGGACAGCTCCCCTCAGGTTCAGGCATCCACAGCAGCCTCTGAACCCAGCAGCAGCAATGGGGAGACCCTGGGCCGGGGCCTGAAGAAGCAGTGGTCCACCTCCTCCAAGTCCTCAAGATCCTCCAAGCGGGGAGGTAAGCTAGGGTTCCTGCCTTTTGATTCAAGGCCTACCTTGCCACTGCTGCATCCTTGTAGTTCTGGGTCTTTCCTCTGGACATAGTAGAGCTAACTCTGTGGAGCCTTTCATGTTCTAATGGTACCAGGTGGGACTTTACCATGAAGTGAAGCTACCTCTTCCACACAGCACCCCCAGACTTACCTGTAAGCCCCAGACAGACAGTCTGTAATTTTGTGACTCTGGGGAGTGATTTTGGGCAGGCCCCACAGTGAGAGAAGACATCTTCAAGGTATCAGATCCTGTACCACAAGGTGAAGCAGAGTCTCCCCTGTGCATCCAGTCAAGTCCCTGTAATGTGCCTTTCCAACCCAGTGCACCTGGCCCTGGGCTTATGGCATTGGGATGAGGTGAGCCAATACCTTATTCTTCCATTTCTTCCTGATGCCCTGCCCTGTCAGCTCTGCTGGGGCCACATTTAAGGAACTTATTTATTATGGTCAGGTCCAGCGCTACTCTGAGCATACACCCTAAGCTCTCCCTGGACAAGGCAGCATAGTGATCTACATAAGTGGGCCCTAGACACTCAGCCCCTACTTTCTTCATTTCTGTCTAGAGTGAACTTTTCTGATGGTGCCCACTTAGCCCTCCAAGCAGCCATCTTAACTCCCTGCCTTCTGTGACTGGCTCAACAGTCTTTCTCTGCAGGCCAGACCATCACATGAGGGTTTTGCCTTTCAGCCAGCCCCTCCAGACATAGCATCTCAGAGTGGAGGATGCAGAGCATTGCCAGGGACTCTGATGAAGGCTCGGAAGATGAGTTCTTTGATGCACAAGGTAGGCAGGCAGCTCCTACAGCCTGTGGGGACGTCTTGGATCAGATGCAAAGAATTGTTAAAGGGTATGAAGCACCTGTCACTATACTGCTCCTGTGACCTGTACCTATACCATCACAGGGGGCAGCCTGGGGCTTGGGGGTAGAACACAGAGAATGAGATGAGGTCACTGGGAAGCCACCTCACTTGAGTTTAGGGTCTAAGTCAGGACTTAGGGCATGGAAGGAGAGTGCTGTTCTCTTGAACAGGAATAGGTAGGTTCTACCTACCCATACCTACATAGCCATATGCATACATACATAGCCATACCTACCCCCACCTCATAAATGACACAGAGTTCTACCAAAGCCTTTCCCAGATTAATTTGTCTCCATAAGTATGACTTATAGCATCCTCAATTTTTGTGCTTGTTTTCTTGTGCTGTTGCTTTTCTTCATTAAATTAATATAAATTAATATGCATCTAATATAGATACTTTAGAAAAAGCAATAAGCAGAAACTAGATGAACTTACCATTTTCCCACTAATGGCAATAAGTACAGCGGGCACACAGCCAATTGCTCACCTGTGCCGGAAAATGCAAGCACTGCCTTACATGGAACCACAAAGATGCTCTCAACGAAGTCAAAAGGACCAGCAGGCAAGCCTGGGAAGATGGGTGCTACTGCACACTGGCAGCCCCACCAGCCCCAGAGCACGCAAATAGTAGAAGTGCAGAATGATGAGAACATGCCCACAGCTGAACAGCAGGGTCCTCTCGTTCTGTCACCTAGCTTGGAGGAGCAGAGGAGCTGCCCACATGTGACATCTTAATTACCTGGCCAGCCATACCTACAGGGAGAGAACCTGGGGGAGTCAGTGTCCTGGCTTGTCCTGCAGTTAGACAACCTAGAAAGGGGTCATAGGGGACTCCTGAGCCAATCTCTGCACTTGACAAGAATGGATAAGGGTGTCTTTGGTGCCCCACCCTTCCCAGCTGGCTCTTTTTCCTTAAAAGAGTAAAAACACCTCATGTTGAAAAAGACTGTAGGGCAAAGTCACAGCTGCCAAAGCAGCAGGCTTCTCAGGTCCTGCCCAGGAGCCAAGGAGGAGAGGGTCAGCATGAGCTTGAGCCCAGGCAGCTGCCCAACCCTGGAGCAGTTCTGGGGAAGCAGAAATGAGAGTCCAGTCCTGGGTGACATGTTCACAGCAGCACCTTCCCTGAGCTGTGTCTTTCTGGATGTTAAACAGCATCAGCTGTAAATGGATAAACAGGAACTAGGGTAGGTCTGCAGAGAGAAGGAAGTGCCACCACACTCTGCAGAGAAAACAAACATCAAAAGCACAGAGCTGTGAGGACACAGTCACGCATGGAAAACCACACAGTGTATGACTTTGTCCACTGAAAATGCCCAGAGTTGGTGGAGACCTGGACGAGAGTTCATTATGCTATGAGGCCTGACTGCTTGTCATCAAGCATGAAGCTTTTGGATGGGAATATTTTAGAATTAAATAGTGATGTCCTCACAGCATAATGAATATACTAAATGCCCCTTTAACATGGTGTGGATGGGAATTTCTGTGATTGGCCAGGTGGTTGCAGCTGCCTGGCTATCCTATTAAGACAGAGCTGAGAACACTGAGCATGTGGACTCCAGGAACATAGGAAGTTCATTGTGTCCCCAGTCCCCACTGAAGTCTCTTTTTCTCCCCCAGAGGATCTGTACAATGAGGAAGTATTCCCCAAGGACATCACTAAGTGGAACTCCAATGACCTCATGGACAAAATGGAAAATCCAGAGCCTGAGGACTCACAGGGTAACCAGCCTGGGGGATGAGGGTGTGGCCTACTCCTGTCTTACCCAGTTCTCACACAATGATGGGTCCCAGGGCTTGCAGGATTCCTGGGCCACAGCTCCTTTTTGGCTACCAGGTGTCCACAACACTAGTAGTTAGTGTGTCTTCTGTGTTGCAGACGGTCTATACCACCAGAGTGGCCCTGAGTTCAGGGTGGCCTCCAGTGTGGAGCAGCTGAACATCATTGAGGTGGGTACTCTGGACACTGAGTGACTAAGGCTGTGGGGAGGGGCCTGGGGGCTGGGGGCCCGGTACAGAGGCAAAGCTCCCCAGAGCCAGACATTCACCAGAGAGGCTGGAGTCCCTTTCCCTGCCTCCTTCCTGTGGAGACACCAGCTAGCTCCATCTCTGTGTTGTTCCTGAGAACCAAGGACAGCAGACAGCCCCCAAGAAAAACCTTGACCAAGCTCCTTCTTTGGGAAAATACAATGAGAACCTTGTAAATTCCAGAGTAAAGCTAAGAACTTCACCATGTTCCCATCCTTTCTGTGGCACCAGAAGAGAAAAGGAAGCAAAGGAAGGATGCAAAAGTAGCATAGGCAGAAGTGACATGGCTGTGGCCCTTGGAGTCAGGCAGAACTCAGTGTGTCCAATAAAGCCATCTTTCTGGAGCCTGTGTCCGCTTTGGGGGTTCTTTGCTAAGCTCGCGCTCCTTCCACCTGCAGGCCGTCAGAGCTGTTTGCACTGGGGCAGGAGCCAGGCCTGACTAGGGTTGTCCCATGCTGCAGTCACAGTAACTGTCCTGCTGTTTCCAGGCTGCCCAAGGTGGATATAGCACCTCCATGGGAACTCTGGTCTCCCTGGAGGGCCTAGGAGAGGCAGGCACACCTCTTCCCCTCCTGGGGTCTTCTCCTTTGAGGTCTAAGTTGGACATACACTTTTCTAGAAGGGGTAGTAGATGAGGGGAACAATTGTCAGTTGTTGCTGCTTAATGTTAGACAAAGCAAGCAGAGGGCCTTCCAACTCAGCTGCACACAGCTCTGACTGTCCCCCAGGAGAGGGGTGGAGCCTGAGGCTCAGGATCTGTCTTGGGATGTACATTTGAAGGAGGCCAGCACTGATTCTGGCGCACTGCCATCCAAAGTCAGACCCTTCTGCCCGTACTAGCCCCTGAACCGGAACCTTCCTTCATGGAAGGGTGGCTTGATAGGAACATTGACCAGGGCGGGGGTGTTGCCCTGGCTCTCCATAGCTGCCTTCACTACTCTTGTGAGCTCTGTTCCCACTAGAGTTCAGGACAGGGGGAGTTCCTGTCTTAGGCTGGATGTGAAGAAAGCTGTTTCTGGGCTTACGGGGGTTCCTTAAGGGTTTACCAGTGAAGGGTCCAGCCTGATACGTGCACGGAGGATAATCTTGACACCCCACCAGCCTAGTCCCACCCACCCTCAGGTAACAAGTATAGCTGAACTGCACCACCCTGTCCAGGAGCTGGCAAGCTGCTGTAGATACTTTTCCCGTAACCTTGTGCTCATTGTATTGGAGAAGTCCCTGTACTTGGTCCTGACGGGAGTGACCCAGGCCAGCCTGTGGTGGGCAGTCCCTGAATGTACAGTTGTTCTACCCCAGCCCCTGGAGGAAAGCAAGCCCCAGATGAGCACCCTCTACTCTCTTCCCTGTCTACTCCCACACCCCAGGACTCAACAGACACAAACCAGTGCTCATTCTCAGACATGTACCTGGAACTCAGGGACAGGGCCACAGCCTGGGCTACCAGGAGAACTAGCAGGAGCTTTGGGAGCTATTCTCTCTTGATGCTAATGAGCCTCCCCAACCTACCACCTTGTCTGTGAAAGGAATAGCTCTGTACCCCTGTGCATAGCTGAGCATTATTCTAGGGTCTCACTTTGACTTTATTGTAGGCCTGGTCAACAGGAAGGTAGGTTTGTGATTTGCTCTTCCTTTCCTGTCCTGCTGCAGTGTGCTAGGACCCTGCCTCTACTAGGATCCCTCTGTTCTTGAGGATCGTGGTCTTAGAGTCTAGAAGTAACAGGACTTTGCACTGAGTGACAAATGGAGAACCTCAGAGCCAGACTACTTCCCTTGCCTCAGCCACTCCTAATGATTCTGTCTCTGGACCAGCATGGCCTCACTATTTGGGCCAAACCAGACCTATATCTAAAAGCAGACATGCAGCAGGCATCCAGAGGCCTGATTGCCCAAGCAGAAGCTGCTGCCTGAAACCCTGAAGAATGTAGAACTGGTGGTTTCTCTAGAAGATACCCTTTCTTGAGTCTGCTGTGACCCTGGTCAGGCCACACCAGCTCCTCCAGTCTTTGTCCTTGCAAGGGTCCAAGGGAAAGCTGAGGCTGTGAACCCAGACCTCATAACCAGATAACCAAAAGCCAGGTTATCTAGGGATTTAGCTTAGGGGTAGAATGTTTGCCTATCACATAAGTATGAGGTCCTAAGTTCAATTCCCAGCACGACAAAAACAGACTAGGGCACCTGGTGCCTGGCAAGGAATTCATACCCACCACTGCCCATGCAGGATGAGGTGAGCCAGCCACTAGCCACGCCACCCTCCAAGATTCACGTGCTGCTGCTGGTGCTGCATGGAGGAACCATCCTGGACATTGGAGCCGGGGACCCCAGCTCCAAGCAGGGTGACACCAATACTATCACCAACGTGTTCGACACCGTCATGCGTGTGCACTACCCCAGTGCCCTAGGCCACCTAGCTATCCGCCTGGTTCCCTGCCCACCCATCTGTGCTGACGCCTTCGCCCTTGTCTCCAAGTGAGTGGCATATGCCTGCCAACACCCATCATTCCCCGCAGGGAGAAGCAACTACAGCTGTCCCCACCTGAAACCCTGAACAGTATGTGACTCCCCAGAATTAGGTCCTCTGTCCAGATTGTCCTTTCTACCATCCATCCCTCAGCCTGGAGGCCACAGAGCCTGTGCAGACAAGATAAGTTCAGATTCTAGGAGGACAATCCTCAGGCTGAGTTCATGTTCAATTCTGTAGAGTAGGGATGCTGGCCTGCCTTGGGTTGAGTCTGCTCAAAGCCTCCCTGGGAGTGTCTGCATGAGTCCTTTGGGGCAGGTAGCTCTGTTTGGCCTGCTTTCCAGATGGGGGAAGACCTTTGGGTCAAGCTGAGTTTACCTGTCCTCTGCTGACACAGCCCCTCCCCCCAGCCTCAGCCCCTACAGCCATGATGAGGGCTGTCTGTCTAGCAGCCAGGACCACATCCCCCTGGCTGCCCTGCCCCTGCTGGCCACTTCTTCACCCCAGTATCAGGAGGCAGTTGCTACAGTGATTCAGCGGGCCAACCTGGCCTATGGAGACTTTATCAAGTCCCAGGAAGGTGTGACCTTCAACGGACAGGTGAGTGGTAACAGGAGGTAGGGAAAGACCTTCCAGGGTGGGCTGGCAAAGAACCAGGGGGAGCCAGGGGTAGAAATGCTTTTCCCAGTTAGCAACCCAGCAAGCAAGCAAGATTCAGGCCTCTGCCATCTTGCTTCCAGGTCTGCCTGATTGGAGATTGTGTTGGGGGTATCCTGGCATTTGATGCTTTATGCTACAGTGGCCAGCCAGTGTCTGAGAGTCAAAGCAGCAGCCGCCGGGGCAGTGTGGTCAGCATGCAGGTACCTAAGCAGGGGCAGAGGGTGGAGCAGCCTTTGTTCCCAGACCCCTACTAAGGCCTGCTATCTCTGATATACTACGGAGACTGGCTGCCTTTCCTGCTGTAGGACACCAAGCAATCAGCTGGCCTGTGTTGTGTCCCTCAAGCAGCGTGCCCAGCCAGAACCCTGAGGAACTGACTTGAACACCACAATACATGCTCTGTCTATTTTGTCCATTCAAAATGTCCAAGCCCATGAGGCCCAGCAGGAGTTGCCCACCAGAACAGGAGGATGAGAGGGCTAGGAGACACATGGAGAGCATATGTCCTGGGTCTCAGGCTAAGTGAAGAATACCCAAGGCAGGTCAACAGCAGCCCAAAAGAGCTGAAGGTGTGCCTCAGTATCTTCCAGCAGACAGATGGGAAGGACATGGGTTGCTGGTGCGCGTGAGCACAGGTGGCAGGCTAGAGCTTGGGGTCTGGAGAACCGTTGCAGTGTGTTAGAGCCCAGGAGAGCATGTGGCTTCACACACCAGGGTCTGCACTGCATGGAACAACTCTGGTTCTAGGAGGTGAGATGGGCACACCCTATTCCCCTCTTTGTCTGACCCTGATGTCTTCCTGCTGTAGAGTGGCCGTCACCTGGGAGAGATCACTGTGCGCCAAGCCAGTCCTGGAATGAAGGCTGCTAGGACTTAGCCAGTAGTCTGAGGGGCAGTGGGAGACAAGACTTTCCCCTCTGGTTGGGTGAGAAGCCTGCAGCTGGGCAGTAGCCAGCAGGGCCTGGAGTCAGGTGGGAGGGGTTCACAGAACACTGAAGAAGGGCCTAGGCTGGGGACCACCTGGCAGTGAGCCTCCATGGCCATTCCAGGACGCTGACCTGCTGTCCCCGGGCATCCTGGTGAATGCAGCACACTGCTCCAGTGGTAG
>LOEQ01001597.1:406929-422511 GCA_001685075.1 Bramus lutescens
TCCCTCCAATCCTTCCTATGTTCCTCCTTCTCAAATTGACAGCTCCAAAAGGCAACCAGTAAGGATGTCATCCCTGTAGGAGGCTGGTTCTCCTCTCAATGTCATCATTTGTCTAGTTCTTTGCTCATGGCTGGGACCCTGTGAAACTTCTGGTTTCTTAAATAAATGGGTAAATTACAGTGGACTCAGGGCTTTCATATGCCGGTTGAGCCTTGTAAGTGGGGAGCCCCCCGTGTCTGTAGTGTCTGGTGTGCTGGGGTCTGTCTTGGCAGTTGTCATGATCTTACTCTTTCCCTTTATTTCTAGCTGTGCTGGTTGCTGTGGCAGAGCAGGATGACAGCTGGTCTCCAAATGCTGTGATAACAAGCTAACGGTAGTCTGTAATGTCGGCAAAACTATGTAGACAACTAGAGACTCCACCCCTCAGAGGAGATGGTGGCTGTATGTGTGTATGCATGCGTGTGTGTATGTGTCTTGCTGTGCTGCACAAGTATGCTTCTATGCTTTTTAGTTTTGCTGCTTAAAGACAGGGTCTAGCTTTGTACTCTGGCTGGCTTTGAGCTTGCAGCTATCCTCCTGTATCTGGAATGCCAGGATCATACAGGATGCACCACACGGGGCTTATAGTTCTGTTCAGAAAGGGCTGAGTGTCCTCATCAGATGTGTGACTGCATAGGGAAAGCAGGCTTCTGGCCAGACACAGGCACATGGGTAGAGGGATCCCCATGGGAAAGGGGAGTGCTGGGAACAAGTCTGGACAAGTTTGGGAGGAAGGACAGCATGAGGGAGAGGTCCTGGTTGACCTGCTGTGACTCCTTCCATCTTTGGTGACTTCGAGGAACAGAGCAGGCGTGAGGGTACACCTCGCAGACAGCAGAAGATGCCAGCACTGGGCTAGTGCCCTGTGGCTGCTGAAGCAGGTCACCACACCACAGCACTGTAGTCTCACAGCAGGAATGCCTGTGGCACAGTCCAGGGCCAGAAGCTTGGCATGCCGTGCCTGTGTCCCTGGAAGAATCCAGGAAAACATCATCCGTCTTGCCTTTCACTTCTTGCTGAGCCAGCTCCCTCCACTGTGGTGGGTTGTGGTCACAGTTTTTCAATAGAAAAGAGCATTGAGGGTTAGGGTCTGGTTCGGAGTGGGCTACACAGTTTAGATTAAGGCAGCCACCACCAAGATTGGTAGAGGGGTAGGCAGGACAGTGGGGACCTAGGAGTCACATGAACAAATCTGGTGGAAAGTGTCATGTCTGTCAGATTTCTGCTTACTGCCCAGTAATGTGTTTGCATGTTAAGTACAGCAAGATTGCACACCTTGTACATGTACTAGGCCTGTAGAAACTGGTCAGAGGCTACTCAGGTTGTGACCTTCAAGTCACTGGACTTGCATCAAGTGACAGACTTCTGGTACTGTTAAGAATTTTCAAGCAGAATGTTGGCAGTACACACCTTTAATCCCAGCACTCTGGAGGCAGAGGCTGACGGATCTCTGAGTTCAAGACCAGCCTGGTCTTCAGAGCGAGTTCCAGGACAGGCTCCAAAGTTACACAGAGAAACCCTGTCTCAAAATCTGCCCCCCCCTCCAAGAAAAGTTAGGAAATGGGGACAGACTTGTCTGCCTTAGGGAGACACAGTTATAACTACAGACAAGGGGGCTTAAACCTGCCACCTCCTGTCTTATATTCCTCTCTAGGGCTGGGATGAAAGGCGTGCACCACCACCACCCAGTTTCTGTGGCAAACCAGTGTGGCTACTGGGATTAAAGGTGTGTGTCACCACTGCCTGCTCTATATGGCTGATCAGTGCAGCTGTTTTACTCTCTAATCTTCAGACAAACTTTATTTATTAAAATACAAGTGAAATATCACTACATTTACCCTTTTTGTCTAAAATAAAAAAGGCTGTAACTAATATAAGAAAAACTATATGCAATAAATACAATACATAGGCAATAAATACATCAACAATGTCTAGTCCATTTGCATTTGACAAATTCAGAGAAAATATTTCATATCTATCCTATCTTGTGAGTACAAAGTCTTGTACCTAATTTACTTTCTATCATAACTTGCTTTCTGCATCTGGTAAACAAGGGAAGCTATAACTCCCTAGTCTTCAACTCCCTCAGAGACCTGAGAAGGAAATAATATTAACTGAGTAAGNTTGTACCTAATTTACTTTCTATCATAACTTGCTTTCTGCATCTGGTAAACAAGGGAAGCTATAACTCCCTAGTCTTCAACTCCCTCAGAGACCTGAGAAGGAAATAATATTAACTGAGTAAGCAGAAGTGTGAGCAAGTGACTTCCAAAAACTGTGAGAAATGACAGAAACAGCTGGCTGCCTGGACAGTCACCCAGAATTCCTCTGCAATGTTGGGGCATCCATCTTTGGCCTGACAAGTATCACTGGAAACTCAAGCTTCTGACCTGGCCCTAGCCAGCAGGGCGTCAGGAAGTCTTGCATCTCTGTAAGCCTTGCATAGGCAGAGGGAGCTTATATCTGTTTTCTTCTTGTGGAGTTCATTTCCTCATGGTTTCCTCATCTCAGACAGGGTTTTTTTTTTTTTGCTTTTGTTTTTTTTGGTGTGTCGTGTGTGTTTGTGTGTCTGTGTTTGCACGTGCACTGGTGGAAGCCAACAATCAGTGGTCTCTCCCTCTTTTGAGACAAGTTCTCACATTGAATGTGGAGCTCACCTATTGGCTGGTCTAGCTGGCTAGTGAGCTCCAGGGTCAGCCTGCCTCCCCCCACCCCAGCACTGGAGACACACCTGGCTCCTACATGGGCACTAGGGATCTGAACCCAGTCCTCATGCTCGGCTAGTACCTGATGGACTATCTCTCCAGCTGCCACCCNTGCCACCCCCCCCCCATTTTGAAAGGGAGGCACTTTATTTTCCCAGGGTGTCTGCCTTCTGTTTGCACTGACATCAGAAAGTTGGAGTTTTGTTTGTGTGTGTTTATTGTAAGGGGGTGGCTTTTTCTTTGTGGGGTTCTATGATTGTTAAAATGAGTCGGGTGATTAAAAAAGCCAAGTGGTAGTTCAGAGTAGAAAGGGTTTGAAAATGAATGGTCACACACACACACACACACACACACACACACACGGCCAGGTTAACTGACTCCAGGCTAATGCTCTAGGACAGCCTTCCTCTAGCTCATGGGCAGAAGTAGCCATGCAAATGGGGCCCTGATAAACATGTCACACACCACACAGTTCTCTACGCTGGAGGAGGAAGCTGAAGTGAAACTGAGAACATTTACAGAAATGGTTTCCTGAAAGGATTTCTTAGGGTTAAGGAAAGGAATGGACCGTGGGAAAGATCAAGGGCCTTGCCACTGCCGGCCTGTGTGCGTGTGTCATGCTGCTGCTGTCACCAAGACAAGGGTGTGAACAGTTTGGATTCTCTTTAAGCCTGACATTTGTTAAAGTGGACGTCCCTCTGTAGTCAGATCTCTGGCTGGGCCAATGGCCCTGCTGATCTTCTGTGGTCCTTCCATCGGGTCCTGTCTGCCGAAGTTACAAAAGCTAAGAAAAGGTTCGCCAGCCCACAGCATTCCCGGCCCTTGTCCCTGTTGCCGTTGCCCTCCTGGAGGTTGGGGACCTTGTCTGAGTGGTCATTTAGGATTTGCTGTCATTTGTTCACATAAAAAACATCTGCTGGGCCCAAAGGGTATATAACAAATATAGCCAGTTTAACAGCTGTCATCGTTGGAGTTTGACTGCTTTTATTGGTGGGTGGCTTTGGCATGAGTCCTGTCAGATTGTCTTGTTTTTAGCTCAGGCTTCCTTGTGTTTTCTGAGACTTTGTGCTGTGTAGGGCAAGTGGTCCCAGTGGTACCCTGTGGGAACAGGAGGTTTTGTATTTGCATTTTATAGAGGAACGGAAGTGGTGCGGCTCAGTTTAGTCATGTGGTCCCCTGAGAGTTTGGGAGGGTGTCTGCCTGGCCTTCCAGACAGTCGGTGGTTGCTCTGGGTTCAGAGTGTGTGTGCACCTAGAGCTCAATGCATGATAGGCAGGTGCCCTGCTGCTGAGCTGTGCATTTAATGGGGGAGGCAAATGCTTGAATGTCACCTTTCCCACGCCCATCTCACGACCCCCGGCTCACTGTGTTGCTTCTGCTAAGAACTTCTAGGGACATTCTGCTTTGGAAACTACCCACAGTATGTGACCCTGCGTGCCCCCAGATAGGCTTAGACTCAAGTGACATTCTTAGAGAGCTTGGCGGGGATACAATGCTCTACATCCCTTGACAACAGCTCACTTTTTCCTGCTCCATATTTTGTTACCCTTCGCACTGTTAGATGGTAGAGATGAAACCAGGGCCTTGCGCACGATTAATCAGCAAGCACACTGGATCCCAGCCTTGTTCTGGGATTGAGAATTGGGCTCAGATGATTTCTGGTTTGTTTTGGAGAGGTAGATCAGCAGATTTCACTGAGTGGTCCCTGTGCTCTGGGGCCTGTTGTGCCAAACACCATCCAATAGCTTGGATTTTGATGGGATGCGACAGATGGTGAAAGAGTGAGTGCCGTGACCGTGGTGGCTGAGTTTAGGATAGTCAGGGTAGCCTTGGAGTAAGAGCATGAAGAACAGGCCCCACTCCAGAGCCCAAGTGCTCAGCTGCTGGGAAAAGGGCGAGAGTGGGCTTGCAGAGAGGGTGGAAGACACTTTCCTGAGGAGTGTTCCTGGTGTGAGCTTTCTCTGCCTATCTTAGGCCTGGCGGGTGCTGGCTTTTTCAGCAATTGCTGTGGGACGAAGAATTACAGATCAGACACATACAAGTCACATGACTGTAGGGCCACGGTGTCTCCATCTTCATACTTGGGAAACCGAGGCAGGACAGCTGTCAGTTTGTGACCAGCCTGGCCTACATAGTGAGACCCTGTCCAGCCCATAGCAGTTTGTTTGCCTGTGACCAAACCTGATTTGGGGATAAGCATAGATTCAAATGTCAGACATGAGACACAGCCGCTGTGTCCTTCATCTCATCCCCCAGTGGTAGACTCTAGCAAGGTTCTACCACATACATTCTCACAGCCAGGCAGGATAGAGAATAGAGATTTCTGTCACCAGTCAGAGGTTGTCAGCTCACAGCCCTCCTGCCCCATCACAAACCCCACATCTCTTCATTTTTATATTTGAGACTATTGCACACTTGGATTCATGGGATACATGACCCTTCAGGATTGGCTTTTTTCACTCCTTGTGACTCCTGGGTATAACTTGAGTTGTCCGCGTGTGAGCGTGCCCTCTGTCCATGTGTGAGCGTGCTTTCCCCTTTCATTGCTGAATAGCATTCTGTGGCATGGACGTGGCACAGCTGGCTGTTTTCGTGCTTCAAGTTTTAGATTATTTTGAACAAATCTACTGGGAAATTCAAGTGCAGAGGTGTGTGTGTGTGAGAGAGAGCTTTTGTTTCCCTGGATGAATGCCCAGGAATAGAGTTTCTGTGTCAAATATCTTTCCATGTTTAGTTTCCTAAGAAGTGCCAGAGTGAATGTTCATGGTTTATTTGTGTGTGTTCTTCCCAACAGCTTAACAATGGAAGGACGACTCAGGTGGCCATAGTACATGAAGCCCACAGAGAGCTCCTGGGGCCTCCTTAAAGTACCGCCTTCCACTGTAGCAGAGATTGAGTGTCCTCATGCCACCATCCTTGGGGATGCTGCTGGTGCTTGTTTTACAGTGCTGAGTTGGGGTGGGGGTCAATGACTTTGTGACTGGGGCTCTCTGATTTTGGAGGTGGTCTTTAGGGCCTGTGGAGGATCTAGCTCAGCTGCCTCTGTGACTGCTGAGCAGATGCCCTCTGCCTGGTGATCAAGGGCTTTTCCTTGGTTCTGGGAGTTCCTCGTGTGTCGTTGCTGTGTGTGTCCCACGTGAGAGTGCTGGGAGTCGTAGAGGTACCACTGCCTAGTACCTGGTGGGAGGTGGGGAGCAGAGGACTAGATAAGAACACGAGAGGAAGGAAGTCCTAGCAAAAACAGCCTGGGCGTGGCGGCAGAAAATAGTAAAGGGAAAATAAATGCCTGGGTGGGGTTGAAGAGCTGCTGGGAGAGATGCAGACATGTCGCCTGGGTGAGGGGTAGCAGTGGGCAGGCCGTGTACCGGGAGCGCGTCACGTGTCACGAGTGAGCAGATAGGGAACTAGAAGGCAGGTGTGTTTCTGGCTTTTCTCTGAACAGACTGTGGCCAAGCTTTGCCCTTCATCCTTTCATAGACTTCCCCAAGGCCCACACAGGCAGCTCTCAGTATCTGTCAGCCAGAGAGTCTGGAGTCAGTGGGAGGAGCCCTTGATGCGCACAACCAGCCCCTTTCCCGTTGGGTTGGCTTTGCTAATGTGGGATGACCCAGGGGCTGTTGTGGGCGTGGGAAAGATGGGAGAAGCAGTCACTGCAAACATAATTCTCTCGGCCCAGCTGGGCTCCTTTGATCTGAGGCTGACGATGAAGCAGATGTTGACATCCTGCCAACTTAGACCCCTCTGATAAAAGTGGCCCCTGTTTCCTCTGCAGTGGCAGGCGCTTGTCCTGGACAGTCCAGCACAGCGGGAGCTGTGCAGAATTCAAATCACAGTGCAGCCATTGAAGCCAAAGCCCATGGGGAGGGAAGTGGGCCTTGCCTTTTGTGAATGGGGAGAGTGCCCACAAGAAGGCGGAGGGGCAAGAGTGTCTGCCCAGCACTTGGAGCCATCTGGGAGAGCAGGGTGGAACTTGTGGGGGGCATGGCATCCGGGAAGGGCCTTGTAGGACTTGCCCGTGAACTGAGCACCCTGAGTCTCACCAGCCTGTGTGTTTCTTGCAGACGCAAACGGTTCAGCTTAACAAAGAGATGACACTGGCTAGCAACCGGAGCCTGGCAGAGGAAAACCTTTTGTACCAGCCCCAACTGGATGCGCAGAAAGCTCACCTGACCCAGAAATACCAGGAACTCCAGGTTCTCTTTGAGGCCTATCAGATAAAGAAGACCAAGCTAGGTAACTTCTCAGGCAACCTTTTGAAACTAAAGAGTTGAAGGAAGGCTGGGCAGTGTGTGAATCTTTAATCTCAGCATGGGGAGGCAGAAGCAGACAATTATCTGTAAGTTCGAGGCTAGCCTGGTCTACAGAGTGATTTCTAGGACAGAAATCACAGAAGAAGACACAGAGAAATGCTGTCTCAAAAAAACAAACAAAAAAAGGAAACATTGTCTGGACTGGAGAGGTGGCTCAGGGGTTAAGAATATTTGCTGCTCTTCTAGAGGTCCTGAGTTTGGTTCCCAGCACCCACAGCTGGCAGCTCACAACTTCCTGTAACTCCCAACTCCAAGGGATTCGGTGTCTTCTGGTACCAGCATATACATGCAGACACACACAAATGTTAAAACACCTGTTGTGGTGGTGCACACCTTTAATCCCAGCACTCAGAAGGCAGAGGCAGGTGGATCTGAGTTTTAGGCCAGCCTGGTCTACAGAGCGAGTTCCAGGACAGCCAGGGCCACATAGTGAGACCCTGTCTCAAAAGTTAAAGAAACCAAAAAACCAAAATCACCCCTTTTTGTGAAATGTAGTGGTGGTAGCTGCTGTTTGCTCTAGTCCCGTCCGTTACTTCAGTAAAGTTACCGACAGCCACTCAACCAGAACCTAAGAACAGATTAAAAGACCAGACCCACCAGGTCCTGGTGCGGGACACTCCTCGGGAGGCTTCTTTGCCAGGCCCCTGCTGCACAGTGTGCATTCTGTGACTCAGGGAAGGGGATGCTCTGTCCCTGAGGAGATAAGGACAAATGCTGTTTTTTTTGTCATTAAGTTGAAGAATCATCTAAGTGTCTCTCTCTCTGCAGAGTGAGGACTAGGGCATGGTGATTACACAGTGCAGTGGCAGGTTTGAAAAGAAATGAACCTCAGATAACATCTAGAATTTAGTCTGTGGGCAGGGGGATGATGCTGAGTGAGAGTCGGGTAGACAGAGCACACTCTGGCTGCAGAGCCAGGCCAGCCTCGAAGGCAGAAGGGAGAGTGGACATGATGGAGCCTTTGAGGATGTCTTTCTGGCCTGACCTGGTAGTCCTTGGGTTTTCTTCAGATGGTGATTGTTTTTAAGATTGATTTTTACGTAAGTGTCTGTGTGAATGTGTGTTACCTGACGTGAAGGGAACCCAGGCCCTCTGGAGGAGCAGGGAGAGCTGCCCTTAGCCTCTGAGCCTTCTCTAACCCTCATGTCTTTAAAATTGAAGACCTAAGGCTTGAGTGTGTGCTAGATGAAGTTAGCACTCAGAAATGGAACCTGGTAAGAGAGAAGGTAGGAAAAGGTCCTTTGAATGGTGACAACGGCCCGCAGCTGGAGGAGTGTGGTGAGATTGTATTTTACAGTGGGAGTGGGTGGGCTGCGGGCAGAGCTCAGCGGCAGACTATCGGCCTCATACGTGTGCAGTCCTTGTTTGCCCCTTAGTACTGGGGAAGCCCATATGATTACAGTGTTGTGGTCCCACATAGGAAGCAGCCAGCTCCATGGACAGATGGTGTCCTGCTCCATCTAGGCAGGAGCTGGCCCGCTCTGCCTCCTGGAACCGGTCCCTGCGTCCCTTTGGTGCAATTGAGGCTTTACTGTCAGATCTGGAAAGTCCGCTCCTGTTGCCTTTCAGTGACTGTTTTGGTGACACACACCTTTAATCCCAGCATGGGTCTCTGAGTTCAAGGACAACCTTTCTCCAATGGGATGCCCTGCTTCATGGCATCACATTTTTTGCTTTTCCCAGATAAGCAGTCAAACAGCGCTTCCTTGGAGACTCTGTTAGCACTTCTTCAAGCAGAAGGGGCCAAGATTGAGGAAGACACTGAGGTAAGGCTAGACGACCTTATGGGAATACCTCAGCACGTGTCTGGGTCACCTTGCCCAGTCAGTGGACCTGTTTCCTCCAGGACATGGGAGCCCCACACCTCCACTGCCAACAGGGGACACTTCCCAAGCACACGGGTCTGAGTGCAAGTGGGCAGAATGTGCTAGGCAGGGGTCCAGCAGGCAGGGGCCAGTTCAGTGCTGACCCAGACGAGGGTGTGCGCCCTGCTCTGCCAGGCTCTTGGTGCCAGTGGCTGAGCGGCATCTCCTGTGGTCAGTGAGTCAGCTGGTCACTGCAGAGCCTTCCAGACATGGCTAGCCAGAGTCTTGTCAGGGGAGGAAATGAGTCAGGGCTGGCACATGTTGCCCAGGTCAGGCTACGCTAGTCTGACTAACCGTTAGGCTTTGGCAGGCCTTGATAGCCACAAGCAGAATTCTCTACTGCTGCCCCTGTCCAGGGTGAGTCATTGGTCAGGGTGCAGCCAGGTGGAAATCAGAAGGCGGGGCCTGGGCAATAGCCATCTCTGGAGTAGAGAGCTGGCAGCTCAAGATGGTGTCGTTGGAAGGCAAGGCTTTACTAGGCCTGCCATCTGTTGTGATTTTGGAAGCTGGGGCCAACAGCGGGACCTCATACGTGTGCGGTGATGGCTTCCTGGGACTCTGCTTGGTGATGGCTCCTGCCAGCATGACCCAGACCCAGGCACACCTCTGCCGTCTGCATGCAGCTCTGAGCCTGCCCTGTGGCAGAAGACAGTCACCGAGGCCTATTCCCCCAGGAGGAGGGGTGCCGCACGGAACTGGAGCCTCCTTCTCTGGCCTGGACTGTGAAGGGAGCATTCTTCCTAACAGTGGGCCTGTCTTGTAATCGTTTCTTCTCCTTCTTGTAGAACATGGCAGAGAAGTTTCTGGATGGAGAGCTTCCTCTGGATGCCTTCATTGATGTCTACCAGAGCAAGCGGAAGCTGGCACACATGCGGCGTGTGAAAGTGGAGAAGCTCCAGGAGCTGGTGCTGAAGGGACAGAGACCCCCACAGACTGGGGCCCCAGTACCGCCCAGGGTGCCTGAGCCATCGCCTGCCACCTCCCTACCCTACCCGTCTCTGGAGGCCACTGGGCTCCCTTCTGTCGTGCCTCGGCGCATCCCACCACCTCCACCCACGGTGCCCGCGGGACATATAGCCACCCCATTCACTGCTGCCATGGGTTCAGGACAGGCTTCTCCATACCCAGGATTACAGTGCCCACCTCTGCCCCCCAGGGTGGGCCTCCCCTCTCAGCAAGGATTCTCTGCACAGTTGGTGTTGCCATACCCACCAGCTCTGCCCCAGAGACCCCCTCCACGGCTGGCTCCACACCAGCCTGGCTTCATCCTCCAGTGAGCTCTGTCGTCTCTTCTTCCTGCAAGACACCCTCTGCCTGCCATGCCAAGCTCTGCAAATGGAGGCTGCGGAGTCCAGCATCTGGGCCAATGGTTTGGGTGCCCTGGGTCAGTGTGTCCATCCGATTTTAGAACTGTAGGTCCGTGGTAAGTAATGGAGAACGAGTTTTGTGGACCAAGGGAGCTCTTTGTGCCAGGCCACAGTCTGGCACACCTGGTCATCATGTGCTCTAGGTCTGTGCTCTAGGTGTGATTTCTAAGTATCTAGTGTTGATGGACCTGTGCATCTGGAAGATAAACCCCCCAATTTAGAGTCACGGCCCTCCTGTTGCAGCTTTATTTAATAAGCATGGTTAATTATATGTTTTATTTTCAAGTCTTGGTCTACCAGCTGCTATGGTGCCGGTAAAGGCTGGTTTTCACTGACCAGCCTGGAACATGTGCCCACAGCCAGGCCTTGCTGGGCACCTGTGCTGTTCACTTAGTCTGTGCCAGGCAGGCTCATCAGTCACCTCTCCTCCCACCAGACTGGATGCTCTCGGTTCAAAACCGTGAGCATAGTTTGTACTTGGCTGCCGTGTACAGAGGCCAGGAGAGCTGTTGCTCTGGGTGTGAGGCCACTGTGAGCTGGACTTTGCACAGCATAGTCCTCAGCCCTCACTCACACCTCAAGTCTCGTGATGGTTTCTGTGAAAAAGAAAATACTCGGTGTTTTTACTACACTTGTAATTTTCCTGTTTTATATTTGGAAAGGAAACTTTTTTGAAACTCTCAAGACCTTTCAGGGAAACTTTTTTAAAAACACAAAGACTGTTTCGAGCTGGTTAAAAATGCAGATTTATTGAGTGCCGCTTCCTGTCAGGCAAGCAGCGCATGGTCACATCCGACAGTGCCCGTGCTGTGCCTTAGCTTCACTTGGTGCCGGGACTCAGATGCCTGCAGTGTGCCGGTCATGGCTGCACTAGTGGGCCTCATTGCTTTGTGATAGGTCAGAGAAGGCCCATCTACCTTCAACCAGGATACTCTTGGGAGTGTTCTCTGCCATCGCTGACAATGCTGCGGGTGTTGGCCAAGAGCACAGAAGGGGTTTGGGGAAAGCGCACCTCACGGGAATGACAGCGGTGGCTCCTTCCTCTCTGGGATCTCATCTGCAGGTGCCACGTGTGCAGAGTTCCCAGGGCCCAGGTGGGGGAGGGCCAGCAACCACACCTGTTCCCAGAAGAGGGCTGTGTGCCTGTTGGTAGAAGTTAGAGCCCTTCCCGTGCCCTACCAGCTGGCTGCAACCCAAGGTGACAGGGCAGAACTGATTAGAGAGCCTGTCCCTGGAGGCAGCGCCAGCCTCAGTCCCCAAGTCCTATCCTCCTGCTCCTGAATTTGGACCCCACTGGAGCTGTTCTGTAAAGAGACAAAGCTGTATGTACCACCTCGATACCTCTGCCACCAGCTGCCACCGGGAACACCCACTGCCCCAGTCATGGGCTGCAGCCACATGGGAGCTCCAGGTGGAAGTGGTGAAGGGGCCGCCAGGCTGACCTTGCCATCACTGCCCAGGGCCACATCTGGCACCGGGGTTGTAAAGCTGTAGAACTCTTATAATAAATTGAGAATTATTAATTTCATTTTGTTGCATTTCTCTTTTTTTAGCCTGCCACTGCTTTACATGGTTCTAGAATGTCTAACAAAAGGCTGATGGCTGGACAGGCAGGAGCAGTGCTAGGAGTTCAAGGCTAGCCTGTTCTACAGAACAAGTTCCAGGTCTCAAAAAAACCAAAGCTGTTTATTGTTTATTCATGGCACTAGCCATGGGTTGGTTGTTTTGGGTTTGTTGTTGTTTTTTCTGTCCTGGAACTCATTTTGTAGATCCGCCTGCCTTTGCCTCCTGAGTGCTGGGATTAAAGGCGTGTGCCACCACCATCCTCTCCAGATAGGGCTTGTATAAGTCAGATAGCAGTAACAGAAAAATGTTTCTGACATAGGACTGTGTGTTTGGGATTGCAGCCACAGTGCTGGGCCATCCTTGGTCTCTGTGCCACGGATGAAATGGCTAGGGTACCGGCGGTTTTGGGTGCTAGGTTTTAGGGGCTAACATTGTTTCAAGAAAGTGTCCCCTCCCACACCAAGCCCCACTGTGTGCTGCCTCCTGTGCCTTCAGGTGCCTGCCTGAAGATAGCAGTAACAGAAAAAATGTTTCTGACTTGGTTGAGCTCACCTGCGCTCTGCTGACCTTTGCTGAGCTGTGTGTCTGGACCACAAGGCCCCTACAAGGGATGTGACCCAAGAGCAACCCTGTCCAAGCATCCTACGACCTCTTCTGAGGAAGATGCTCACATATACAGCCCTATGATTATGCACAGGAGATGCCTGTGGTCATATTAGGAAGAAAGAAGTTTGTCCTGAGAAATCAATTCCCCTTGAAAAAGAATCTGATAGTTTCTTTCACGGAAGCTTACAGTCAAATTTGTAGCCCCTTCCCTGATAAGTATGTCAAACTTCACAGTAATTTGAGTCTTTGATTTTTTTTTCTCCAAGACAGTTTCTCTGTCCTGGAACTCGCTCTATAGACCCGGCTGTTCTCGAACTCACAGAGATCTGCCTGCCTCTGCCTCCCAAGTGCTGGGATTAAAGACAGGCATGCCACTACCGCCCAGCGATATGAGTCTTTATAAACTTAGATTTACTGAATCCTTTTCTTCCCCCTTGGACCCTGTTTACTTACGAGTGTGACCAGAGGCTGGGGAATGATTTGGAGAGGTGGGATTGGTGTAGTCACCTATGGTGACTGGTTTCCAGTTCCAGGTTGGAGCCCTAGAATGCGAGGTTAGATGGACCTTTTGGATCACTAGCTAGTTTGGACCAATTTTCTCTGGTTTGTACATACGAATACTCTTAAGAAGCATTTAAAATTCTATAAAAACATGATTCCGACCTGGCAGCTAGCTCCATTAGCCTCACACTGGAGAGCAGTTTGCAAAGCACTGGAACACACAGGCTTCCCTGCTGCCCAGGAAGCTTGCCTGTCCCAGTAGCATACGCTCTTCTATAAATCTTATATAAATGCTGAGTGTGGGGACAGGGGCCCCCAGCCACCTCTGCTGGGCTGCAGGTTGAGTGGTGATCTCTGGAGCCTGGAGGTCATGGTCCTCGCCCACAAGCTCAGACACTAGAAGTCTGGAAACTGCCAACTGTAACCAAATGGTCTCAGATTAGTGCCTTGGTGTTAACCACTCGTGAGGCCCTAGCAGCTTCCAGGCTGGAATAGCAGTGGTCTCAGGGAGGCCTTGGGAGGATGGGAGGGCAATGATGGCTAGTTCAGCCTGTAGGAAAAGATGGCCCATGCTACAGCAATCTACAGAAAGACTGACTGGTGCTTGGTGACAACTGTACTAGCAAGATTCTAATGTCAACTGCAGATACCTCACAGGGCCAGAGAAGTGTGTGCATCTCTGGAAAAATGAAAAACCTGACACAGGCCCTCACTAGGGCACTGGTGACAACAGTGTTTTATTGCCAATGGAATTCAAACACAAGTAATACTAGACACACAGCAAAGGAACTGGCTCCCTCCCACAGTCCCGGACCTTGGCCCATGGTTGGAAGCTTTCCCAGGGCACAGGGCAGGCAACTGGAGGGAAGCTGGGCACCTATCCAACTCAGCTGCTGTCTCTATTGGCGGCCTGGATATCCCCACCCGCAACTATTCCCCCTCACAGGCTCAAGAAACAAAAATTTATTCCAACTGTCCGGCAGGCAAGGCCAGGCCTCCAAGTCTGGGCTGCTCCACCTGGGGGCCCCACAGGAATTCCTGAGCCCCCAAAAAGGTGGGCTGAGCCTTCTGTTTGTTTTAGCTTCTTATTGAGCTGAAAGTCCCCAGCTTCAGGAGGACTGAAATCTACCCATGAAGGTGGGTGATAAGCAGCCATACTAGTGAAGGCAGCCAGGCCAGGAGGAAAAACGGGAAGTGGGAGGGTGGCTCAGAGTCTGGCTGGGAATGGAAACTCAAGCGCAGAGGCAGCACCTGAGCCAGGGCTGCCCCAGGCACAGCCCAGCAGCAGCCCCGGCCACCCTGTTGCCAGGTTCCCACACAAAGCCTGGTTTCCTGGGACTCTGAGCATGGATGCCCTAGCACCAGGCCCCCAGAGGACGATACAGCTTAGCCCACCTGCTCTCCCTCAAGGGCCACAGGTCACCCCCTCATCCCCAAAAGCCAGCAGGGGACCCTTTCTTTCCGTCCACTTACAGCCTCAGACTTTGGAGCTCAGAGGCAGGACAGCTCCTGGCGTGTGACCTGTCCCCAGTGTGCGGACTAGACTCAGGCAGAGAGGACTAACAATATTCACGCCGTCCCAGATGTTAGCTGCAGTTATGGCTCTGGCCTGCCGGTCCCAGCTGCTCTGGGCAGTTCCTACTAAAGATAAATAGACTCAAATCCAGATCAACTACCCCATGGAGCCAAGACCCCTTGGGCTGGTGAAGGCTGCTTTGGGCTCCAGATGCAGGAGTTCAAGGCCTCTCAGAGACCCCTTGACCATTGCCAGACAGCTACATAAGGCCCAGCATGACCACCAGCCATCCAGCTGGACACTTTGAGGCCTAGTAGTTCACAAGTTGAGCTGGGTAGACTCCGTCCTTTGTGCTGAGCTGCAGAAGTCAAAATGAGGGGCTCAGTAGGTGAGGCCAAAAGCACATGTACCATCCAGGTACACGCACACTCGCATGCACGCACGCTCACTCGCTCGCTCATTCTCCTCCCTAACCCAGTACTGATGCCTGGCACCTGGTTATCTGGCCTGGGGGCTGTGCTGGGTTTCTGAGCCAAGGGTGGCTTCTTGGTGGCCAAACTCCGGGGAGCTGGGCTGGGTCTGCTGAGTTCTTCCTCTCCAGGTGTCCCCATTACCCCGGCCAGGACATAGTGCTGTCTGCGCAGTTCCCCCAGCCGTACACGCTCTGCCTCCAGTGTCTTTTCCAGCTCCAGGACTCGCACCTGCAGGCCACAGAGCCAACTCAGCACTCAGAGCTGTCCATGAGTTCCAAGGACTTTCCCAGAGATCAGTCTCAAGAGGGAGCTTGGCAGCTCGGGGCATGAGGGCGCTCACTTGCGTCTCCATCTCCTGTTTCTTCAGCTTGATGAGGGACAGGCCAGAGAAATCCATGGTGTCTGTGATCAGGAAGGAGGAAGCTGAGCAAGCTCTCCCACCAGCTCTGGGAAACCCCTGAGTACGCAGCACTTGCCTCTGTCCTCGATCTGTTCCTGGCCGGATTTGGTGGAGGCCACCACGTTAGCGGCCCTCTCGTTGACAGAGCGGGAGCACTCCTGCAGGCGGCTCAGGTGGGGGCTGTGTTTGTCAGCTTTTACCTGCAGGGAGCACAATGGGCACCATCTGCTGGCC
>LOEQ01001598.1:0-20662 GCA_001685075.1 Bramus lutescens
CTAACTTAGGTATCTGGCCTCCTAAACTCTAAGCTAATAAGTTTGTGGTGTTTCAAGTCACTGAGTTTGTTTAAAAGCAATAGGAGATGGTTTATTCCTCAACTAAAGGGCTATGTTGAGGTCTTTACCATCTACCGAAGCTGCCTTCCCTTGACAGTTTCTTGTCTTGGCATGTGTGCTCCTCAGCCCCTCCTCCTGACTTTCTACATCTTTTCTTTTCTCACATCTTCTCCGTGTCCAAAATTCCTTCCTATCCTATGGGTGGAGGTAGAGGCACAAGACCAGCTAAGAAAAAGTTTTCTAGAAAAAGAAAGTCTGGAGAAATGGGTCAGCAGTCAAAAGCTCATAATAGTCTGTGAGAGGACCTGCATTCAGTTTCCAGCACTAGTGTCAAGATACTCACAACCTAAAACTCCAGTTCTGGAGGAACCAGCACTCCTTTTGGATTCTGTGGGTACCTACACTCATGTACACAAGCACACACCTTAAAATACTAAAAATAAATGTTTTTAAAGAGAAAAAGAAAGTGTTAAGATGCCTTAAAAACCTCGTGGTCCTTCTCTAACACGTTAAAAAGGACTCTGCTCATTAAACGAGTTCTTTTTAGCTCATTTAGGAACCACACCTTAGAAATGCTTTTATTAAAAACAAAAACACAAGCAGAAGCAAATTCCATTTCTGCTCCCCACATACCTGTGGCCAAGTTCCTTTCTGTAGATTGCTGTCACCACACTGAAGTAGAAATCATGATGAAAACTGTGATCCAGGATGGCTCTTTGGATTTTCTGTACAATATCACAATGCTTCTTTCCAAAGTGTTCCTAGCTATTTTTAACAGGCTAATAAACTGAATGGCTAAAGTGTCATTAAGAGTGGGGCTATAGGGAATTAATACTGAGGTTACCAGTGAAGGTTAATGGCCATGTCTGACATTTGGCATATAAGATTATAGCTGTAATTGGCATCATCCAGGAAGAGTTTTCTAGTATGATAAAGATGCCCACCAAGAGGCACTTCTCCAGAATGTCTGCTTTGAAATCCACGAGTATGAAGGTGGGAGGATAAACACACATCTTCCTTCATAGGGAACTATCAACAGTGGTTTTTGGAGTGAATGCTGATTGTTCCCTGGAAATTCCCAATTCAAAGCTCTTTAAAGTAAGAGAGATCATCTATGAGATAAATAAGAAATGAAATGCCAAGGAAATTTACATAATGTTTCTCATCCTACAGCTAAAAGTAGACCAGACTTGATTATTAAATAGCTATTATAATTATTAAAAGGAATAGAAATAATAGAATATAGAATAGAAATATAGATTCAGATTTACTAGAATGATTGTTGCAAGGCACTTTTCCTTACCTCTCTATAACTGAACTACCTGTTGAATTGTGTACTCATTCTAAGGAGGGGTCTTATCCCCATCGTTAATACTTTCTAGAAATGTCCTTAGACACCTACCCAGAGGCATGTCTGTTAGATGATCCTAGATCCCATCTAGTTGACCATAAATAAGTATTAGCCATCACTATCTGGAAATGGATTTTAATCCTGGGTGGCTCTTCAGGAGAGTGAATTGCTAATGAAAAGATAATTTGATGCTGATAGCCATAATCTGACCTCTGGTATATGGGGTCCTTCTATATATGTGTTGCTTTTATTGGTTAATGTATAAAGAAACTGCTTTGGACTTATAGCAGGGAAGAACTTAGGTAGGCAGAGAAGATGGAACTGAATGCTGGGAGGAAGAATGCAGAGTCAGAGAGACACCATGGAGCTGCCAGAGTCAGACATGCTGAATCTTTGCTGGTAAGCTACTGCCACGTTGTGTTATACAGATTAATAGAAATGGGTTAAATTAATATAAAAGTTAGCCAATAAGAAGCTAGAGTTAATGGGCCAAGCAGTATTTTAATTAATGTAGTTTCTGTGTGGTTATTTTGGTTCTGGGTGGCTGGGACAAACAAGCAGCCTCCTCCTACAGACCACATTATTTAATTTTTGATTTGAAGACTACATTATTTTATTTTTTGATGCACTCTTTACTTTTAAGTTAAATTCATTTTTTGAGTTCATAGTTTCATATATATGTATCCATGTTACTGTAATCTTTTTAGTTAAGAGCTATGAAGCTCCTAAGTCCCCATATTTATATTTGTTTTTAACTGATGCCCAGAAAAGACATTGAAGGGACACCAAATAATATTTAAAACATAAATATGTGGTGTTTAAATGAGTCTAACACATTTTTTTTCAACTATTTTATTTTTGGTTAAAATCTTTCAAAACCCTTCCTTCTGACTTTTTGAAGTGTGAAGTACATAGATTTTATATACAGCCACAACAGTATAGTAGCATTTTGGTGTGACTTGCTCAAATTTAATTGCAGTTTAGATCAATTCAATATTCCCCCTCTCTCACCATCCATCTGGTAATCACTATTTGCAATTTACACAAGATCAATGTTTTTAGATTCAAAGTATAAGTCAAGTTTATGAAATCCTAGACTTTCTTGGCTAGATTCATTTTATGTAGTGATCTCCAATTATACTCACGTTGTCATAAGTAATAAGATTTGGGTTTTTATTTAATGACTAAATAGTATCCTGTGGTGTACATATGCCAAAATTTTTAATAAAACCCTCAACCAATAGACAATTAAGTTGTCTTCATTTCTTGGGTACCATGAACACTTCTGAGACCAACAAAGGGGTGCTCATGTTTTTAATACTGATTTCAAATTTTTTGGTAATGTACATAGTAAGAGAATTGCAAGACGGTGTGATAATTCTGCTTTTACGTCAAATATTTGCTCATATTAGGGTTGAAGCAATGGCTCATTTGGTAAGACACTTACTATACAAGCATGAGAATGTGAGTTTGTATGCACAGAACTCATATAAAGGTCTGGGCACAGTGGTAAAAACATGAAACACTCACTGTGGGAATGGGTAATAGTGACAGATCCTTGAACTTCATTGTCCAGCAAGTCTTCTAAGTTGATAGGCTTCAAATTCAGTGAGAAAAAAAAGAAAAAGAATATATTAAGGTGGAGAGTGGCCGAGGAAAGGCAGCTGATACCAACATCTACCCTTTACAGATACATATGCACATACAGCCCTCCATACACACACAGTCATACAAAATCATGGGTTTCCTCATGACATTTTCATACACAAATGTGCATTGACTATTCTCACTTCTGTTATCCACTTGCACCCACCCCCAGGTGGTCTCTTTCCATTTTTAATACTCTTAAGGAACTGTTACACTCACTCCCATCCCAGTATTTCTTTATAGCCCCAATGGTGTGCAATGATTCCCTTTTTCACATTCCAAAAGCCCTCCTGGCATGAGTCTTCTTGATATTAGTCATTCCCATTTATTTGGCTGAGACATTTTAGTTTTGCTTTCTTTCCTAGATGTTTAGCGTTGTTGAGGATTGTTTGTGAACTTACAGGCCACTAATATGCCTTCTTTTGAGAAGTGTTTATTTAGATCCATTGTCCACTTTTTAATTGGGTCATTTCTTGTTTTATATATCAAATTTTGAGAATTTTGCATAGTCTTGCAAACAGTGCTATTTCTCACACACACACAACATATATGCTATATATATATATCCATGTGTACATAAGTATATATATATATATATATATGTGTGTGTATAAACACACTTTGGCATAAACATTTGTTTATGTCAAAATATGTCAAAACATAAATATATTTATGGCATATCCTTTTAAGAAAGGATTGCAGTTCTTCAGTGTTTGTGGTATGTTTTGGTATTTTTCATCTTCACATTTCCTCTTTATCTAAAAGGATACTGGACAAGTAACATTAGGGAAGCAAACAAGGGGTTTTTATTATTTTTATTGAGCTCTACATTTTTCTCTGCTTGCCTCCTTCCCTCCCCTCCCCACATCTACCCTCCTCTTGTCCCTCATGTTCCCAATTTACTCAGGAGATTTTGTCATTTTCTATTTCCTATGTAGATCCATGTCTACATGTCTCTCTTAAGGTCCTCTTTGTTGACTAGGTTCTCTAGGGTTGTGGAGTGTAGGCTGATTTTTCTGTGCTTTATGTCAAAACGCTACTTATGAGTGAGTACATATTATATTTGTCTTTCTGGGTCTGGGTAACCTCACTCAATAAGGTTTTTTTTTCTAGAACCATCCATTTGCCTGCAAATTCCAAGTTGTCATTTTTCCTGCTGTGTAGTATTCCTTTGTGTAAATGCACCATATTTTCTTTATCCATTCTTTGGTTGAGGGACATCTAGGTTGTTGCTGGGTTCTGTCTATGACAGACAATGCTGCTATGAACATAGTTGAGTATATGGCCTTGTGGTGTGATTGAGTATCCTTTGGGTATATGCTCAAAAGTGGTATTGCTGGGTCTTGAGGTAGATTGTTTCCTAATTTTCTGAGAAATCGCCTCCAAAGTGGTTTTACCAGCTTGCACTCCCACCAGCAATGCAGGAGTGTGCTTTATCCCACATCCTCTCCAGCATAAGCTGTCATCAGTGTTTTTGATCTTGGTGTAAGATGGAATCTCAGAGTTGTTTTGATTTGCATTTCTCTAGTGGCTAAGGATGTTGAGCATTTCCTTATAACCACCATTTTGCAGAAAAGGCGATGACTTTTTTTTTAAGACTCGTTGAATTCTTACAGCTCTCATACCCAGTAAATTGTTTCACACGTTTAAGAGATTTAGTAACATTCCTGGAAGAAATGGGATTTGAATATAGGGTCTGTACAATTCCAAAGCTCCAAATGTGCTTGGCATCACATTAAACACTGTGTCCCTGAAATGAGTGGATTTATGAGTACTCGTACCTTGATTAGCTCTAGAATGACTCAGGAAACAGTGTACTGAGATCAACAGGAAAGTTAAGCAAGTAGTGTTTTAAATCTAGAGATGAGAACACAGTGGAGGAGGAATTATGTTATCAATTTCATCAAAGTAAAAAGCCTGAATTATTCAGTATGACTCTAGATATTGATCAAGTTAAATGAATAAATGCCAACTTCCCACTCTGTAAAGATGAGATTCATATTTTTTCCAATAAATCATTAATTTTCTTTCTTACAAACTTCATTTTTCCTAGGCATAGCCTAATCTATAATAGGTTTTGTTATATGTTCATGAATTATAAAATTATTTTATATGAAAACTCAATTAAAATTATCATTTATAACATTATACTACCTGTTTAATAATGAAGTGATTCCTTAAAATCTCACAGGATAATAGCTAGAGAGTAAAACTAAGTTCTTGATATTCTTGTAATTTTCATCAAACTCACTAATAGTCTATTTTATGTTTCTTATCATCAGCCTTTACCTTTTTCATTGAGAAAACTTTCATAGAGAAAATGATCGAGGCTGATGATAAGAAATATAAAATTCATCTGAAAATTCATCATCTAATACTTTAATGGATATGATATGATATTACATTTCTTTCTCTCAAATGATTTGCTTAATATCAATAAGTATTTCAATAGTTTACTACTCGTAAATATGACATGTTTTTTAAATGAATGATTACAGAGAAAAGTTCACTGGTTTAGGAGTTGCTAAATAAAGATTGATTTAAGTGTTACATGTAACTATATTTTTAAGAACGATTGGTTTACTGGAATCCACTTTGGTTTTCATTCAGACTCCTGTCTCAGGGATGGTGTACATATGAATTTATGACTGGTGGTTGCATGCTGTCAATCTGAATTCTGCAGGTGCCTGCAGGCTTGCACTGAGGACTGAGCCTCTTTATTTTTTGGCTCAGTGTTTTCCTAGCTCTTGTTTTGATTTATTCTACAATAGCAGGATATGCTGGGAACTGAAGTTATGATGAAGAAAAGATAGATGAATAGCCTCTGCTATGTTTGATTTCTTTTAAAATCTACTTCCCACACGAACAACCTTTAATGATTTCACTAATATTTATGCTTGTTAAATAAGAAGGCTCCTTCTAGTATCTATAAGACAAAGTAGAGCCCCTTCAAAGATGGTTGATTAATTCTCCTTAACCTTCCATATAGATAAATTTCATAGATACTGGAGCTGCCAAGAGGATGCCTGCCTCAGAATCAAAGAAAGCATCCTCTTTAGAAGTCAGATAAGGGCTCTGAGCAGTTGGCTATGTCTATGTGGTCTATGTAGTCCTATCTCCATTTTCCCCAAAAGTATTGAGTTTTAGGTTGCAACATTATGAAGAATATTAAATCAAAATATTCTTTTAAGATTATGTAGCTGTTTATAATTGCTTACAAAGATGACTTTATAATTTAAATCTCAGCATTAGAATGAAAAATTATTTACAATATTCAAGTCTATCAGTCTTGGAGATTAACTTACACTTTCAGCAATGTGTGGATCATGGTTATTGGGAGAAATTCTGTTTAGCTAGGACTTTTGGACAGAGAAATTCATCAGGTCGGTTGCTTCAGACTCTTCTTCTAAGAGCTTTTTGGATTGATGAGTTATGATTGGAGGGATTATGGAGGCTGCATGTATGCTCTAAGAGATCACTGTTGATATACCTGGATTGAGTTGGGATTTGAGGTCTTCCTAATTGGAAACAAGAAAGCAAATATAAAACAACAGTAATGCAAATATAAGGCAGTGTTGAGTCTTATATGTCATAACAATCACATATTAACTTATTATGTCTACCACTTCATTTCATTCCAAAGAAAACCCACACAGTTTCACCCTGGCTATGGCAAATGCCTCTTTTGTATTCATGATTGTTGTATAAGGCTTTTTCTTTGTTTTAGTGTAAGTTTTTCGTATATAATTTTATCTAAAATACAGAATATTAAAATATATTTTCACTTTTACATTTTTATTTTATGATTTTATTTTTAACATATAATTACTGCATTGCTCCCTTCTCTTTCCTCCCTCAAAGCCTTCTTGTATATTCCCTCCCATTCTCCTTCAAATCCACAGCCTTTTTTTATTAATTGTCATTACATGGGCATAAGTATATACAGATACATTCCTAAATATAAACTGCTCAGTCCATATAATCTCACTTCCATACATATTTTGGGGACTAATCATTTGGCAGAGATCAACAAATTAGTGAACTTATTTTGTTGCCATTTTATTGTATATGCTGAGAAAAAACCAAATGGAAAAAACTCTCTCTGGAGAAAACTCGGAGGAAATGTACACTCTTTCGNTTTTTTATTAATTGTCATTACATGGGCATAAGTATATACAGATACATTCCTAAATATAAACTGCTCAGTCCATATAATCTCACTTCCATACATATTTTGGGGACTAATCATTTGGCAGAGATCAACAAATTAGTGAACTTATTTTGTTGCCATTTTATTGTATATGCTGAGAAAAAACCAAATGGAAAAAACTCTCTCTGGAGAAAACTCGGAGGAAATGTACACTCTTTCGGAAGTGTCTGTRTCTGCTTTCTTCAGAGTGAAAGTCTCAAGGTCCAGGGTGGCAGCTGGTTACATGAGAAGCTCATCTTTGGATGAACAAAACCACTTGTCTCTGTTGTAGTGAGGACATTGTGCCTTTGATGCTATTAAGAATTTGCTTAGCATAGATTTGAATTCAACCTGTTTCCTAGTTCTTTTTGTGATAACTGAAGTGCTCATATTTTCATTTTTTGCCAATTCTCAGTACATTAGCAACAAAAATTGTCTAATCAGGTGATTGTTTTTCTTTTTTATTGATTTTTATTGATCTCTACATTTTTCTCTGTTCCCCTCCATACCTCTCCCCTCCCCTTCAACCCTTGATTTTATAAATGTAGCTAACTTATTTTCAAAAGTGCATCTTTTTGATCCCAATATCGTGTAAAATTCATATTACCTTTTTATTTTTATCATTATGCAAAACTATTTTTTCCCTCTCAGCTGCCTCTTCCTGAACTGGAATCAATGCAGTGTAACCTGCCATTGCTGCTACAACAGTGTGTCCTCTCGGGAGTGCCTTTATCTTTTTCTGGTGCTTCTGAAGTCAACCTTGATGAGGCTCCATGGATACTTTAAGGCCATTTTGATTTCACTTTTGATGCATTGCTTATAGGAAAATCACACTCTCACCTTTCCCTTTCAACAGCTTTAAAAACTTGTAAATGGTATGTTTCAATGGGGTGGATTATGGAACTATTTGATAGATTTTTTTTCTTCTGACAGATGTCAAGTACTGCTCACATATTTCACAATGGTTACAAACTTATATTTTAAGTGAGCATCAAGGTACAGATTACACCTTTGTTACCACTCCTTTGCGCTTCACCACTCATTTCATTTGGAGACTGAGCAGTGGTGGTTGAATCCTTCTGACCCAATCCAACGTTCAAGGTCAAGGTCATTGGATAGTTTGATTTTTGAACTCCTCCTACTTACAAGTATTTGTTCCAATCACACAAGCTCGTACCCTAATATCAATGCCTTTAATTGAAACTATAATTTTGAATGCTCACACTTAGAGACATTAAACAGTGTTAGTTCTCTGATGTTAGACTCTCTAGAATTCTTAATATCTTCACACTGGCTTAACAGGAAAAACAGCTAAGCAAGCTTTCATATTTGTAAATCAGATAATAGCACAAATACATTTGTAGTTGTTAATTTTTTTCTTACTCGTTGGCTTCTGACACCCAGCTCCCTGATATAGAGAGTTATTCTTACTTGTTTCTAGCCAGTTTTTCTAATTTAAATTTTCCTGTTTCTCTTTAACTACATTTTTTCTCTGGGCTTTTTCCCTATCTTTTTTATTTATATATTTCTTTCCTTTTTACTCCATGGCTGGCTGGGTGGTTTGGATGATTGGTATCCAACATCATCTTCTCTTCCTTTTCTCACTCTTCCCTCTTCTCTAGATTCTCCTTCTATTTTTTCACTATGCCCACCAGCCCTGACTATTTCTTTCTCCTGCTTTGCTATTGGCTGTTCAGCTCTTTATTAGACCAATCATGTGTTTTAGGCAGGCAAAGTAACACAGCTTTACAGAAGTGAACAAATACAATGTAAAAGAATGCAACACATCTTTGCATCATTAGACAAATATTCCACAGCATAAACAAATGTAACACATCTTAAACTAATATGCCACAAAACATTTATGGTAGGAAATTGAAAACATTTGTGTGAGACAATGGTTATATGTTGAGTGTGTATTCAGTAAATAGTAAAATAGAAATTCCAGGTTTAACGAAAACCAACTAGTTTGTGAGAAAATAGACTGGTTTATAAAAAAGGTATTCTTAGGATCAAAAGATATGTCACTCTCTCAGAGAAGACCCAGTCCTATGTCTGGAGTTGTTGATGCTCTTTGTGATCAAGGTGGGATATAAATTAACATTTGATGGTCACCATAAAAAATATATAGGCATTCCCCAAACTTGAATTGGGGATATTTTCTGCTAAGAGAGTTTTAAAAATAATAATTGGTGACCTAGAATAGCTTGATTCTGCTTGCTTCCAGTGGCATTCTAGCTACAACAATGCACACACAGGATACTCACACACTGCTGCTAAGCCTAAGGAGGAAGGTGTATTTTTTACACTGATATTCCTTGTGGCACACACAGTGTAAGAAACACACATAAAAACTCAATTTAAGAGTGAGTAGAAGGATAAGACTCAGAGAAAGAGAGAAGTCTGCAAAGGAAGAAGGAGTATGCAGAATGATGAAGGTATGATTGACAGGAAGGCCTGAAAAGAAAGGGATAGTCAGTGGGGAAATGAAGAATGGCGGAAACAGAAACAGCTCTTTGGAGCCGATGCCTTGGGAGTTGTGGTCATTGAGACCACAACTGAAATAGCCAGGAGTTTTGTCAAAGAGATATGACCAGGAACCATAGAAAATATAAAACTACTTCTTCAAAAGAAGATTGGCATTGCAGTAAGAAAGAACATAAGACAGATGCTAAGGAAAATAAAGAAATTAAGAAAACTGTTGAAACAGAAAAAGAATTTAAGGAGAGGAAATTATACTTGTAGCTACAAGTATTTTTAATGCTTACTGCTCAGTGTATAGCATCCTTCATACTTCATCTGATTTGATCTCCATAAAATGCCCATAGAATGTCCTGTAATTATCTATATTTGAATGAGGAAATCAAAACCGAGAATTCCTACAAACAGATAAGGTGTCAAGATTTAAAGCACGAGCTTTAAAGAGGTCCACATCTAACCATTTTGTCATACTACCTGCCTAGGCTAGAGAAAAAGAGACATTCAGTAGAGCATCAATATGCCAGATCCAGTCACAGGCAGGGATAGGATTATTATGTGTTGAAGAATCAGCATCCTAAGAAGAAATGGGAAAAGATGCAGGACAACTCAGTGTGTGCCTTAGAAGGAAGATTAATTAGACTATAATGCTTTCCACTTGGTACAGAGAGATATGCCTTACTGTTTAGAGAACCAGGGAAACAAAAGGATAGCGTCAAGAGGAGAGTATGAATCAGTGATCACCGGAGGTGTGTCCTAGGAGTCTGCGAAGATGGAAATAAGTAATTACCAAAGAACAGAAGGTGGCTGACCCGGGATAACACTTACAGTAGAGGCTGCCTGCATCTCAGCTCAGCTTGGTGTCTGAGAGCACAGGCTAAGGTGGCAATTCTGAGCTAGAAGAGGTGCTGTGATTGCTTAGCCAGGGGAACTGGATGCTCTCAGGAGCTTCACCCTTATCTCTGTAATCGAAAGAGGTAAAAGTGGCAGAGAGTGACAGCAAAATTGGTCTGTGTCATTTCTATTGGCTTATGATTAAAGAGAAACATTTTACGATCTTATCTAAAAGATTATAAAATGTTTGAGTTTAAGCACACTCCATATCTTCAGTTTTTCTCATTTCTTCCACTGAAATATATTTCATTTTATAGGAATTCAATAAACCCGGTGACTTTATTGTTATCAGAGGGATTATAAGGGACTTCAGGAGTTCGTAGGATTGGCAGAGGTATCTATCAAAAGAAACTTTTCATGTCGCGTTTAAAGTTAACTCTTTTCCAGGAGAATGAAGCTGCTGAAATCCCTTCCAAGCTCTTCCATCCTGATCCTAGGCATCTAAGGTAGAGGATAGGGCAGAACCACAGCTGGAAGATTGCTGATCCTAGGCATCTAAGTGTGAATCCTTCACAAACACAACCACAGCTCCATGGGTAAAGATAAGAAACAATGGGTGCTAATTATACAAAACACAAAGCTCCATGGATAGGACACACTGAAGGAGGCTACCTCTATCGCTCCTTCCCCTTATTAAAGTGAGAAGAATGATTAGACTATGAGATAATAGCTTATGTGCACAGTCTGTTTAGTATTCTTGTTCCTCCATTGTAGGAGCTCCATAAAATAGAGTGATAATTTGACTTCAGCTTTTCATTCACTCTGCTAATGAGGGTAATAAATTTGCACTAATTATATAAACAAATAAATGAAGATGAACACTAAAAAATGATCCCACACTAGCTCACAATTGAGTGTAATAAAGGGTTACTTATGTAGGAATAGACTCACAGATCAAGTCTTCTCCACCAACGGGGAACAGGAACCAAATCCAGCAACCGGGAGAGAGCAAGCACATGCTTTACATTGGCATTTACAGTATAAGAGGCCATGCCCAAGTGAGCTGGTATCTCAAAGGCTACTGGCTGAAGGAGTCCCTACAGCAAGTAAACACACACCCTGAGATACATTATTTTTCTGTAGACAGGTGAATCACATGCTCCCAAGTGCAGCAAATTCTTATTCGGATCAGCATTGGCAAGGTTCCAGCTCCAGGTATATGGTCTACCACGTGTTGTAATGTTGCCTGTGCCCAGAGCCTGAGTCTCTAAATAGCTGCAGCATGGCATTTTCTAGACAGTGTTTAATTGATCTCATTATTCTGGGATTCTCAAAGGCTTCCACAGCTGTGTCCATTCACACACACTGCACTCTTGGAGTGTAAGGCTTTGTCCAATACTCATGTTGCATGGCATCAAGTGACTGCAATGCCTGCAGCAGGACCCCTTTGCAGTCCAAGACTCCATTTCTGAATTTATTATTGCTCAGAGCCTCTGAGGGACCATGGATCTTTTTGTAGACGGGACTAAGCTTTATTTTACTTAACTTATAGAATACCTTTGCCTCCATTTTTGCTTTCTTTCCTGATTTGTTTTCTAAATAAGCTCCTAAGTGTAAGTTAATGCTGTAAAGCAGCCACATGGATGTATCTGTTAAAAATCCACAAATGATCACAATAAGCCAAACTAATTGATTTTATTGAAATTGACACTTCATCCACATGCTGAAATCCACAGTTAGAGACTCACCTTCGCCTCTCCTTGAACTAAAACACTGAAAAATAACAAGTTTATGACTGGAATGGGAAAGAAAGACAGAATAATAGAGTTTCACATATTAGTGCTTTGCCATACTTCTTAAGCCTATTGGCTTTTTAAAGGAAATGACTTTCCCCCATTTTTGGTGGTCGAGATAGCCCCTGCTTCTTTGGGTTTTCTGCTTCATATAGCATTGATTTAGGTGCATTCGGATGGCTCTTATTTTGAACTGAGATATTCAAGAAGGCTTTACTCACATCTATGGGACCTTAGCATATCTTTCTGTGATCACTGTAACTTTTTTCTACAGCAGTCACTATTCTCTAGAAAATAATAAATTCAATAAGGTGAGGCATGTGTATGTTTGTATGTACTGGCAAGTCTAAAGTCTTCATGATGTACTGGAAGTGACTAAGTATTATGAGTATCTGCATATCTGCTTACAAAATTCCCTATTCCATTAGGGAAGTCAACTTTTTTTCGAGGCCTCAATTACTTGATTTGAGCATCCTATGATGGAGTATAGTCTGCCGTTACTTAAGCCCTACTAATGGAATGTTAACCTCATCTAAAGGATGCCTTCAGAGCAACATCCAAGTGCATTTGATTAAATGTGTGGATTGCTCTGCCATAGACAGAGCGACACACACAGTCAAGAATGAAATGCTTCTGTGGGTTCTCTTCATCTTGTTGTTTAGTTAAAGCTTCTGTATAGGACGGCAGTGGGTTTGCTAGAGAGATGTGATTTATCGCAACTCTGGGCCTGAGGTTTCAGGACACCATTGCTGCTGTATCTGCTAGTCAGGAGATGTCACAGACAATGCTTTGCAGTAGACAGTTGTAGGCCAGAAGCCACCTCACTCTTTCCTCTGGCCACAGTCAGTCACACCCTCCCTCTTAGAGTGTTATTAAGTTGTAGCTGTAAACTCATGTTTGAAGCTTATGAAACAGTAGGTTTTGATATGGCTTTTCTAAAGGTCTTTAGTTCCCACTGCATCCTCCATACAACCCTCTGGCAAGAAACTATTCACTATCACATCTTATGGTTTGGATGTAATCTCAAGGTCACATTTTACTAGCATTGCCTTTGATTTGATCAGAGACAGCTTCTTGCTCTGGGAAGCTTTCTCCATCGGGAAAGACTGAGAATGAGAATTGTATTGTCTAAGATAACAAGATCAGAGTTATATTTTGTAGCTTCTTTTATTCCATCAACAAGACTTATTGAATATATCTTTACTTATTTCTCCAAGGCGGTATTGATTATGAAACCTATCTGGTTACATTTGGATAGTAATAGACCTAGAATGAATGTAAATCAAACAGACAAAAATAAAAGACAAAATAACAACTCACTGAAATATCTGGCACCTCTGAGAGTGCCCATATCTACTACACAGGCAATCACGGTCTGCGTTATAACATGACAGATTCAGCCCAATCAGACTTTATTTAATGGCCTACCTAATTAGAGTGCTTCCCAAACCTGTGTTAGCACCATGTGTTATAGTGTAAATATGGGAAATATCCAACTCAGAATTTGCATAAGAAGGACTTACAGAAGAGTGAGACTACCAAGAGGAAGTCTATATGGAAGATATCCTATAGCAATCTTTCATAGAGAATGGTTTGAGTCAAACCCATATGGATTCTTATCCTACCTTTCATTAGTGATGTTGTTTGAAATAGATGGCTATATTTGTGGGCTTCTGGTTTGCTGCTCTTAAAGTAGCAAACATATCATAATACTACAGGAAGTGAAGTTCCCAAAGTTCTATGCAAAAATGTTTATTACATATTATGTATATGCATATATATATATCAATGACAATTTTCAAATAGACATTGAAATTATCAATGTCGTTTCATCATATCATGGTTAGACTATAATCAAAAATTAGCACTTACCAACGTCAAGGTGATACAAACGTTAAATGGAAAAGACCCAAACTTGAAGGATAGAAGAAATTAGTTGTGGCCAAAAGGCTGTTGGGCTTGGTAAAAGTGGCAGTTTGAACATATTGATCACAGGGATACAAGAACACACAGTGAAGAGGAATATTGGAATCATAGGGTATGTCAAGATCCTAGGTAGTTAAACAAAATCAAAAAAACTCTGGTATTTGAAATCAGATATTAAAATTTGGAGAGTCCTTCATCCAAAATAATGATCTAGGCAAGCAATCTAAGCAATTAAGGTTTGGATCCTAGTGGTGTATTTAAATAAGTGGTTATGTGTTCAAAAATGGAGAGAGAAATTTGATAACTTACAAAGATTTCCAAGCTATGCTTTAAAAGCTATTACAAAAAAATGGTAGACACTGGTCTTACTATGGGGGCATATCTTGCCCCATGCGTTGGAAACGACCTCTGACTAAACTGGACATGGGTAGAATATGTTACACATCTCTTTCATTTATAGCTTTTATTTTCATAGTGTTCTTTTCAGTTATTTTCATGTCTCATCTTTATTTTATGGGAGATATGTATATTACATTTTCTTGGCTTGCAAACTGACTGTGGCCTTTGCGATTTCTTATACTTGTAGGTCAGATTAGTCATCTTCTTGAGCGTGCTCCTACCTAGAGGGAAATTGGGATCACTGATGTCCCTGTCTGCATTTCAGGCGTTCAAGTGAGAATTTTCCTGGATCTGTCTGAGGATCTTATCTTTTCTCACGCTGATTATTATTCTAGTCTGAAAGCTAATACTATCTTCTAGAGTTCACCCTGTTCTTTCATTTTTCATCGAAATGTTCTGAATAGGATAAAATGGATTCATTTAAAACCATGTTTAGGAAAAAGGTTGATGTCCTTATTAAAAAAGAAGAAAGGAAACCGGGTAGATGCAGACATCTGTGCAGGTCTTTTTAGGGCTGCTTGTTTCTTTCTCGTATATAGTTCCATTAAAAATTCAGTTTGCTTCTTTAAAGATTGTCATTAGAAATGTACCACGTGTCTTACTAGTAATATGCTTTTAATTTTATTTCTTTGGCTACAGCAAATTCCACTTCTATGTCTTTTCTGATAGCTCTCTATGTTGGGAGTTCATCAGCCCACAGATGTTTCCACTCGTGTCAAATTTCTATTGGTCTTTCATTTGTGTACCACTGTTCCAATCATGGCTTGGTTGGTGACCAAGCATCAGTAACTTGAAGATCTATAGTATCTAAAATGTATGATGAGGTTTTTATACCTATTGAAATTATTTCTTTATCACTCTGTTTCTTCTTAGACCCAACATTTGAGGAAAAGGAAGTTGTTGATAGTCTGTTTTGATACTACAATAAGATAAGGGAGACATAAGTTATGAAACCAGCTCTCTACACTCTGCTCTGATGTTTTATGTCATAAGCCAGGAGTCAGAAAACTTTTTCTGTGAAGGTCTGATAGTAACTTTCCCCAGCTTTGCAGGTTAGCCATCTTTGTTAGAAATAGCAAACTGCCATTATTTCAGCACAAGCAAGATCTACTGGATTTGCCTCAATACCTGAACATAGATTGACAATCTGAACATCCCCCTCTGGTCCAAAGTTTTCTGTGCTTCAGTTACCAGAATAAACTGGTCTTAAAATATTAAACAAAACACTACAGAAATTAGAATGTTGGAAGTTTTAATTAATTTAGATGACCACATTTTGTTATACTTTTTATTTGTTACCTTTATTGCTAATCTCTATGTATCTAATTAAGAAATTAAATTTTATTATAGGGTTGTTAATAAAGGAAAATTATATCTCTACAGTATTTGATACTATCTGTAGTTTCAGGCATCTACTAGTTGTCTTGGATGTGTCCTAGATCAAAGGGGATGGAGATACTGTCTGATGAAGGAAACAGACAATGATTAATAAAATCTTGATGTGATACAGTCTCTTCAGCATAAAATTAAGACATAGACAGGCAAAGATGTTGTACTAAAATGTTCAGAGGCTGTGTCCTTTTTTTCTGTCCCCTTCCTGAATGCATTCACTTTGAGACAGGGCTCTTTGTTTCAGTCAAGTATTATTTGTCCTTATATAGTCTTAGCCTAAATGTCAGCAAACTGCTGCCATGGCCTAAGCCCTGCAGTTCCTTACTTCTTGTAACATGCAGATATTCTAAAGGTGCTTTCCGTCCCTTGGTGGGAGGTATAAAAACAGAGCAAACCCTCTGTAGAATTGCCTTCATCTCTTGTTCTGGTGCTGAAGCGTTAGGAGTCGTTGTCTCCCTTTGTATGTTTTGAATTCCCAATGAAAACTGCATCTGCTTTGAGGTGACTGGTGAAGCCAATGGAGCCTTCTGTGTTTGCAGACTCGACTTCCTCCGTGAGGCTCACAGGGGCTGGTCAGGTAGCCAAGTAACACTCTTGTGCTCATTAGCTCTGAATTTTGCCAGTCCACTCCCGGAAAACAGTGCAGCCTGGATAAATTTCTCCTGCAAAATGACACAATTCATCAAGCAACACCTGTCCCACTTATAATGACTTCTGTGTCTCGCAGCATGTACTTCTGCCTGCTGTCGATGTAACTGAATTGCAACTAGAAGGCTTTTGTTCAAAATTATTGGACATAGTGCTAATAATCGGTGGCTCAGCAGTGACTCTAAGGAAGGACTGACAAGCACCACTGTCTGTAAGACTAAATAAAACAAAGTACTTTAAAATGAAAAAGTCTCATTTTTTCCCATTAGTTGTACTATGGTTAAGGAAAAAAAATCAATTTGATCATAATATTTAAGTAGAGTGTACCATTTAACACATTTTTATAAATAAATGATGCCAAATGAGAAAAGTATATAGATGCTGCAATATGGCAATTTTTTGTCATGCCAAATCTGGTTTTTGTGCAAATAAAGTTTTGGAAATGGAAAAATATGAGATTTAGAGTTTGCTTACTTTCTGGGAGTTTGGTATTTCCAGTTAAAAAATTTATTAATATTTAATCATAATTAATGTCTGCCAGCTTAAGACACAGCGATCTGTGTGCCTGTCTATTAGTGTAGTAACAAATAGAATTTCTGTAACAGCAAACACATTTAAAAGCATGAATTTAACTCTCTAAATCTAACACTGTTCCAATATACTTCCATCTTTGACCCTATAGATAAATGATAAGACTGTGAAATTTTTTCCATTTTGCCTACTTGTTTGCTTGCTGTAGTTAAAGTGTAAGATACAATTGCTGAGGCAGGCACATCAGGTATAGGCACTTGTCATTCAAATTTGATAACCTGAGTTTGAACTCCCAAACCAAGGACGGAAAGAGAGAACCCACTCCCAAGGGCTGTGCTCTTACTACCGTTTAAGTACCAAACAGCTGAGTACATGCACGTTCACACACACACACACACACACACACACACACACACACACACACACACAGAATGAGATAAAGGTAGACGAAGAAATTCCTCCCTCCAGAGCCTGAAATAAATTGAATGGCAAATAAATTTAGGTATGATTACTAGAGCTGTAATTAATGCTATGGGGGGAAAATGCATCAAACGATGCAGCATGTTTGCCCAACACAGCATATGTAGGCCCACTGGATTAAGTGAAGGTGCATGTAGTAAGCAGATGGTAGGCACAGGACCACGTGTTTTGCCAGAGGACTGCTCAGATTTCTCAGTATTTGCACTGGGCCTTCCTCATTTGCAAAGCATTAGAGCCTGGGGAAAGTCATGTCTTGTCAACAACCAAAGTGACTACTTATGTTGGTGTTAGTACTTAATTGATCAGTTCTCCTAGAACTCACTTCCACCTTAGACATATGTAGCGGGACATCATGCTTTCCGGTATATCTGACCCTGCGGTGAGCTCTTTGTGAGCCTCACTTGGCTAAGACTTCACGGGCCCCGCATGGGTGGATGTTATCAGCAGGCTCGTGTCTCTGTGGGAATCCACGACTAATACGTCACCCACACCCGCGTCTTTGAGGAGCTGTGTAACAGTACACTGGAGATAAGAAGGAGGGCTACCGATCTGTAGGAAGACAAAGAAAGTAAATTCTCTTGTGTTATAGCCTTGGGCACTAGAACATTAATCTTATTTCCTCTGGTATTTTTTCAGAGGCTGCTCATAGAGGTCTATCTAAAAGCACTCTGTTCTCTAGACTTCATTTTAATTTTTCTAGGGGGGGGTCACAGTACAGATATTCTATACACAATCCAGCACCAAAATTTAAGTTGTCCCAGTTCCTCGGACAGCGACACACGTACAAACCAAAGTTTATGTCCTAGCCAGCATGGTTGGAGGGACTCAAGCCAATTAATTCTAGAAAACAATTCCGCTCGTCCTAAAACAATGTCATCATCCCTGTCCTAAAAATGAAAATGTGAGTTAATAGTAACCGATCACATGGGACAGGAGCGCAGTCCCACACCTGTGCTTATGCTGGGCTGGTGATGTTACGGGTGGGGCTTCTGACCCCTTTAGGCTTGCATGCTCTGAGATACGGGGTCTACTCTAGTATAAGCTGTAAACTTTTAGAACTTTTCTAATGTGATCTTACTTTCCTTTGGACATTGCCTATCTACATACTCTGTTATTTTTATCCTAAACAGCTGACACTGTTTAGTAGAGTGTAATGTCTGCTGTATTTTATGTTTGAGCCCAATATTGACATTGTTTGGAAACAGACATTCTGGCCATCCACTTTTCTACCCAGTATCAAGCACAGGTGTTTAGCAAATAATTGTCAAATAGAAAAAATAAGTCAACAATTTAATCATAGATGCAGGTTTTAGTTCATGAACTCTTTGCCTTACAAATAAGATATGGAGGAAAATTGCACTATATATTATTAAGTAATGATTAACAGTCTAAATTGGAATAAAGACATGGTAGAAGACACCGTAGACACTGTGATTTAATAGTTGACTTAATTTCTTTCATTGAATATAATTTTCTTCCTCCAGCTTTCTATTATTTTTAGATGCCTAGATGGTACATAAAGTGTTTTATATTTCTACTATGTCTGTGAAATAGTTTCATTATGTGGTCTTTTCTAGTTTCATTCATTTTCCTAGATGCAGGTTTAAAATGAATCTTTATAAAACATTATGAGCCCTAGAAATTCAAGTGGTAGCCATCTGGGTATATATCAGATAGCGAGTATTGAAGCATGTCAGGTTAAATTGTCTTCTTTTCCTGAAGGAGCAGCATATCAGATATGCCCCACTCTGCCTCAATTTCAGCAAGTGCTTAATAAAATGTTCCATATTGAATATATGGCTAAGATGCAAGCAGTGAAAAGCACATGCTTCCCTTGCAAAGGTCCTAGGTTCGCTTTCCCAGCACCCATATGGTGGTTCCCAGCTCTCTAGTTCCAGGGGACTTCATGTGGCCTCCTGGCTTCTATAGGTTTCTACATTCATATAGGTCATATCAACTTACACAAACACATACACATAAATATTAAACAAAGACTTTCCTTTAAAGATACAAGGATATGAGATCATGAATGAATAGTTGTGTTCAGGGGATGTCTACAAAGGTGCAGAAAGGGCACTCACATGCTGGAGGCAATCAATAGTTGTCTGATTGGAATTAAGGCTCACTTAGCAGAGGAGAAGTCATACGTAGTATTGGAAACCTAGCCAGCATCCAAGTGCTAATGGTACTTAGGATATAATATCCTACTGCAACTTTGCTAGTCCATCATAATTCCTTACTACGTTCTAAATTGTATCCTTAGACCCATAAACAAATGTAGTTACTATCCATCATCAAGGAAGACTCTCTTCACAGCGAATGAAGACCATCACAGAAAGCCACAATTGGAGATAATGCAGAGATTTGGATTGTAGTGATGCCCTCCCTGATTGATGTATCTATATCACAGCTTCCATATCTATGACTCAGAAGGTATCACAGAAGAAGGGGCAGAAATACTGTAAGAGTCATGATATCAGGATGTCTACTATGAAAAAGTCTTTTATAGAAATGGATACATAAGCAAGAATGGAAAAATGATAATATCAATGCATATATTAACATGTAAAGGGGGAGTTCCATTAGTCTCTACCCACAGACAAAAAAAGAAAAACTACAGGTAATTTATGACTAATGGAAAATATCATACTAAAAATAAAACAAAATAGAATTCAAAATAAATTTTAAAATTTTAAGAAGACTTTATTGAGGTAGTACAGTGCACCTACAAATTACAATCATTATGAAAGTGTGAACTGTATTATGAAAAATAAAGTTGCAATATCAAGTTTGTGACCTTGAGGTGTGCTTCAGATTACCCATTTATGTAGAATTTTCAATATCTGAATTAGTGACAAAAGTTTCAAGATTGATAAACAACTTCTTCGTCTTCTTCTTCTTCTTCTTCTTCTTCTTCTTCTTCTTCTTCTTCTT
>LOEQ01001598.1:20672-37369 GCA_001685075.1 Bramus lutescens
CTTCTTCTTCTTCTTCTTCTTCTTCTTCTTCTTCTTCTTCTTCTTCTCTCTCTTCTTCCTCCTCCTTCTTCCTCCTCTTCCTTTTCCTCCTCCTTTTCCTCATTCTCCTCCTTCATTTTGAGACAGGATATCTCTATGTAGTCCTGGAACTCACTCTATAGACCAGGCTGGCCTCAAACTCAGTGAAATCTGCCTGCCTCTGCCTCCTAAGTACTGGGATTAAAGATTGTGCCACCTTGCCTGGTAGTAGATGCCTTTTGTTGAACTCATATTTTTGTATGGAAGCCAACCATGTAGAACTCATGGTTCACCTTTTTGTTCCTTTTAGCCCACTTTACAAATTTACATTATATTTCTTGAACCTGCATGAATTTGAATGGTATGCACCTGGATGAAAGAACCAGGGAACAGGAGCAGGTGAGATGGCTCAGAAGTTAACAGCTCTTGCTGCTCTTGCAGAGGATCCAGGTTCAGATCCCAGTATCCACATCCGGAGGTTCACAATCTCCTGTAACTTCAATTCTAGGTGATCTGATGCCCTCTTATGATATCTGAGCAGCTGCACAATATGGTGCACATACATCCCACAGACAGACAGAGACATAGATAGACAGACAGACACACATAAACACACACACACACTCACACACACAGAGAATAAGATAAACCAGCTAAATAGAAATAGAAGAATAGAACTGGGGAATACATGGATGCATAGTTAACTGCGGCAAGAGTGGAACAAATGTATTCAGAGTAATTTTATAGAACACACAAAACCTCATGTGGTTAGACCTAGAAATGTAAAGCCACTTGGATAGGATAGCACAATAGCATTTATATTAGAGTAATTTCTCATGGTGACTTAACAAGTTTCTGTGTTTTGCCTGTGACACTCAGTACCTACTAGTGAGGCAGAACTTAGTTGAGAGTAGTAAACTGTGTTTCAGGAGCTGGTGGAGTATAAGATTTCGGAATCAGCCATTTAGTCCATTTTGTTTGCTGCATACTTAGACACTAAATCAGTGCCTGTTGCATTATCATCATCACCATCATCACCATCATCATCTTTCTTGCCCTGGAAATGCTTAGGCATGCATAGGCAGCCTGTTTATTGTTCCTATCCTGGGCAGTCCTAGATGCGTGTTATTGCCGTACCCAAGGTTCCACAGTCTTCCTGTATGCTGTCTATCCAGCGGTTTTGTTGGGTTGTTTTTTTTGTTTTTGTTTTTGTTTTTTTGGTCCTTCCTCTTTTCCTTATTCCATTCACTCCTCCAAGGAGTGCTTTCTTTGGGTATCTTCCATCATTTGCTGTCATAACATGGCCGAAGTATCTCAAGTGTCATTGCTGTGTCCTGTAGTTTACTTCCTTCTGTAGGTGGAGATGTTTCTTAATGTCCTCCTTGCACAGCCTATCTCTTCGTGTGACACCTAGAATCCTCCCAAGACACGCCATCTCAAACACATTCAGCCATTGTTCTGAGGAGCGTTTCATTGTCCAGGTTTCAGAATTATAAAATTGTTGCCTTGAGGTTTAGAGTGGTTTATTATTCCATTATTCAATGAAACCCATGGCAACAAATCAAACCATTGGGAACTGATTTTGATTACATTGTTTGAAGTAGCAACTGAAAAGCAACATTTTGAAAAATCATCTTATGAATAACTTAGAAAATCTTATTCAGAAGCCAAAATATGGTAGAGAAATATAGATAAGTTTTTGGTTTTTAAGTGCTTATAAAAATTGTCTGTACATTTATTGTGATTTTCTGACCCTCTGAACATTCTAAAAATTAGGGGGAAAAAAGAAAACTTCCTTATAACCTTGAAGCAAAGAAAAATCTAAAGACTTGCATTTGAGTGTCAGGACTGGATGGATTCAGAACACAATCCTGAGGAGGAAATGCTAAACATGGAAAACAATAACTTACTAATTTCTTAAAGTCTCTCAGATTATTTGAAGCAGATATGCTAATTCATTTTTGTGGTAAATTTTATTCAAAAGGGATAACATATTCTTCTGTTTCAGGACCAAAAGAAGTGTTTAATTGTGAACAGGTCAGTGACTGCTTATTGGTGGGGTTAGACCAGTGAACTAATGTTTTTGAGAAGATAATCAACAATGAAGAAATTCCCGTTTTAAAAGGATATCATACAGGCCTAGATTCCTATGTCATCATTAGCATCATTTTGATTATGTTGAATATGCACAGCTTCCCTCTCTGAGGAATGCTTAGCAATTTATAGGTTTGTTTTAATTAGTTTTTCATTGAATCCCAGTTTTAGATTTAGTATTTTGTAGAACAGTTCTGCAAACCCTTTCATTTAAGTGACTTCTCCATGCTTTTGTAATTTTGTAGAACTCCTCCTTGCCTAGCATTTTATTTTTCCCTCTTTGATTTGAAATAGAAAAAAAATCCATAGATCTTACTTATGAAAGTATGGGAAGTATAATAGACCCCAGAGACTCATTGACATGCTCTAGCTGTCCCAATTCTTTCTCCTTCTGGATCCCCACCACCCACACTTCCCTCCAGTAGATTCTAGTGAAGTCAGCATAATATTACTTCTTATGTGTTTCAGTGTATGTCTAATGGCAGATTTTTAATTATATCATTATTTAAATACTTATAAACGTATCTTTGATTTTGTAATGTCAATTTTCTCTACTTTCAGAAATAACATTTGCTTAAACAAGGTTAACAGAATAAATCATGTACCTTTTAATTCTCTTTGAGACTATTAAGTTCCCATTTCTGTTTGCTGTAAAAGTTTCATTGAAAATATCTGGGTTATATATCCAAAGAACTTTACATTAATAAGATTTTGATGATGGCTGCATGGGAGTCTGGCTAAAATTTTTAGCATTGCTCGCTACATTTAAAACCTTAATAACTTTTATGTTTCATCATTTTGAAAGAATGAGAATGTTTTGTTGTATATTTGCCTTTATTGTGATATAATTAAAAAATAAATATGTACACACAAGCATGCATTCATGGTTTACCGCACAATGATTTGGTGTATATATATAAAATGTAATAGCTATCACAGTAAAATTATCCATCTCCACATTAATACTTTTTCACTCTGTGTGTGTGTGTATGTGTGCAAACACATGCATACTTGTTTATTGGGGATGTGGGGACATTTTACACCACTCTAAGCAAATTTCAAGGAATAACTTGATAACATTAACTATGTTTTACATTATTCCTTGAACATATCAATCGTAAAAACTTAGTGCTCTTGAATGAGAATTATCAACTTTCTTCCACATCCCACACATCAGCAAACACCATTATGCTATTTGTTTCTATATTCTTAGGTTCCATATCTAAGCATGACCATATAGCATTTGGATAGTTCACTTAGCCAAGTGTCCTCAAGAGCATCAATGGCAGGATTTGCTTCTCTTTCTTTGTTGAATTTCCATTGTATAGACACACTACATTTTCTTTATTCATTTATCTATCCATAGACATTTAAATTGTTTCTATGTCATTTTCAATATGATTATTACTACACTGGTTTTAAAGTGTGAGACACTGTCTTTCTTGGAGTTCTAACAAGGTTATGAAAGTTTTTCTTTTCTTATATACCTTCAACATTTGTTGCAGATATCTTAATACATATGAGATAATGTCTTTAATGTACACTAATCTGTTTTTGAGAGTTGTTGGACACCTTCTTATATATGTACCTGTTATTTGTATGTCTTCTTTAGAGAACTGTTTAGCCCATTACTCATTTGTTGGTTTGTTTTTATTTTATGTGGGTTTGTAGTAAACGGTACTGGGAATTAATGCATGCTAGCCCCCTGCTCTACCAGCTGAGCTGTATTCTCAGTCTGGTAGAGCTTTTGGAAAACAAATCATTCAGACTCCCCAAAAATATTTTGGGGGGCATCTTCAAATATGAAGTTGATATGAAAGTTACAGAGGAGCCACATATCTTTTCTTTGTACGATTCCAATTTTTCTTTGAATATAGATTACCTAAAATAGAAAAGCAATATCTAATGAACCATTTATTGGTTATAGTTGACACTATGTACCCAAGACTATACAAAGCCCTTATGTGTCTTATGTGATTATGACCATGTGGTACAGTACAAATGTGGTTCATCTTTAGCACTGAGAAACCTGAGATCTAGAGGCTGAGGAAGATGCTATGGTAAAGCTTTATTACCTATTTGAAATGAAGTCCTTGATTCTGCTTTTGAGTTATAGAAGTTCCCTGAATGTTTTGATACTTATAGCCCTGTGTCAGTTAAATGACTTGAACACATTTTTAGTACTTCATAAATAGAGAATATTTTTAATTTGTTTATTATTTCCTTTCAGTGAAGTTGCTCTTAGCTTGATAACAAATCACCTGTGTTCCTTTAGTTATGTTTGTGGTTTTAGAGATACAGCTAATGAATTACTCTATCATGGAGTTTTTCCTCCCTACTTTTCTCTTTTTGGAGATTTATGTTTTCAAGTGTTTAACTGTCTCATGAGGTATTGTATTTGATGTAGGATAAGGCTCATATTTCATTCTTTGTCTTGTGGAGATCTAGTTTCACCAGCACAGTTTATGGTGAGACTACTCTCCTATCAAAGTGCACTCATGGAACATTTGTCAACATTAGTTGGCTAACTTTAGATGTTTATTTCTGAATCTCTCATCTGTTGTGTTAGTTTATATTTGTGTGTGTAAGCAACCACTGTAAAATTTGATAACTGTAACATTGAGATTTAGTTTGAAGTAAAGGAGTATGATAGTTCTAGCTCTGACCATTTTCATTATTGCTTGGGCTATTCAGAGTATCTTGTGGCTCTTTCTAAAACTTTTAGAATTTAATCCATTTCTGTGAAAATGTCACTGAAATTTGATAAGAATTCTATTTAATCATTAGATCAATCTGGACACTATAGATATTTTGGTAATATTATTGTTCTAAAATGAATGCTCATGTGATATCTTTCCATACATCTTTAACTTTTTCATCAGTGTTCTATAATTTTAAGTTTTTAGAGTTCTAACATATGTTTCGTTTCTCTGGTTACGTTTATTCCTGTGTTTTAATCCATTTTGATACTATTATAAGTGGGATTTTTACAAATTTGCTTTCAAAGACTGATGTATGTGCATACATTCTCAATCAAATGTTCATGTTAATTTTATAGCTGTAATTTAGTGAATTTATTAGATATATTAATAGTAGTGCTCAATAGTATCCTTCAGGTTTATAACTTATGATCAAGATAAGATCATGATATAATGATATGTCACCTACAAACAGACTGTGTAACTTCTTTTCAACTCGGATACTTAAATTTCTTTTTGACTGCTCTGGTTAGGACTCTCACTACTGAAATTCAATAGAAATGACGAGACTGCTCCTTCATACTTTGTTCAGATTAAAAAAGAAAAGACTTTCAAATTTTAATGGGTAAGTAGTATGGTGTTAACTTCAAGCTTCTCAAAAATCAATGTCCATTATGTTCAACAGTAATTAGTCTATCTTGATATATTGAGTATCATAAAGGGATGTTTAAATAATTACAGGTGCTGCGATCCCATGAATGTGGTAGTCAGGGCAGGTTCCAAAGACATCATTTCACCACTCCTCTTCCTCCAGCTCTTACTTCCCACATTCTTTTGCAATATGTTCCCTGAGCCTTTTTGGAGAAGTTAATATCCCATATAGAGCTGAGCACTTAGTCTTTAATTCACTTCGGAGAATTATTCCTTTCTCCATTGATGCTGTCATCTGTAAATAGAAGCTTCTCTAACCAAGGTTGAGGGCAACTCAGGTCTATGAACACACACATAAATATTTACAGAGCAAGTTGACAGCGTGACCATTTAAAGAAACAACAATATGTATGGTTACCTATACAAGTCCCACAAAAGAGCAGACCACCCAAATCCTAGAGTATGTACAGTAGATGGTCTCCATGCCCCACCCTGTACTGAGATGCTTTTGGTAATAAGTAATTACAGGGGATGTGGATTTTAGTAGGTTTCCCATGCTTTAGTTCGAGTAGGTGATCCTCCACCCATGTATGTATGATCATCACTAACTGGTATTAGTGGATTCCCTTCCCCACAAAAAGTGACATTAAGTTTGGAGGAGAACATGTTAAAGGAAGATATGGGAAGATTTGGAAGGGATCTGGTGGAGGCATATAAGATCGTATTTTATTGTGTACATGTATGTAATCCTTAAAGATAAAAAGGATATTTAAATGGGTTACATGGCTTCCTGTGTATGTTGAAATGATCACAAATCATATAATTTCCTTCCTTATCATCTTACTATGAAATATAGAAAGTACTGTAAAAGTTCACATGTTTGATTATCTCATCTCAAGTCAGTGGTGCTACTTTAAAGGGTTGTGGAACCTTTGGTAAAGTGGAACCCAGGTGATGGAGACAGCTCACAAGACATAGAATGCATCACTTGCTAGGGATAGCATGAATAAGTTATATCCATCCATCTCTGATTTGGTTTTATCTCTTTGCTTCCTGGTCTAGCTGCCATGTGAAGTCATCTGTCACATACTCCCATATCATTGGGGTCACCCCATCATACTTTTCCCTTTTGATAGACTGAAATTCTCTCGAAACCATGAGCCAAAATCTATATCTTTCTCTTATGTTGTTTCTACCAAATGCTTTATAACAATAAAAAAAAACTCAAGAAATTCTGTTCTTACAGTGTGTCAGATTTATTGATTCGTGTATGCTGAACTCCACTTGAATTGCTAGGAGTAATCTCACTTGGATGTGAGGAATGGTCCTCTCTGTGTACTGGAGTATTCTGTTGGGAATTTTTGTCTGGAGGTCTGGCGTGTTGCACAAGTACACTTCAGGGATTCTTACCAGTTTATTACCATGTTTGTGAATGGCTATGGCTCCTTCTAATGTCTTACTGGCCCACGATGACTCACAGGATGGACCCTGGGTAGAGAAGTTTGGTACCGGAACAAAGATGAGAAACAACTGAGTCAGAACTCACATCTCGGACCAAGCCTGATTACTTACTGTCACTTTTCCGTGTCTTTAAATTCTGTTCTTCACCATGGATTACAAGATTGGTCAGAAACTCTTGAACAAACAAGTTCAGAATTGCATTTTAGTTAAAACCACTGTGTTTTGATATGTGTAAACCCAGTTTCAAAACCAGGTGTTATCTCTTACAAATAGGGTCACTCTGGACAATATAACTTCTATTATACCTAATTTTCCAGATATGAAAAGCAGTCAAATACTAATGTTTCATGCAGTCTTTCTGGGCACCAAGAAGCTGTCTGCACTGCACAGGGTTTATGGTACAACAAATACATTTGTGTCAAAGATGGGATTGATTGCATCCTATGTTGTCATCGTTGAAGTTTCTAATAAAGATGACCATGGGTTTAAAGTAAATATTCTTTGATCCACAATTTATCATTGAGATACTTTATCCAAACACTAATGCTAAAAGCAGAAACGTCATTGTGGCTCTCTGAGTGGAGAGCAATTGCACTTTCTTTACATAGCCCAATCTTTGTTACTTTATTTTATATTCTTAAACCTAGCTTATTATCATAAATATTTCCTTAGCTAGATAATGATTTTAGTTTTGTTATTTCACACTTATAATAATATTTTATTGGATTTTTAAACTTAAAAACAAGCAATATATTCTTTATAATCTTGTTAAGATTGTGCTTTGACACCTCATTCATCAAGAGACAGACTCTACCCTCCCCCCAAAAAATACCAAGAAAATAAGGTGGCTAGGTGTTAACCTAGTTTTCTAAGAAGACATGCCTTTTAAGGACCAAATATTTTTAAGAGAGAGAGATAGAGAGTCAGAGAGAGAGAGAGAGAGAGAGAGAGAGAGAGAGAGAGAGAGAGAGAATGAGAGAGAAGACCTTCAACAAGCAGTGTTAGTATCTTTCCTACTGGTGTGATTCTATTACTATGCCATTACATAGTAAATAATTGGCAGAAGTCATGTCTTTCCTCCGTTTTTCTCCTTTCTACTAACAAAATAAAATCAACTTCATTTTCAGTGTCATACAGTAAAGTTTAGTGCTATTTACAGAAGGTTAGCTGGATCCTAGAGTTACACATAGACTTTATCATTGATGACAATATTACTGCTGAAGAAAAAATTGCATTCCATTTAGGAAATTTTTGAAGTTTTAGGAAGCTAAAGGAAATGAACATAGAAAATGCCAGTGTTTCTGTATCTCCTAACCAGCATCACAAAACCACAGTCTATATTTGAGCTGAGCCCTTTAGACGTGAGATGATAGCTAACCGCTCTCTTCGTATTAATTTGAGGTGCAAATTTTCATGTTTACAAAGAGTTTAAGTTACAAGTACATTTTCTAGGTCAGTATACAAATATCCACTTGAAAATGGATCATGCTAATTCAGCGCAATTTCCTTTTCAATAGGAAAAGCCTTTAGCTATTTATGTCTATTGCTTTGCCTTCTCAGTTTTCTATGGTGTTATTTGGGTAATATTAGCAGTTTTTGGGTGGGGGAAACCAGAACATTTATTTTATGACAGATTGAAATCCTCAAGATCAACTGGATGCTGCCACAGCTGCCCTCTTGGGTTTAGGGGTTGTCCCTTCACGGAATCCATGTCTGAATCTTCGGTAGACAATTTTTAGGTGCCTCATCTGCCTGGTCCTGGTAGTGTTTTGTCTCTTAGCCTTGGCATTCCAGTTATACTTTATCTTGCGCTTGGCAGGGTAGCCACATTTGCCACAGGTAGACTTCTGAAGGTGGTNCCTTCACGGAATCCATGTCTGAATCTTCGGTAGACAATTTTTAGGTGCCTCATCTGCCTGGTCCTGGTAGTGTTTTGTCTCTTAGCCTTGGCATTCCAGTTATACTTTATCTTGCGCTTGGCAGGGTAGCCACATTTGCCACAGGTAGACTTCTGAAGGTGGTAGGCCTTAGAGCCACAGCGATGGCACAACGTGTGCGTCTTGTGGCGATGCTTTCTGAAGGATGACGTTCCTTTCGTCATCTTGCTTCCAATATTAGCATTTAAAGACAAAACATACACAATCAGTAGTGAGATAGAAAAAAATTTGGCAGAACAGTGAGTGAATCTTATTACTGGTACTCAATTATTACTTTACTATGTAATTAAGGTTTTTTGAGATATAAAAGAATAGCAGATAGATGGAGGCAATCTACTCTTAGCACCTTTTATTTAGATTCCAAGTATGATTTTCTGTTCAATTATAGTGACTTGTTAAATTGGATCCTAATCCTTAGGAAGCTGATCCGAGATTCAAAATGATCCTGTTTATTCCACAAATTGAAATTCATGTAGATCTTACTTTTGCAGAACATGGTATGCAACAAATGAATCTGAAAGGAGGAAAGAAATGTGATATTGGAAGTGATTAAAAGCCCACCCTCATCTTAAGTTGACCTCTGGCCTGTCCATTGGTTTAACACACCAAGTCCTCAGAGCTCCAGTAGGAGTCTTTTGATTCGTATTTTAAAATTATGGCAGGAATAGTCACCATTCTGTCTATTCATTGTTGTTTATCACATCCACAGATGATTAATTTCACAACCCTTTGCAGATGCCAAAACCTTCAGGTGCTTAAATCCCATCCATAAAGTGGCTTATTAGGGAACAGGAGAGGTGGGTCTGGGGTTAAGAATTCTTGGAGCTTTTCTAGAGAAGTTAAGATCAGTTCCCACTACCTCCTGGGATAGGTAGCACACAACCACCTTTAACTACTGCTTTAGGGTAAGCAAAGCTTTTTCAGCCACTACAGACACACATAAACATGACAAACCCTCACATACACACACACACGCACACACACACACACACACAAATAAAAATAGACATGACAAAATAGAAAGGGGGAAACCCACAATCTACTAAGAAACATTAGAGGTGAGAGAAATAGTCTTCAGTAAGGAAGAGCACACCAGCTGGTTATTCAATATCAAATGGTCATCCATGTAAACATACAGACAAGTAGCATTATACAAACTGAAAAGGTTATATTTAGAAATATATGTGTATATATTTATTTACATATATTGACATATATGTATGGATTATAATTAATGAAAACAGAAGCCACGAACAGAAGAATAAGAATATGGAAGGGTTTATAGGGAAGAAAGGGACAAGATAAGTGATTTGATTATATTATAATCTCAAAATTAAAAGAAATAATAAGTTATAAATCTTTCAAATGGCATCTCAGATGCTTCAAGCCATGTATAGTCTTCCATATACTTCGAATCGTATCTTTGTAACATAAAGTACATTATAGCGTCCTATGACTACATAAATGATGATCAGAGATTAATGACAAGCAAAACATCAATATATGCTCAATATTAATATTTTAAAAATACTGTCTACCATGGTTGAATACACAGATGTGAAGCAGTTGTCTAATTGTATTTGAAAAGATGCTTGACATGTGAATAGACTAAAGAAATCCAAATAGCATAAATTTTCAGAGATTCTTATTTATGTGTTTTATAACTTATCAGTAGTTATTAAATGTCAAATATTATTAATCAATTTCCCAAATTTTACAGTTGAAAACTGGAACCAATACATCTACATTGTTAATGAGCTTTTTCAACAAGGTTTAGTTAGCATGTTTTTGTTCCAGGCCTTGGCCATAAGAATACAAAGCTCTCCTCCTTTCCAATGTAACCATGTCCCAGGTTATCAAAGATATACATCTTTATCCCTAGAACTCGGGGTCAGAGAGACAGATGGACCCTGGCCAATTGGTGAGATCTAGATTAGTATGAAAAAAAGTCTTTAAAAAATAAGGCAAAGAACTATTAAGGTAAACCCTGGACATAGACAACTGCCTTTTACACATATAAACACATGGTTACATTCCTCTATATGAACACAGTCGTTAAAATATTAACATGCACACACACACATACACGCACATACAGTGTTTATCCTACTTCTATGTTTCTGAGAACCTCCAAGTCCTCTGTTATTGCTTTTATTATATATTGTTATTATACTTTTTTATTATACTTTAGTGATTAGTGATTATGACTTTATTATCTTTCTCCCTAAATTGACAATACTTATAAGAAAGGAAATACCTTGCTTGGCTCTATATTCTTACATCCAGAAGGTTATTAACTGTGTGTTTAATAACTATTTGTTTGAGGAAAAAAATGAAGTATCACACTTTAAATAAGCTTAATAAAAACATATATGTATATATGTATGTATGTATATATATATATATATCATAGCTCTTTCTGTAATAGTGAACCCCAAATTTTAGTAACTTGTTCCAACAGATGATTACTCATGGCCCATGTAAACAAAATTAAATATTGATGAATGACAGTTTATTTTTCTGTAAATAATAATTTTCTATAAACAATTTTTTTTCCGTTTCATGGCTCTGCCATCTGCAAAACATGGAGAGAGATTGCAGCAAGAGAGAGTGAAAGAAATGTGGCGTTGTCCACAAAGTTGTATGTGCCATGTTGAAAGTGTCACATATCTCGTCAGCTACAAATCCTTGGTATGTAACAACATTCTTCGACTTGTCTACACATTCCTTCAAGGAAGTATAGCATGTGGGCTACCAGTCTGCTTGTAAAGAAACATGGACAAAGAGCAAAAAGTGAAACTTTTGAGCATTCAGTCCTAAATGAGATGTCTTCATCAAACCCATGCCCTCAAGGATTGTTACTGCTGTAATGAACCACCATGACCAAAAGCAAGTTGATATTTGAAAATGGTTTATTTGGTTTATACTTCCACATTACAGTCCATCACCAAAAAGGAGTCAGGACAGAAAATCAAACAGGGCAGGATCCCAAAGACGGGAGCTGCTGCAGAGGCCTTGGAGGGGTGTTGCTCACTGGCTTGCTCCTCATAGTTTGCTCAGCCTGCTTTCTTATAGAATCCAGGACCAACAGCCCAGAGATGTACCCACCCACAATGGGGTGGACCTTCCCCCATCAATCACTAGTTAAGAAAATGCCTACAACCTAATCATAAGGAAACATTTCTCAATTGAGGCTCCCTCCTCTAGCTTATAATGTTGACATAAAAGTAGCCAGCACAACAATTGACCCCTTGTCAGGTTGACACATAAATACATCACTGTTAAGACATAGCTAGTCTTCCCTTGTTTATCCTCAAGAGCACACATTAGCAAAGATATCACAATATCTTTACAAACTTAAAGAGTTTAACAGCCTTATAAACTCAAATACCTTAAAACTTATCTCTTAAAAAATATACAGCCTCCTTTAAGATCCAAATTACCTGTGAAACTCAAGCTGATATAAAACTAGTCAGCACACAAATTAAAAGAAAAAGGAAACATTTACACAATACTAATTGATGGTTTGGTGTGTGTGTGTGTGTGTGTGTGTGTGCGTGTGTATGTGTATGTAATAACAATGAATGAAAAGAAGAGGCCAAAATGTTGAGAGAGAGCAATGAATGGGTTCATGAGAGGCTTTGGAGGGAAGAAAGGGAAGGGGAAAATGATATAAGTATATTATCTCAAAAATAAATATTTTAAGAAAGTGAAAGCTTCATTTTATTATTTTGACTTCTATTATGTTCTATTATTTAAAAATAATATTTTTATTATGGAGTTTATAGAAATTAGTAATTAAGGAGGATTAAAAAACAAGGAAGTTTACTACCAATAATAACACCCAAGAGGTTTGGACACACACTTTTAAAATTCTTTAAGAATATATAACTTTTTTATGTTTTTGATGTAAATTTTAATAAAAATGAAGATCATTCTATCTCTTCTTCTCATTCAACATTTCACAATAACGATATTTTCCAAAATCCTTTGCAGTATTTTAACAGCTTCACAGTATTTCATCATTTGACATACCCAAGTTTTCGAAGCCAACTCCTCAGCAAGGCAATTACATTATTCAGTTATTCATCATTATGAATGAGTCTTAATGAATGACTTTTAGTTGGAACTGTGTCAAATGCTCCTATTAGACTATTCTAAACTGTCAAAAGCATTTTCAAATGTTAGTGCACATATGAATTGGGATTATGATTTTTATTCCTAAGACTGTGATCAGACAGATCTAGAACAGGTCCTGTATGTTGGCACACACCCTCTGTGGTCCTAACACAGGGGGTTAGCAATGCGATGTTTGGAAAAATGATGGCTTGAAATATTGGAAATACTATCTTCCTACTCCTTACATGGTATCTTTTCTTCTTTTTTTTGCAATAAGATTCATATGACTTTGGTTGTTAGATTTTTATTTCTTTCCAAAATAGGGATATTTAGCCTTCCACCTTATACCTGACAAACTTGCTCTCTTTACATCTAAAGCCTAATCAATGCACATTACTCTATAATACGAAAAGGCTCCATGCTATGGCGTTTTCAAGTGGGAAGATGTTGACATCGGTTATCAACTGCTTTGTTATGTTTAGTATAAAGGTAAAATATATAAGGGATGGGTTTAAACTGATGGCAAATGGGCATAAATATAAAGTTTATTTTTAATGGATTTTATTCTCTCAGAAGACGTTGCTCCCTACGGCAGCTTCACTGGGAAAAGGATTTCTCAAGCATTGTCATCTCACCAATTGCTTGGACTGTTTGAAGCAATGTTCTAACTGCAATGCTACTGCCCACTTTATTTTGTCATCATTATATATATTATTATATTATGCTAATTATATTATATTACATTATTACTATATTATATTATATTATATGTTGTTATTGTCTTTCATTGCCTTACAGGTTCTTTGGCAATATATTATGGCTTCCAGTTTTGTGTTTTTATTGGGGGAGCATCTGGATGAGCGAGGAAGCCTGGAGGAGACCTGAGGAGTAGGGAGACAGGAAGCTATAATACGGTGTTATTTAAAAGCACTCTTTCGAGTTTGTTCCTGGCATTTCTTCCGTCTTGATATCCTTGGCATCTGTTCCTTAGAGACAATGATCCTTAGCAGGAATCACTTGGTGTTGTTTGTTTGTCGTTTTTATACCTATTGTGTTCTGTGTTGAGGGTTGCATGTCTGCTGAGATAGACAGCCCTTGTAATTTGATTTAACAGCCTTCAAACTAAGTGGTGTTCTCCTGATCATGTGTCTTGGGGTATCCGCGTATTGTGTACTGTTGATCTGTTTTTATGTGACCTCAGTAGTACACTCTCCCTATAGCTTCTTTGTTTGAGAATCATGAGTTTGGGCACAAAGCATGCTATACCGGACAGAGAAGCCCACTAGGTTTAGACACCAATCATACTAAATCAGACAAAAATCCACAGTCCTGGCAGGTCTTTCAAGAGTGGAAACACTGGTGATTTGGACAGGTGTAGTGAAGACAGCAGAGAATGACAGTCAGCACTCTTTCATAGTTATTCACACAGTGTGAGTCACAGCCGCTGTCAGGTGATGGGGGCTTTGACAGGACTGTTGATAGTCTCTGGGCTACTTACAAGTGATTGGTTTGTTGTTACCATTGGTTTCTTTGATGTCTGTTTGTTTGTAGGTTGTGTGTGTGTGTGTGTGTGTGTTGTATATGTGCACGTGGTTCATGTTTGTAAATATCCAGTTGTACCTACCTGTACACAAGCATATGAAGGCCAAAGCAGGATGCCAGAGACTTTCTCTCACTCTTTGACACATTTCCCTGAGACAGGGCATAAGCTTGCCATTTCCGCTAGTCTACCTGGCATCTGAGATCTTATGATCTGATGGTTTCCACCTCCCAAAAATTGAATTCCAGCTGTGCTTGGCTTTTTATTTGGGGTCTAGAGATTCAGACTCAAATCTACATGTGTGCAATGCAAACACTCAACCCACTGTGCCATCTCCCCAGTGATTCTGAGACTGACAACTGCAATCTCCATGAAAAGTCTGAAGCTTTTGTCCCATGTTTGGATGCTGGTGTAGACCCAAGGGCTTACTAGGAAAGGGCAAGGACTGAAATCTCAGCTTCCTCTTGATGACACTCATACTCAGTCTCATTGGCAGGCCCCAGCTGACAAGGTGTAGTGTGGCTAGTTCAGAGATCACACACAGATGTTGTTTTGGCAAATGCTGTAGTTTTTTTCCGCTGCTGCTGTGGCAGAAGGCTCTCTCCAAGATCAGGACCCCAGACCCCTTTAACTGACCTGCTGGGGACTTGGTGGCAGCTAAGAACTTATGTGCTCCTGGTTCTGTAAGAAGAAATGGCCACCAGGGTTCCCTGAGCCTGGGTTATGGCTAAAACTGGGCTTAATTTTTTACTGCTGGGCTTATTCTACCCAAGAACATATTAAAGCCAATGCATAATGACACATACTGGGCTTTTTATTAATTATGTTGACTCTGTTGAACTTTTCCCCAGGCCTCCGAGGAAACATTGCATTCCAGTAATGAAGAAGAGGACCCCTTCCATGGGATGGAGCCCTATCTTGTCCGGAGACTTTCCTCGCGCAGTATCCAGCTCCCTCCTCTTGCCTTCAGACAGTTGGAACAAGCTGATTTGAGAAGCGAATCAGAGAACATTCCTCGGCCAACCAGCCTCCCCCTGAAAATCCTGCCTCTGATTGCTATTACATCTGCAGACTCAAGTGGGTGAGTGCCTTTGGTGATGTCCACAGTATAGGTTTTCGATGGTGCTTGTTACATGTGATCTTTGGGGTTTGTTTTTGGTCCGTTTGATTTGAGGAGGACAATGGATTTTTGCCTCCACAGGAGGAGACATTTTAGCAGAAATGTTTCACAGGAAGGTGTTGGAAAGTATTGGTGACAGCTCATAGCATCCAGGAAAAAGAAATTGTACCATGAAAACATACACTGGCCATAAATGATCTTTAAATTTCTTAACTAATGGGTTCATTATCGTGGGGGAAGACACATGCAGAAAAAGGTAGGCGATAATTCATTGAGGCAAAATGAATCTGGAATCAAGACTAGACTACACTGTAATTAGAATAAAGAAGATATGCAATTATATTCATGAGCCTAGTAATTTGGCCTCTGACACTTTGAGGTGTTGCTTACCTGAAGTCTATTTTAGTAGCTATTAGTACTTATATTAATAAAGAATCTTCATGCAGCCTCAATAGTTAGAAGAGACTCAATCAAAGTCTCCTCCTTGTGGCTTCCTACCTAGCAGAATCCTTCTCATCTTTTTGTTGTTCTGCTTGGCAGAGAATATTTAACTCTTCAATAGCAACATTGGCCCATAATACAGGTGAAACAGGGGTCAGTGAGATGGGGGCACATCCACTGCTTGCTCACCTGGCCCGCTGCATCTTAAACAGGTTTGGGGGAAAAGGAATGAAAATGAGACCAGTATGTACACAGACTAGCAAGTATTTCCTAAGGGATGCCGGGAAAATTGACTTAGGGTACATAAGGGATACTTCATTCTCTGCAGGGTGAAGAGAGTTCCTAAGAAAGGCACTTTCCAGGTTTACAAAAAGTTGTGCTCAAAAGAAATTTGTCCAGTAACTTAATTCCAAAAGATATTGAATTTAGCTCTAAAAATAGTTATTTGCCAGTCTTCAAGCCCTGCACTATTTAAAAAAGAATATGAAACAATTACTACTCAATAAGAAGATAATAGGTACTTTAATAAAATGGAAAGTAGAAATGTGCAGTATTGTGTTTTTCTGGGTAAAGTATGAATAAAGGTAATATATATATATATGTATATATATATACAT
>LOEQ01001598.1:37521-51121 GCA_001685075.1 Bramus lutescens
TCCTTGGAGAACTCCCAGAAAACATTAGTTATACTTATGGTTATGATTTATTATTCTTTGAGAAACCGCTCTAGGCCTGAACTTAATTTGGATCAGCATCACTGGTGTTTATTGCTATAGAGGGATGATTCAGACACCAGGATAACAGGCGTTTCCAAGATCACTCCTAGTTGATCTCCTTGGAGAACTCCCAGAAAACATTAGTTATACTTATGGTTATGATTTATTATAACAATCAGTTTAAATGAAAAACTGAAAAGACATGCAGGCACCAGGTCAGACCCAACCTTTCAAGACTCACCTCTTATAATGGAGAAAAATGGCTGCAACTCCTCCATCCATGAGTTGCAATGGTGTGCTGTAAAGTCTTCACTGGGGATGCCCTTATCTAGGGAATACTGCTAAGAACTCAGTATCCAGATTTTCCATTATGGGCAATCACCCTCTCCTCCACCTAGGAGCCTAGGATGTACCAGTCCATATCTGGGGAGGCGGGAAGTGGGTGGGATGCAGAAGCCATAGTGTCTCTGCAAATGGTTTGGGCACAGAGAGCCATACCTGCTGTATAGCAAATGGTGAGAAAAAAACCCTTGTGAAATAAGTACCCAAGCACCAACTCATGGCCATTCTTTCAAATCGACCTTTCTAAAGTCAATCATCAGCCCTGAGCAACTCTGTTCTGTATACAAGGTACATCTTAGAGCAATTACCTCACTTTCTCCACTCTTGAGGAAGAGGTTTTCTAATTAAATTTCAATAGACTAATTTAAGTCCCTGGTATACTCAATCAGTGTTGGTATCTGAAAAGTCTGGTAACCAAATGTGATTTCTTTGTTTAAGCTCATGTGCTTTTAAATGAAAATGATAAACTGTACTTAATATTATCTCTGTGTGGCTTGATAATATGTATAATTAAAAAGCTGAGGAAAGAGCTAAACTTATTTAATTAAATTTGAATGTGTTGTTCAAAACAAATACTCCCCAAGTGCCAAGGAACTTCAGGATTCCGGATTGTCTGCATCCTACGGCTTTAGTTGTTTCAAATTTTGTTTTTCTCTTGATGAAGAACCAAAGTATCAGCAATGTGATTACTGTTTGCATATTTATCAATATGAAGAAGGACATAATTTCTGTTTTACAAAGATGAGACAAAGATGACTTTTTGTTTCCAAAGATAGCCAAGAGAAAGCACAAAGAGTAACCAGTTGGGGGAAAATAGAGGCAAGGGAGTTAGTTATCCAAAGGACTTCTATGACCTAAGGAAGCAAAAATTAAGCATCAGAAAATTAAGCAGTGTAAATGTCCGAAAATGGAAGGTAAAGCTAGGGATGTTACCCTGTGGCCATTTCATTGAAATTAGAACAGTAGAGGCCTTCCAAGTCATGTCTGGATGGAAATGAGATTCATGTCATATTAGCTAAGCTGATCACAGGCTAGTTAAGGACAGTGTGCTTCTCGGGTTCTCCTGTCGACTTACTCTGACGTCTTACCAATTATATATGTTTTGATGGGACAGGAGACTTTCATGTCATTTAGATTTATTTTATGTTCATGAAATCAAGGCTTTTTGTTTTAAATATTTTTTAAATTTTAATTAGAAAATAATTATGTAATTTTCCCTTTCCATTTCTTTCCTCCTTCTGATCCCTCTTATATCCCCTTCTCCAACCCTTCCCATGCCTAAATTCCTCTCAAGCTCATGACTTCTTTTTCTTTGATTATTCCTACTATTTATCTATATAAACATAAAATATAATCTACCAAGTTTAATTTAGTGTTGCTCTTCTGTATGTGATTGCAGAGTTCATCTCTTGCTAATTATTCTTCAATATGATATGGTTGTGTCAATTATCAGGCAGTGTTGAGTCTAGAAGCACATTCTTCTGGTGGATACCGCACTGGGAGCAACTGGTATCTTCTATGGTAGGGAACCACACTGTGGCACTGGGATAAACTGGTACCTATGTAGGAACGTTAGATGGTAATAAGGAGGCTGTCAACACTAGCACTTCCTCTCTTTGTGAAATATTTGATTCAAAAAATCTGCAAAACAGAGAGAGGGCTTTCAGTTAGTAAGACTTCCATAATGCTGTTTTGAAGTGTTGTCCTTTATTCCTAGTAAAGGACTGATCTCTATTTTCAGCTTTTGAATTATCATTGTCATTATTATTTTATAGTTTCACATATGTACAGCTTGTATACTGACCACTATGAACCCCCTGCCACCTCTGTCCACTAATACCACAAATAACTATCCTATTTGTTTTGTTTTGTGATCCACCCAGACTGATTAGTGCCATCTGTGTGACCATGGGTTTGGAACTATCTATTAAAGGCTGGTGGATTAAGTAAGTTTACACAACAGAGGACAGAGTCTGTACATAGCCCATAGTTCACAGATAAAGGGGAGGGGCCCATAAGCCCCTCCCATTTCCTTGGTGGTTGTTAATAGGGCCAGTCTTGTGTGGATTCAGCGAAGGTAATAACAGTTAATGTGAGTTAATGATTACAATTGCTGTATGGAGCCTAGAGAATGGCTATTTTCTAAGCAGTGTAAATGAGTTTGAATATATTCTTTAACTGTGGTCTAAAATTATACCTAAACAGCTAGTTTGTTTTTGTGTGTGTGTGTTTTATTGCAAGTACCAAACAAGATTGCTAAGACTTGACATGCCACGAAATTTGAACCCATCCATCAGTTGGTGTTCCCCAAAGGGTAGGATATTTCAAGCTCTCTCGACATTCATTGACTCTCTTTAAAGTAGGAGGGACAGCTGTTAATGGCTTGGAATCTTATAAAGTTAGCAGTGAAGTAATCTTGAGTGCTACAATTTTATATACATCCTTCCTAAGTAATTTACAATCCATTAGTGTTTGAAAATCTTATTAAGGCATGAACTACACAAAGTAAAATATGTAAATCTTGAGTCTCTGTCACTTTTCTGACTTTTAATCAATAAAGACTAGTGTTGCCTGTTCTTTGACTTCACAGAGAAGATTATATCGCAGCTTGCCTTACGTTCAGCTTTATTGCTTAGAATGTAGTTTCCTTTTAATTTGTCAATCTTGGTGAAAATATCATTGTTTCTTATTTTTCTTAAATATGTTATTCATTTTGTGAATATATCATAATTTTTATGTTGAAAAATTTTTTTATTGATTTTATTGAGCTCTACATCTTCCTTGCTCCCTTCCCTGCCTCTCCCTTCCCCTTCAATCCTCTCCTGTGGTCCCCATGCTCCCAATTTACTCAGGAGATCTTGTCTTTTACTAATTCGTATATAGGTTAGATCTGTGTAGGTCTCTCTTAGGGTCCTCATTGTTGTCTAGGTTCGCTGGGATTGTGATTTGTAGGATGGTTTTCTTTGCTTTATGTTTAAAAACCACTTATGAGTTAGTACATATGATAATTGTCCTTCTGAGACTGGGTTACTTCACTCAGTGTGATAGGATATACCATAATTTATATTTCCATGTCTCCTTAGTGGTTGATAGGCATGTGGGTTGTTTCTGGCTTGGTGATAACATGACTACAGCTTCAGTGTACATTTTTGCCCAAGTCTTCTTCTGGATATGCGGGTTAATTGCCTTCCGTTACAATCTTAGGAATGGAATTTCTACACCAATCAAAAGTGCATAGCTTCCTCTTTTCTGTTCTGAGGTGGTATTTCCTTGCTATGTCCTGCATGGCTTTACCCTGTAAACCTGACTGAGCCAGTGTGCAAATGAAGAAATGACAGACACTGAAGAAAGAACAAATACACAAATGGAAAAGCTATGGTCCTTCTGATGGAGGGCTCCACTATGCAGCCTTTAAACTCAGTGTGTTTGCTATGTGCAATATAAGGAGGAGGAGGACAAGTCGTCTCTGCAGTGGAGCAGGTTCAGGTTACAGTCATTGTTCCTGCTGGTTTGCACACACACTCTTCAGCCAGTCATAGGCACTTGTACTTGAAACCAGAGAAAAACTTTGCTGTTCCTCTCAGTCTCAACAGGGGAAGGTTTTATCATTCCTATGAAACTGAGGTCTGGGGATTTGGGGCATGGCTCTGCCCATATCAACAATACACATTCACTCAGGACTTCATCTCCTCCAACAATTTCACCCAATAACTACCAATGTACAGAAACTACAGTCATTCTCTATTCTAACCACTTGATGCTTTTAGGCTTTTTGAGTTTGTTTATACTGGTGAATAGGTATCTTAATGTGGTTTCAGTTTATGTTTCTCTGATGAATATTGATATTATATATTTGATATGTTCATTGAACATTCTAATACCTTCTTTGTGGTATGTGCACTTGAATATTTTTCTAGTTTTTTTCTTTTACTTGTTAATTTTGAAGGATCTTTAGGTAGTCTAGACATAAGAGTTTTATTAGATAAATATGTTGTGGTATGAATATTTTCTCATAGACAGCCATTTGCATTTTTATTTCCTATTTTTTCCAACATGGTGGTCCCTCAAAATGTGATCATTTGTGTTTGAGAGATAAATGTTACCATGGAATAGCAGGAAAATTAGAGTATAGGAGACCTGGCGAAATAATGGCAGAGAGCAAGAGAAAAGTAAAGAGAGAAAAAGAAGAAAGGGGGGTAATGGTACCAAGTAAAGGAATGTAATGTGTAGGGTTCTGAATATAGGAAGTAGACCCTGTTTAATAAGGAGTCAGCAGCTAATACACATGCCACTCCAGGGTTATTTCCCCTGGAGAGGATGATTGTTGGCTCCTCAGATGGTAGGTGGTGGCAAAATGGATGTGCAGGTAGTAGAGATACATATGGAAGAATATTGAGAATAAAATTACACTGTGTTTTTGGTGGTTGGGCAGTAATTGGTCAGGAGTTGGGGTTCTGAATTTGGCATCACTGTGAGTTCTATCTCGTTCCTCACTATCATTCCACCCTGGGAAAGAATGTTAAGTGCCTAGTTTTATAAGGGTAAAATAGGAACAATGGAGGCTCTCCTTCATAGGTTAGTTTCAAAGACAAAAATGTTAGCATTGTTTTGTTTTTGACATACCATAGTGCTTGATACACAACAAGAGGTTCTACTACCATACTCTCTGGGAAAAAAAAATCAAATTTGATGTCAATGTTATTAGCTCCCTTACAGAAGCTGGCTTTAAAGACCTTCTACTAATAACCTTTGGGATGAGATGGATGCTCTAATAGATGTGGGAGGGAGGCTGACTTTTGTTGCTGGTTCAGAAAGTCACCACGTCTATGGGCCTTGTCATATGAGTGTCAGTAAGTCTTTGTCTTGCTTCCAGCCTCTATTGACAAACGGAGGCCCTGATCTGAGAGCAATTCATCTGTTTGAAATGACAGTAGTGGTTGTTTTTCCAATTTACTTTTGAAGGTAAACACCAACTTCTAAATATTTCCCCAGGAAGAACTGTGAGTTCTATCTGGCCCCCAATCCCAGGAACTGGCTTATGGTTCCTGGGTGACCCATGTACCCCGGATACTCTACTAAGAGTTTAGCTTGCCACCTACCAGACAAGCATTCCCTGCATGGGAGGACAGAGGAAGGGGAGGGGAGGCGGTGCCGAATCTCTCCAGTCATGCTCCACTGCTACATTAACAACAATAAAAGGAAACCAAGGAGCAAGTTGTTCCCTTGTGATGGGATGATACAGCTCTGGATGGATGTCTATCCAGGACTGAATGTGGGAGGAGAATATTGCAAGCCCTTTCTCATCACTGGTGTCCTATTACCTGTCTGGAGAAGTACACTGGGTACATTTATATCACCGTGTCCTATTTTAAAAATGAAAAGAATTTAAAGGAAAAAAGGATCCCTCCTGGGGATTCAATAAGGAGAGCATAGGAGAATTATTTAGTCAAAAAATACATTTTACAAGGCTCTTACAGACTCATTTCCCTGAGTTGTGTGTCATTCACATGGGGGCTGGTCCCAGATACCAGAGAGAGGACAAAAATCTTTGATCAGCCATTCATCGCCAAGTCCTCGTGAGTACAAAGAGTATGCCAGAGTGAGTACACACAAAAAAATGAAAGTTAAGAAATACTTTGAGCATTTTGTGACTAAACTGGAATCCAAGCAGAAGATGAACAGAAGAAAATCAGAAATACGATTAGAAATGATGCTCTGTCCTTTCAAGCTTGTGCCTCTAACTCTGAGGGAATTGACAGGAGGCATTTTGTATTTGAGGTATTTCAGTTGTAGAGATTTATGAAGCTAGCAGTTTGTATGTCACGGCCTCCTTATAGAGCCTGCACCTTCGTATTGACTATATGCTCAAGTATCAAGCGATTCATTTGCCGGGGTCTTATTGAACATTATTTAGAACATCTATAATCTCCTGGGCTCAGCTGCCTAAGGCTAGTGGGGGATACATAATGATGATTGTGAGAGATGCAGTAGCAATACACTATACATGGTTTTAAAAATGAATAACTACAAAGAGATGAGAAGCAATATTCCTAACAGTGTTGAAGATACAAGTCACATAGAAGAAACTCAATTCTTTTTGCCTCTGATTCATTTAAATTCAGTTCATTTACAAAATGTTCTTTTCTAAAAATTTTAAGATAATCACCAAACATCATAGGCTTTTTGTTAATTAAGTCTAGTCTACTTTTGCTTTAAGATTTGTGATTCTTCAAGATTAAAATTAGTGTCAGAGTAATGGAGTGCTTTCTCCTTTCCGTGTTTCTTGACAAACAGTATTTTATTGTTATAATCAGTAGCAATTTCTGTTTCTAATCCAAAATAAACAAAAAAGTTGCTGATTGCCTTTCTTTACACATCATAGTTTACAAAATAATAGGGTATTCGCCAAGCTCCACTGTCCTTTCTTCAGCCTTTGATTAGTGTTCAATCTTGCAGAACTCCTGAGATCTGCAGTAAAAGATTCCCTAACTGTGTGATGTACCATGATACTTTACTCTATGTATATGCAATATAGTGGTTTATAGCAGGAGATGTTTTTATTTATTAATTGAGATGTCATATTTCATAGTCTACAAAACATTAAAGAGGGTAGAGGACATGAATTCATCACATTCTCTCATCTGGTATCAAATGCTAATCATTCCTCTTGCCAACTTGACTTGTTTAAATCATCTAAGTTTTTTTGGGAGTCAAATGCTTTCTAACAGTGAGCCCACTGAACTCCTTATTTTATTGTGAAAAGTAAAAAGAAACACTAATATGTAAATCCCATTGCCCGACTCTGATTCTACATCAACACTGAAATCATATGGATAATGATTGTTCGGTGCTTTGAAAGAAAATGGTCTTCAAAGGGAGTGGCAGTATTAGGAGGTACTTCATTGTAGGAGATAGTGCGTCACTGTGAGGGCAAGCTTTGAGATCTCCTTTTGCTCAAACTTCCCTCAGTGTGACTGCCAGTGACCTCCTGCAAGATTGTAGCGCTCTCAGCTCTAGCACCACATCTGTGTGTACACTGCCATGCCTCCCCGTTGTGATGATAATCCATTGAAACCCTGAACCTGTAAGCGAGCCACTGCGATTAAATGTTTTCTTTATAAAACTTGCCGTGGTCATGGTATCTCTTCATGCAATGAAAGCCCAAGTTAAGACAGACACTCAGGAAGCAAAGGTGCTAGGAAGGTAAGCAGTGGTAAGGGAAGGTGTCAACAGTTGAGACACCAAGTCGATTAGCGTAGACATCCAAAGAAAGGTTTAATCAAGAAGGTGGAGAAGTAATTCCCAAGATATACATGTGGATAATCAGAGGTACACTCACAGAATCTCAGCTTGGAGAAACAGAACAGCCCTCCTTCAATGTGCCACAGGGAAATAGCATCCTCAGCAGACACCCCGTTCGAGAAGACATTAGAATGTGAGATGACCCTTTAATAGAAAGGCTGTAAATGAAGTCGAACAGAAGAGAGAACCATGGGGAGAAAAAAAAATCCAGCAGGATTTCACTGAGCACGAGAACAATGAGAGTAGGATTTAAATCAGGGAGAAAAATGACAGAGCAACAACAGGGTGAGACGTTGAAAGAAAAAGAGAGAAAGGAAGCTCTGTCTCACATGGTCCTCTGACAGGTCATAAAAAGAGCTAAAGTCCCCACCATTTACAGCGTCACCCAGCTGTCTTCTACCACACAGACGTTCACTCAGTGAGGACGGTTGACTGTGGCTTGTAAGCGTCTCTGAGAGTTCCACTGTGGTACTCTAGCGTTGTTGACATTTTAAGCATCTACTACAAACAACGGCATCTACTAATACTTGGAGACGTTGGCATTTTCTACATTATTCATCTGTTTCATAGATTTATTATGACAGAATATATCAAAGAAGGTTTGTTTTTTTTCTTTCTTAAAAACATGGGTATTCATTTTATGTTCAGTTAGATCAGAAAATATTTTAAACTTTTTAGAATGTAGCTCTAAGTATTTTACTAGTTAATATAATAATTTCATTGTTCTGAGGTGGCATTTGGGTTTTCAAGCACAAATTTCTTTTCCTAGAAAGGATGGCTGACTTGAACACTGTAGTCTTCTTTTCTGTTCTCAAACGTTATTTCTGGGATGTGAGCACTATTCCAGATCATCATGCTACCAATTTTGGTAGTAAAATCAAGAGTGAAATTATATTCTATGTGGATAATTCTATTTAAAGAAAGTATTCTTCAGTAAATTGGGTCATTATAGTGGCCTTGATAAAAATAATACATGTACTATGCTTTTTTCATGAATTTAGAAATCATATATTGTTTTCAAATGTTAACATAAAGTAAACTGAGGTCTGCCTTCTCTTTTATAGAAGAAAGAATTGATTTTGGCTACGGTTGCAAAGAGATAAGAGTTCATCGACACCATAGTAGGAAAGAATGGCAACAGCTGAACACACACATGGAATTGAGAGAGCAAACTAGACATGGCGTTAGTCTTTAAATTCTCAAAGTCTGTCTCCAGCAAGGCCACACCCCTTTACCTTCCCCAGACAGCACCACTAACTGGGTACTACATGTTCAAAGGCCTGAGACTATGGGAGGCACTTGTCTCTCAATCCACTACAAGTCATGAAGAGGCTCTCTGTCTCCATGTACTTTTCTACAAAGTGTTTCATTTTTTTGAGATTATAATCACACCACTTCCCCTTCTCTATCCCTCCTCCGAACCCTCCCACATATCTATTAGTAGTTTCATTCCTTCCTTCAGAAGCTTACACGATACCTTAGGGTACCATGAAATCTTAAGTCTTTTTTTTTTAAACACTATTTGATAGGATTGCATGCTTGAGACCTAACACTATAAGGCTTATATGTGACATTTATGTGAGCACAAATTTTCATTGTAGTTTTTGTTATCTTGGCAGGGCAAATTTTAATTTGAATCTAAATGTCCTAAGCTAGTATTTGTGACTACAATTTAGTAACTGTGTGGTGTGCTGTATTTGCAAAATGACAGTGTGCTCCATAGATACCAAAGCAGAGAACACTGGACATTGTCTTCACAAGAAATGTGAAGGTTGATTCACTCCCAGAAGGTTATTACCACAAACTAAGTCCAGAACCAACATCTTATTTTGGTATATAGTTTCTAGTAAGTTCAGCCCAAGAAACTGATGAGGGCCACTAACTTTAGTTAATTGCTTCTGTAAAACTTCCCATCTGTCAAAGAAATCCTTTCCTGTTGGCAAGATGGTAGTGAAAATTCACATGCATAGACAATGAAGATGATGGCTATGATAACTATGGATGTCCTTAGAAACCATTTATGAAAAACAAAATACACAGGTATGTTCATATTAAAGTTACAGTACTGCAACTTGCCTGCATGTGCCCAAGTATTGGAAAGCAATGTGAAAATCATGATTTCCTGAAACAATTTATTCCATCAACAAGATTGTAGTGAAATTAAATACAAGCTTTATTATCTGTTTTATTAATATACATATCTGTTAAGCCCTGATATATGATAGACAACTGAGTGAGATACTAGGGAGAAAAGTGAACAAGTTTAAGTGAGTCTGTGATATGTGTGCTTATACGTAATCAGAGAGGAACTTTGGCAGCAATGGGGCAAAGTCCTTGGACCTTCAAACTGCCCCCAGATTGCTTTATGTAATTCTCTGTTGACAACTTTCTAAACACCCTCAGAAAAAAAGCTACTGACCAAAGAAAACTAAGTATTAGCGTCACTGAAACAAAGGAGACACCAACATCAAATTGTAGATTTTCAGAAAAACAAAGAAGCCATATTTATAAAGTCCTAAAGCCAGGTCTTTCTAAGTGAAAATAACTGGGATTTGGCAGATTTTAGGCCCTATGTTGTTGGGAGGAGTAGGAAAGAGAGTTCAGCCTTCACTAGCAGTGCTATACAACAGTTGTTGGCTGATTACCCTCTGGCAGTCAGAGTAAAGCTCTGTGCTTCTGTGTGGGTCAGGCTGATCCACCACGTAGTATGCAATTCTGTTAACTGGGAAAGATCATGGTGATGAATTTATTTCTCCTAATGGTGTGGCTAGAACCAGTATGCACCATGCTGCTGACCAGTAGAATTCTGGGTAAACTATACGCTATTAAGCCCCTGACTGCTTGCTAGCTTTGCTTCCTCATGCTCAAAGCTGACTCTTCAAATTCCCTGTCCATTCTCAATACTATTCTGTATGCATTGATAAATTTCTACTGTTTGTGCCTAGGTGTTGACTTATGCTGTTTGTGACTCAGAACTCTGGTAAGCACACAAGCCTTGAATTTTATTAAAAAATGTACTGAGCATAGAAATCGAGATGTTGAAAGTGCTTGGAGTTTTGTAGAATGTTTTTATTTGTTTTTGTTTTTTTGTTTCTCTGTACCTTTAAAGTATGTCCTGAAACTTGCTCTGCAAACCAGCCTGGCCTTGAACTCACAGAGATCCACCTGTCTCTCCCTCCCAAGTGCTGGGATTAAAGGCATGCACCCCTGCCACCTGGCCAGTTTTCTAGAATTTAATTGTCCTAGTAGTAGTAAATTAGTTGAAAGAGGCAAAAGAAAAATTAAATTTTATTTCAATGACTTTCAAATACATATTTAACATATATAAATATTTAAATATATACTATATTTAAAATATATTATGTGTAAGTATTATATTTATATATCTTATATTTACATATATATGTAACAGAATAAGGGTAGCAGAGGGAAGAATCTCTTGAGATGGCCCTGGCAAACTTAACAAAGCTCTCGATGCAGAGATAAAGATAGAGCTTGCATGTAATTATTCCCCTTTGACTGTTCAAGCTTGTAGGCTTAAAATGGACTCCTAATGAGAGTGGTTTGCATTGCAATTAATTAAGATCATGAAATTAAAAACCAAATGCCTATCCCTCTGGAGAATAGTCTTTATAAGTATTTTTTAACTTCTCTGTCTTGATGTGAACTCTCTCCTTCCCTCTCTGTCTTCTCCCTCTGCCTTCTTCTTTCCTCCACCGAAAGAGAATGAACTCTGATCTCTAAGAGTCTACTAAGAGAAACGTTCTTCTTAACATGGGAGCAATCCTTTATCTAACTGTTTTTAGTGCCTCGAGTTTACCAGTGGTTTCCGATATAAATGTGTGAAGGCAATCACAAAGGGGGAGAAAGAAAGAAAAGAAAAGGAAGATAAAAATGTCCAGAAAACTTTTGGCACAAATGCTCTTGTCCTCTAAAAGTCATTTTTCTTTGTTGCAGTGTAATAGTGAGAGAGAGAGAGAGAGAGAGAGAGAGAGAGAGAGAGAGAGAGAGAGAGATACTGAGAGACACAGAGAGACAGAAATAGAGAGAGACAGACAGAGGACAATGGGAAGAAGAAGAGAGGAATACATGAATATGCATGAAATTCTTATGAATAATTATTTCAGAGACAGAACATTCCTGAAAAGTTGAGAAAATAGAGTTTGGCAAAGCAACAGTTTCAGAAGCCTAGTGGTCATGCTTTGCCCCCAAGCCTTTCTCCCATCAAAACACATTCTGTCTCTATTCTACCCTCACCTTTCAAACTTCAGTTTTAATCACATGCTTCAGAATTAGTGTTCTTATGCCATCTTCTCTGCTAATAAACTATCTGCTCTTTGTGGGGTGATTTCCAGTAAAACAGGTTGTATCTAGAACAGCCATGCATTGTAATGTGCTTAGTGGCTTGCCCTGTGGTTATTCTTAGTATGAAGAGAAGAAATGGATTCTAAAATTCCTCACAATGTTAGTTTAGATGCATGTGCAGTATTATTTCCAACTTCAACAAATATGATGATTGGCAAACAAAAAATATGAAATAGTCAAGAAGAAAATTGGGCAGCAATATAAAAGCTGAGAAAACTACATATTAAGACATGATGCCTGTATGTGCATGTGTAAACATACATGCATATATGTGTACGTGTGTATAAATTCTCCAAACCACATAAACAAGGTAATAGTCCTCATTGTTTTTCACCTCTGTATCTTGGAAAGTTGACAAGTGAAGAAGGATGTATTAGCATGTATGTACCTTATGCTAACACTGGGCAGCCTTATGTATGCATCACTATTTTCACGTCACAGGTAGGAAAAATGAAGAAAACAGAAACATGGAGAGGTTAAATAATTTCATCAGAGTCAAAGAAAACTAAGTCATAAACCAAGATCTAAAAGTCCCCAGTTTTAACATATATATTCCAGAATGTCCAGTACCAGTTTTCACGTAATTTTTGTGCTCTATTGCAATCTACCCAGCTGCTAAGGATATGGGACAACCCCCTTGCAATTCCTATCTCCCCTCCAGAATACACGAATGTTTTGCCTTGATACACTTGGTCTTTCCAAAGAAGTTCCTACTAAACACAAATAGTTTCTCCAAGAGTGATAGACATGAGCTGAGTATTAATAGGTGAGCGTAGTTCACATCTGCTATGAAAGCCTATGGCAACAACTGTGGTTCCTGAGACATTTGAGATTTGGAAAAAATAATCTCTAGGTCCAGATGGGAGGGAAGACTAGGAGGAACTGGGGGGAACAGAGAGGAAGAAACTGTAGTCAAGGTCTGTTACATGAGAAAAGAATCTATTTTTAATAAGATAAAGGAAAATTATTAAGTTCTCCTTAAAGATCCCTGAACCAGTTGTGATTGGTTTTATTCTAATCTCTGGGGTATTCTGCCTTCTGGGCCCTGTCCCTCAGGAGCAAGCTCCCCCTCAGAATATGGGTCTTTAGCTGGTCCCATCATTTCTTGGTCACTCCTACAGTTTCTGTGCTATCTTTATCCCAGCACATCTCATGGGCAGAAAATATGCAGGATGTAGCTGGGTCCGTGTCCCAGTCCTTCCACTGGAAGTCTTGCCTGGTTACAGAAGACGACCAGTTCTGGGTCCTTACTCCCTCTTTCTGGGAGTCCTTGCTAAGGTCACCCTCATAGATTTTGGGGAGTTTCCATTGCTCTAGGTTTCTAGCCCATCTCAGAAATGCCCCTATGCAGCTTCATACACCATGGCTGCCTGATATCCACGGGAGGCCTGCCTGTGTGTAAAGAGAAACAGAGAAGGAGTTTATGGGGGTGGTGGCTGGGAGGAGAAGGGGGGACTTTGGTTGTGTGTAGTAATAAGGGGAACGGGCCTGCTTTTCGTCCCGCCCAGCTCCCGCACGGCTAGCTTATACC
>LOEQ01001598.1:56533-81897 GCA_001685075.1 Bramus lutescens
GTGAGAGGCTTCCTAACTCCTATCTCTGCATCCGTTCTCATGTGCCTTTCCTCTGTCCATGCTTCTGCATCTTTTCCTGCTCTGTTCTTCAAAAGGTATTGTTAAGGAAGCCATAGATGATTGACTTGGGATCAGCCTAGCCTAGGATGACCTCACTCTGGTATCCTTACCTTAATCCACATTTTCAAGACCCTTGCTATAAATTGAGGACCCTTCTCATCTGATGCGGTCTTCAATTCAGCACACTGTGGAAGGGTAGCTTCCTATCTTGCTCACTGCCACATCCCTAGCACCTAGGCAGAAACCTAAGAGGTAATTAGTGCTCCTTTACATTTGCTGAGTAAATACACTGAGGGCCTACAACACCCCCGATGCTGAACACGTAGAGGGCTGGGACTTAACTCATCCTAAGATAATTCACTTTCTTTGCTCCATTTGCATACAGACCTTAGGATAAAAATGTTATCTCTTACAGTGTTAATATATTTTGGATTTCTTAAAATAATACAGCACACATGACTAGAAATCTGCAGAGAATAGGTGAATGGGCAGCAGACACATCTGGAATCATAAGTAATTTAGTTCCTCTTCCGTGCAAGAATACTTTTGCTTTCCTGGTGGTGATGTGTCTTTTCAGAAGACACAGTCTTGTCAACAAATGATATTTTCATCTGCAAAGTCTTTCCCCTTTGCCTAAGAGTATATGCAGGTATGAATGACACATGCAAATAAAAATTCCACTTCAAAATGCCAATATCAAGTTTTAATAGTGAAATTTGTTGTAAACATAGTCATGTCATTTTAAATTTGTTTTCTATTATTTGAACTTAAAATATCACAGATGAGCAAAAGGAAATTCAGTTGGGGGTGGGGGAGGCCAGAAACAATTTCTGAAAGTTTATATTTTCAATTAAGATATCTCCTTTTCTACTCCCATATCCGAACTTCCTCCATGTCAACCACCCCACTCCCCTAAGCTCTCCCCAACCCTCCCCTTCTCCACTCTCTCTCCCCTTCCCTCTACTCCCCCCTGCCCCCATGCTCCAACTTTTGCCTGGTGATCTTGTCTGCTTCCAATTTCCAGGAGAATCTATAAATGTTTTTCTTTGGGTTCACCTTATTACTTAGCTTCTCTAGGATCATGAACTATAGGCTCAATGTCCTTTGTTTATGGCTAGAATCCACTAATGAGTGAGTACATACGATATTCATATTTTAGGGTCTGGGAAATCTCACTCAGGATAGTGTTTTCTACTTCCATCCATTTTCATGCAAAGAGGCTTGGCTCTGGAGGGGTTCCAAGGAGTCCACAGGGATGACCCCAACTAGGATCCTGGGCAGTAGAGGAGATGATGCCTGAACTGGCCTTGTCCCATAGTCAGACTGTTAACTATCTTGAATATCACCATAGAAACTTCATCCAGCGACAGATGGAGACAGAGACAGAGACCCACATTGGAGTACTGGATTGAGCTCCCAAGGTCCAATTGAAGAGCGGAATGAGGGAGAATATGAGCAAGGGAGTCAGGACCACAAGGAGTTGGTTCACCCACTGAGACAGTGTGCTTGAGCTAATGGGAGCTCACCAACTTCAGCTGGACCGGGAATGAATGAGCATGGGATCAAACTGAACTCTGAATGTGGTTGACAATTGGGTCAGACTGAGGGACCAAAGATAATGGCACTGGGATTGTTTCTACTGCATGTACTGGCTTTTTGGGATCCTATTCACTTTGGATGCATACCTTACTAAGCCTGGATGTAGTGGGGAAGGCCTTGGACTTCCCACAGGGCAGGGTGCCTTGCCCTCTCTTAGGACTGAAGGAGAGTGGGAGTGAGGGTATGGGGGGGGCAGGAGGGAAGTGGGAGGAGGGGAGGAAGTGGGAATTTTGATTGATATTATTTATAAAGTAATAAAAAGAGGAAAAAATAAATTAAAAAGAAAAATAATATTTAGATCCAACCTAAAAAAGAAGAGTTGATATTTTCCTGTGAAAACGTTTACTAGAAATGCCAATGGCTCTCATTTCCTTTTGTAAATATGTGTTTTATAAAAAGCATTATCCAAATTTCCTGTTTCCTACACAATATCTGTGAGTCAGAAGACTATCCTGACTATCAAGGCTCTCCATTGTGAAAATCAGACAGTATTGATAAAACAGCATTATTCATTTTTTATGCTGTACTAATTCACCATTTAGTTACTTAATTAGACAATAAACTTAGAGCTTGCAAGCATGCTTAAGCAACAGTTTACTCACAAATATTCAGAACCAAATGTGGCATCATAATACCTGGAAAAAATCTCATTGGGCAAAAAGTAGAATATGCTTTGTTACATTTAAAGATGGCAGTCTGATATCCCTTTGGTATGGGACAATGGTCTGTATTCTGTCAATTATATTTTAAATAAACTCTGAGTGGCCAGTAGCCAGGCAGTAAGTATAGGTGGGACAACCAGACAGGAAGTAGAGGCAGGGCAATGAGAATTCTGGGAAGAGGTAAGCTCTTTCTGCAGTCCTGATCCAGCCACAGAGCAAGCAAGATGTGACTGCCTCGTCGAAAATGGTACCAAGCCACATGGCTAATAGACAAGAATAATGGGCTTATATATGTTACAAGAATTAATAAGAAGCCTGAGCTAATGGACCCATCAGATTATACTAATGTAGACCTCTGTGTGATTTATTCGGGACTTAACGATTGTGGGAATCAGGCAGGACAGAAACCCCTGACAACATCTCTTTATCCATTTTCTTTCTTTGTTAAAATTATTCAATTAAGATATTAGTTTTTATGTATTACAAACTCAATGAAATATATGTAACAGGCAAGGGCATCCCCATTCTGTGCAGCAGCAGCATTTAGTTCATCTTATAGACTTGCACTCAAAGGAAAGATGCTCGCATTAGTTCATCTTATAGACTTTTACCCATAGGAAAGATTCTCTCATTTAGTACATCTCATAGATTAATACTCATAGGAAAGATGCTCACATCCAGTTCATCTCATAGACTTGCACTCATAGGAAATAATGCTCACTGAAGGGCCCAGAGAATAGTTCAGGTAGAAGATTTACATTCTGAAAAGTTGATGCTTTTTCTAGTGAACAAGTCCCACGTGCATTCACACTGACACATTAAGTTGCTGATTTAAGTGCAAGATAAGCTCTCTGTATACATAGTAGTAAAACTGTGTATCCTAAAAAGGAGATAGCATGTCTTATATCAATGCATTCATGCATTCAAGAGGAAAACTGCAACTGAGAAAGTTATTTCTCAAATTCTTTTGAGAAAAAAATTGAAGAATATGTTGTGGACTGATTGATTGATTGGCTACTGAGGTCACAGCCTTATTTAGTTCCAAGAATGACTTTCAGATGCTAATTAGACGTGGGTGCTATTGCTTTTAGGAAAATAAACATTATACAGTGACAGATTTGTTTTTATTTCTGAATATGTGAAGATATGCAAATGTATATTTTCAGAAGTAAAATGAACTTTTAGAATCCATTCTTTAAGCTTTCTTTTCTGTTCTTTCTATGTATTGAAATGTCTTTGTTTGGGTGATAAAATCAGGCCAGTTGAATCAATTTGTTTTGGTCCTCTAGTTCTTGTTGTCAGCTATAGGGGGTAAAACAAGCTACAAGGCCCTAATGAAAATGTTTTAATATATGCTTAGGGATTGAACATATGACTTAGTGGATAATAACTGTTATTGCTATCTCAGTAGATCCAGGTTTCGTTCCCAGAACCCACATGGCGATGCACAACTATCTGAAACTACAATCCCAGGGGATTCAATTCTCTCTTCTGATATCCATGACATTAAGCACACATGTGTATAAATGCAGGCAAAACACTCATAAATATAAAATAAAACAAATTTATAAAAATAAGTGCTTAAACTCATACTTAAATAAGGATATACTATTATTAGTGTCTACCTTTCTTCTGACATCATGGCTCTTCATCTTTGAAAATTATGAACACATCAAATTCCCCTAAAAATCAAACTGATAAGAAACAATTACATCTAGTTCATAAGTACAAAGGGACCTCCCTGCCTTTGTTTCTCTATAAAACCTGTATTTGATTCTTGATTGTTTGGTTGCCTTCTTTTGTTTTTCACTATAACTTTGTTGGGTACTGGAATGTTTATTTATAACACAAGCATATAAAATAACACCTCGGCTATGATGAACAGATACTGATAGAAGAATGCAAGGGACAGATGGGATTGTAGTGCGTGCCTGATATAGGAAGTCCTTCTGTATATGTATTGCTTTTATTGGCTAATGAATAAAGCTGTTTGGGACAAGAGCTTAGCAGAGTAAATCTAAGTGGAAAATCAGAACAGACATAGAGAAAGCATAGGTAGAGTGAAAAAGAGATGCCATGTAGCTGCCAAAGGAGAAAGATGCAGCCACCAAAACCTTTCCAGTAAGCCACAGCCTTGTAGCGATACACAGATGAATAGTAATGGGTTAATTTAAGATATAAGAATTAGCCAGGAATATGCCTAAGCTATTGGCCAAGCAGAGTTGGAATTAATAAAATTTGTATGTGATTATTTGGGTCAGGGTAGCCCGGAAATGAACAGACTTCGTTTATACATGCCTTCAAGTAATCTGGGGTCAACGAGCTGCCCTGTAATGGTGCAGGTTGTTTATTTAGCTTGATGGAAAATATGGTGGCTGCTTAGGTCTGGCAGGACTCCGTCAGTTGTCTCATTTAAAGCCCTGCTTCCTTCTACAGTAGGCCCTGCTCTCTGGACGCACTTCACATTGTGTTTTAACTTTTGCTTCTGTGCTGGTGTCCAGCTCACCCTCTAGTCAATGGCCTTTTCACCAGTCTCTGCGAAAGCCGGAAATAATAGAGTTGCCTGTAGAGTCAAGCTCTTATTCCTTCTTCAAGAAATCTGTCTGAGGACTGTGTCAGGAAGGAAGCATGACATGCCACAAAGGAAACTCAGATGGGAGAACAATGAATGGTTATTAGTTATTCCTTTGAAGAAATAACAGTAGGTCTGCTGTAGAACACGCTCATGTCATTTTGTAGTAAATGTCCCGATGGAGAAAGGGTGATCTGGTTGGAAGTGTGGCCCAAGGCAGCTAAAGGTGAAAGTGTTAAGGGAAGATGGTAGTTTTCTTTTGACTGAGTTGGCAAAAAACGGCTGTGTAGAGAGACACCGTGCGAAAGCCTAGCACTTGCCTGCTCCAGAAAACCAAACCTCCCTGCTGGCTGTTGCTGTGGTTAAAATGAACGGGACAAGAATATTAAGCAGGGAAAACCCTCCTAGCTATAATAAGTGGAGTCCTTATGCTTGGATGAAGAAAATAGAGTAATCTTGAGCTGTCCTGCAAGCTGAAAGCCTAGATAGCTTCTGTTCAATTTGTGTGCTCTCCCCCGGGATTCCCGTCCTATTTGGAGTTGTACAATGGGTTTGGACGGTGGCATGTTCCTGCGAGTTGGCAGACACTCAGTGAACAGAATGACTGATTTGCTGCTCGGGCTGCATATGCCAATTGAACTGCCAAGCAGGCATTGCCTGAGGGAAATACCAACTTCAATAGAAAAGAGCGCTAGTTAAAGAGATTAGGTATTTATCAGTGTCAACTACTATTATCCATAGTGTTTTAATTTTTCAAAAAATGTACATGCATGACAAATAATTGAAACAATAAAAATATTATGTGCTAGGATGCAACTCTCTGGCCCTATATCCCCTGTTCCCCAGCTCCCTCTTCCTGGTAGAAACAATTACCTTTATTAATTTCTTATGCAAATTTAGAATGAGTACATAAGCAAGCACACAGCTGCTTTCAGCTGTTATGTATATTGATGGTTTTCAATTAGAAAATCAATTTAATTGCAATAATTACAATCACTTCAGTGTGTGTTTTTATTCCTGTACTTCACGCATTATGAATGTGATAGCAGTCTAGGAGGGAAATGTCAATATTTCTGCTGTAAACTTAGAAACGTAAGTCTTATAAATTCAAAAACTTCTTTATTTACATTAGACATATTCATCTTAGAAAATTTATACAGGCATCCAGAGTATGAACTAATTTTAATGCAGCACTCACAGAACTTACAACCAGTACATGTGACTTTACACACACATATTTAAAGATTTGGATAATAGGATCATTTTATGTGCCATGTTTGTAACTTGGTGTTTTCTCTAAACATTCTTTACATGTTTGATGTTATGAACACTTGTTCTAGAAATTTTTTTAGTAATTCAGATACCAACTTAGGAAAGCTGTCTAAATCCTGTGAGTGCTGTGAAAATATTCTACACATCTTCTCCTTGGGAAAATTCCCAGAAAAAAAAAAGGCTTACGGGGTCAAAGAATCAATTATTGTGTTAGATAAATTCATGTGTTGGCTTCCAGATATGTAATCACTCACAGAAACTTTAATGAAGCAAACGGTTTCTGTAGTTATTGTGGGCCTCTGCCCTCATCCTAATACAAGGATTTGCAGTGTGTAATCCAAGAGAAAGGGTCATGGTGCACATATGTGACATTCTTCTCATCTTTTTCATAGGCTTATTTTACATGGTATGGTAACGATATTCTGAGAGAGAAGGAAAACCTTCAGGGCAGTGCCCTCTTGCTGCTGGGCCCTGGGAACATGAGTGAATTCCTGATGTGCTGGTTCCTGCCAGCTCTTATAGCCACAGCCTGATTTGTCAACCTGATTTGTCAATGACCCCTGCTTTTTCCACCCTCAAGCCTGATTCCCCCACCTAAACCCAATTCTTCATGATGAAGACTGCTCAGACAACCACCAAAATCTTAGTTCAGAAATTTGAACCCAGAAAATTGGCTTCTTGTGTTAAAATACCTTCTTGGAAGGTCCGTCTTTTAAGTAAAATCCCAGTATTTTTAAAGATTCATTTTGTTTCTATGTGTATGTTTTGTGCACATGCAAGCACTCTTGAATTGGGAGGCAGGAAGAGGATGTTGACTCTGGAGCTGGAGTTGCAGACAGTTGTGATCCAATCAATACGTATTCTGATACTGAAATTCTGTAAGAGAAACATGACTCTTAATGACTGAACCATCCCTCCATCCCCAAATTTCAAAAATCCATGTCATCAATAATCCTAAACAAATCACTTCTTTCTAGTTCCCTCCATTAAGGAATTATAGAATCATTCATGAAATCTAGGTTTTAGGAAGCTTGTTATGTTTCCTAGTAATATCAGAAGCTACACCCATAACGTAGTCTCACCAATATGACTGCACAATCATGATCTGAACACAACGACATGAGTGAGCATACCAAAGTGGATGGGGGAAAGCTTCAACCCTACACAAAGAACTATAGACACCTAAGAAAACCGTGAGCTAGAGAGGTATCTTTCCCAGGGAAGAATACCCCCATTGGTTGTCTAGTTCCAAATAGTCAGCCCTGAAAAAATATATACAAGTAATATTTTATGAATTGAATGTTATATTTAGGGCTATTTTCGTATGCACACATACATACATTCATTCAAGGACAACTAGTGGAAAAAGAAGTCATGAATTAGAAAGGGAGTAGGGAGGGGTAAATGGGAGGTTTGGAGCAGAGAAAGGGAAGGGAGGAGCCTTGTCATTGTGATTATATTATAATCTTAGAAATAAAATAAAATATTTAAAAAGTGTCACTATAAATCTGCGTTAGGCCTTGTTAGCGGATCTTTTTCTATTACGATGAGATAGATACAGTTTTAGTTGGATGGGCAGAGAGGGTAGGAAGGGATTGCTGATGTTTTAGTCATTTATCCAAATGCATTTTGTAATGCTACAAATGTACAAAAACTCCTTATAATATTATTAGCATTGGAAATAATGAGATTAGCACTGGGCTTGATTGGCCTGCATAATCTGTTGCCAAGAATAGATTGAGAACTGAAAAGACATTAGTAAATATGGATTCCCTAGCTCTACTGAAGAAAATATTCTGAAGCATTAGGGCTTATTTTTATAATTGAATTAATGTTTAGTCTTATTTCCAGTTTTATGAAGTGAGTGTTAATGAGGAAATTAGTTGGCTCCAATAAAGTTATTTCTTTCTGTATAAAAATAATAAATATGCTTAAAATGATAGCTTAATACCTCATTTTCATGTCTTCTAATATCTAACGAATGCAGATATTTAACAAATAAATATTTGGATGTGTAATTAGCAAATTATCATTTTTACTTGCAGTATTTTTCATCGGTCTGAAGACAAGTTTTTAAATATATTATATCTCACTTAAAAATTAAACGTCTCAAAGACTAAACATTTGTATGTAAATAACTAGAATAGAAGTGTGTGAGATTTAAGTATATACCACCAGTGCTTATGTGGTAGATATTTTGAAGTGATTAGGCATAGAGCATGATGAAACATTAATGGCTATGTCCCTCTACATAGATGATAGAGTAATAAAACTGGTCATGAGCATCTTTCTCATGGAATGTTTTACTTATACACTTTGGCTATCAAGTAATTCCAAAACAGGGTGCTAAAACAATGTTAATCATATATTGCTCTGCGTACTCTGGAAGCTGAACATGGTTAAGTGAAATGGCTGGTCTTTGTGTATGTCTGAAGTTTCCAGCTGAGTCACTCAAGCATCTGGTGGTTGACTCTGGCTAAAGGCTGGACTTCATTTGTTCTCCTTGCTCTCTCTCTCTCTCTCTCTCTCTCTCTCTCTCCCTCCCTCTCATCTCTCTCTCCTCCCTCCCCCCAATCTCTCCCCCACCCCTTGATAGTTTGAGCTTCTCCATAGCACAGTGGTTGGGATCCAAGAAACATCCTCACAGAGTGAATTCTCTGTACTAACTGACTTGAAAGCGTGTGATAATGCTTTAACCACATTTTTTCAGTTAGATCACCAGTCTCCTCCAAGGTTTGAAATGAAAAGTTAAAGGATCTGCGAAAAGAAGACCAACAACTATGTGTGATAACCTGACTATATCTGTGTATTTATCTCTGAAAAGCACAAATGGCTGTGGAGAATGGGAGTAGGGTCCACTAATGCCCGGTAAGGGTGTTACTGAGCAAAACATGAGAGCCTAGATCCAGAAGAGACGAGGAATGGAGGAGGTACAAAAATTTTATAGATTGTATATATTCAGAGGCATAGGGAAAGGAAAATGGAGAATTCTTGTACTTAGAGGGAAAACCAGAAATAGCTAAACAAAATACATATGAAGTTTTGCAGCGTGTATGTAAAGTAAAATGTTTGGCTAACTTCATATAATTTTCAGAGAAAAAGATATGCTGCTGTTTTGTTGAGTTGGGTTTATATTTAGGAATGATGCAATAACTTATTAAACGTGGCCTCTAGGTAGATAAAGGGAAACAGAAGAGGCCTCCTAAATCTAGGTTACATTTGCTTTCAGGAAAATTTAATAATAAAGGTGGCCCTTGTGGCCATTGTGGCCTGAGGTTGGGTGCCTTGCAGTTGAGTGCAAAGCCTCTTTAGCCCTGAGACATCTCATTGGCAGGATCAATGGTCAGAAAGGAGGTGACACCATGCACCCTTCTCAGAGCCAAAACTCTTGTTCACTTAAGGAAAATGACTTTTACTATGAGCTTATATTTTCCCAACAATTTTGGTTGGAAATGGTGTTCTCTTTCTCAAATGGTTGTAGGCCTTGTGTTTTTAGTTTTTAGATATCCCTACTTGAAGAAATACATCTTGTAGGCGCTAACATTTAATGCTCCTCTAACAAGGAGGTTTGTTATGAAACATTTCAAAGCCTTTGCATTTAATACTGTTAATCAGTCTTGAATGTAAAAGGATAGTATAAGTTCACTGGAATACACCGAAAAATGTATTTTTTTATTTTTATACTGTTAAAGGGTTATTTCTGGTTATTGTTATCTGCTACTATCAATATCTTTCACCAAGGCTGAGATTATGTGAATATAATATTATTTTTCTTACATGGGATTTTTGTGAGGATTAAAATGTTAATCCTCAAAAAGAATTTAGAGTCATATCTGGTATATCAGATAGATGTCAATATTGTTACTGATAATATTGATAATGGTTCTTTTGAAATTGCTTTTTTGTATAAGAAATCAATTTTGTGTTTTTCTTGACCTATACAGAATGATGTCTTATTCTCTTTATCTGAGTTAATTCCCAGCCCTTTTCTTTCTTTCTTTCTTTCTTTCTTTCTTTCTTTCTTTCTTTCTTNNTCTTTCTTTCTTTCTTTCTTTCTTTCTTTCTTTCTCTTTCTTCCTTCCTTCCTTTCTTTCTTTTCTTCCTTTCTCCTTCATTTCCTCTCTTTCTTTCTCTCTTTTTAAATTATTTATTTTAAGTGAGGGTTGTATTTTGCTTGCATGTATTTCTATACATTTCATGTGTGTGCCTGGTGCCCATGGACACCAGAAGAGAGCGAAGAGAGCATTGAATCTCCTGGAACTGGATTACAGACAGTTATGAGTCACCACATGAGTACTGGGAATGGAACATGGGTCTTCTAGAAGTCAGTGCTCTTAACTATACTGAACTATCTTCCCAATTCCATGCTGTTAAATCTTAATAACTAGTACTTTAAAAAACATATTTAGTTTTAAATTACTCAAATAAATTACTCAAAGCAAAATATCAAAAAGAGTAATGAATACATTAATAATAAAATAAACCAACTACTAGGGAAACCAAGCTATAAAAACAAAATAAACTTTAACTAGATAAAGGCCTGACAAGAAAGGTTTTGCCCTACTTCATAGGCTAAAGCTGTGTGGCTTTCAACCTTCCTAATGTAATGATTCTTTTATACAGTTCCTCATGTTGTGTTGACCCCCAAACATAAGAATATTTTCATTGCTATTTCATAAGTGTAATTTTCTACTGTTATGAATTGTAATGTAAAATACTTGTGTTTTTTTAGCAGGCTTAGGCAATCCCAGTGGGAAGGTCATCCAACTCCCAATGGAGTCACAACCCACAGGTTGAGACTTGCTGGCCTAGACTGAAAAAGTAGAGAAAAGGGCGGCCAGGGCTAGGAATGGAAACAAATGGTGGACAGAAACCACTTGACTCCCCTGTGCAAGGTTCATATTCTCAGTCCTGTCTCGGAAAAAGAAAAGGGAAAAAAGAAAGAAAGCAGGCTGAGCAAGCTATGGGAAGCAAGCCAGTTAGCAAAGGCCTCTGCATCAGGTTCTGTCTCCAGGCCCCTGATCTGTTTGAGTGCCAGCTCTGACTTTTCTCAGCATGTGAGTGGGATCTGAGAGTTGTGAGCTGAAATGAATCAGTTCCTTCCCAAAGTTGCTTATGGTCATTGTGTTTTATCATGGTAATAGAAACTAAGATAATCAAGGACTACTTAATTAAACATGCTTTGCTCCTATTTAAGGATGAAATGAGAAAAAATAAAAGCTATAACTCGAAGGAAATATTGAGACTCAACATCAGATTATAACTGTTCAAGGCCACAGAGTATTGCATAGCTAATTAGGATTAAAATCCATAGAATGAATTTAAACTCAGCGTTCTTTCATTTATGCTAAACCATCTAATTCATTTTTAGCTGATTATGTATTCCTTGTGTTGTATTCTTGGCTTCCTAAAGAAACTATAGGCATAGGTAAGTGACACCATGAGCCGTAAGCTCTAAAGGAAATTTCTACAATTTTATAGGGACTCAGCATTCATTTGTTAATTATGAGCTCTTAGCTTCATAGATGCCAACCTGAAATTGTTATTCATCTCATATTTTTTCCTTTCCCTTTCAGTAGTTTAGTATATAAGAACAGCAAGCCATGGCAATCTTCGGAACAAAATTAGAATTCCATAGTGCACAGCCACTGTCTCCTCCCTCTGAAATTCCCCAGAGAGGAGCAGGCAATTTTCTACTACATTTCTGTAATATGAAGAAAATAATTTAATTCATCTATTCTTTAGTTGCATCATATATATGTGTATATATATATATATATAATTTGTATTCAGCATCACTCAATCACAAAAGAAATCCACACTAATGTAGCTTATTGTTGTGTAAATTCAACCATAACCCAGGCAATAAAATGATCCCAAGAATATAACAAGTTCCCATAGGGACAACCTGGTAGAACATCTCAAGGGTGAAGACTGTTTTTAGCTTTGGACAAAGGCTTTTACATAAAGGAGCTCATGTGGTCACAATGCATTAATTGCACCATTGCCTACAATCAGTAACCTAATATTGGAGTATATTTTTTGCATCTCTGTCAGAGTGTACTGGTGAAATAATCACTATAAATAACTACCTTATTTGCCTTTGGAGAGTTCATATTCATCTATCATATACTTTAAGATCATTTGCCTAAAGAAGCTTCCACTTAAATGTGTCATTTAGATATGAATTCCTCTTTGTCCATAACTGCTTTTTACCTTTCGAGAATGTACCAGCTTCCAACAAGTATACTTAGCCTGAATCCAGGCAATTCTTGATGCTCAGGATGAGATGAGTGTCCTTCGATGCATATCCCATTAAAAACTCAAAATTTCAAGATGTCTTTTGAGTCAGTGTTTTGACTTTTAAAAGAAAGTCTTACTTATTATCTTGACCACTCTCTTGTTCTGTGTTTGACAGAATAAGTTCTTTTCAAACATCATTGTAATAATTGCTGAACATGGAAATTTGTGGGGTATGATGTTTGAAAATTTTAATTCCAGTGAGGACCTTGTAATCTACTTTGGTATGCAGTAGGCTGCTTGCTTGATGCGATTCTATCAACTTGACAGTGTCTAGAATCACCTAAAAGAGAAACAAAGAAGCATGCCTCTAAGGCAGTGGTTCTCAATCTGTGAGTCATGACCCCTTTGGGGTCACATATCAGGTATTAACATTATGATTTATAACAGCAGCAAAATTATACTTCTGAAGTAGCAATAGAAATAATTTTATGGTTGGGGGTCAGCACAACATGAGAAACTGCATTAAAGGGTCACAGCGTTAGGAAGGTTGAGAACCCCTAAGGGCCAATCTAGTCTAGATTAACTGAAATAGGAAGACTCATTCCAACTTTGGGCAACACTGTTCCTTGAGCTTGGGTCTCAGACTGAATCAAAGGAGAAAGGAAAGGGAAAACTTGTATCATCAGTTACTGTCTGCTTCTTAACTACGGATGTACTATCACAAGCTTCCTCCTGCTACTGCCATGGCATCTCACTGTAGACCTGGGAATTATAAGTCAAAGGATACCTTTCCTTTCTTAAGCTGCTTTCGTTGGGTCCCAGCAATGAGATAAGTAATTAATATACCCAACTTAAACCAGTTTGGTTTATAGAGGAAAAAAGGAAGACAGAAGGAAAGAAAGAAGAAAGGAAGGAAGGAAGCAAGCAAGCAAGCAAAGAAGGAAAGAAGGAAGAAAGAAAGAAGAAAGGGAAGGATGGAAGGAAGGAGAAAATGTTAATTCGACAAAGCTTCAAATTAATTTGATCAGAATGAGCACCATTAACCAGAATGTGCCAGTTCTTACATCCTCTGCAGTGTGGAAGGAAGTTCAGTTCTTACATCCTCCACAGTGGGGAAGGAAGTTCGGACATGGGTTGGTTTCTTCGAGACACTACCATCTGCTGAGGGTCCTCATTGTTTCCTCTTGATGCAAGGGAGGTATTTTGTAAGATGGCTGGGTTTGAATTCTGCTGTGATTAGCTGATCTGATGGCTCTTCTCTATCAATTGCCCAATGCTACTCTCAATTGCCCTCAAGAATTTTATGGACTCACCAAACCAAATTCAGGGCATTGCTTTCAGTCAGTGGTTCTCAACCTTCCTAAGGCTGTGAACCTTTAATACAGCTCCTTATCTTGTGGTGACCGGATGCACCACCATAAAATTATTTTTGTTGCTATTCCATAAATGGAATTTTACTCCTGTTATAAATCTTAATGTAAATATCTGATTTGCAGATGGTTTCAGGTGACCCCTATGAAAGAGTTGTCCAACTCCCAAAGGGCTCGCGCCACACATGTTAAGAACCACTGCTTTAAGTGAAAGTCATTATGCAGGACTGGCTCTTTTAATTTGAAAATCCCAAGAATTAGTCTGGACAGAGTTTCAAAATTATTAGTGTTCCCAATGCCACCTGATCACTTTTCCTTTCCATTACCTGACTGGCATGAGGCACTGGGACATTGTCACCACAGGAACAATGATCCCTTTTATGTTGTAGCATGGCTTTTAGCGGAGAGCATGGATGACAAATGTTGGAGAGGAAAACAAAAGCTTCAAGTACGCACTGATAGTAAGGTGTGAAAGACAGAATGCTAGCTTTTGATGCCAAACAATGGACTATAAATCGTCTGTGCCTGCTTCAGTTGCCCCGAAATGAAGCCTCCCTATTGAAAAGCTCACAGGTCTTCATTGGATCCTGCCTCTTTAAGCTTGGCCCTTTTTGGGAAGTGGTACAAACTCAGCACACCAATTCTAGCTCTGAAATAAAGGGCTGGGCTGGGCTCCAAGGGCTTTCTGTGTCTTTCTGGTAGACTTGTAATGATTTTTCATGAAAAGCAATTGATTCAAATTTTGTATTTCATCTTTTTATTATTTTAGTCAATAGTAAATGATATTCCCTTCTGACATACTCCTTTCTGAGTGGTAGAATTTAGGGCAAATTGCCATTTCAATTATTTATTGTGGTCCAGTAATGCAGTATTTAATACCCCAGTACTGGGGAAATGAACTATTTCCACAAACCTCAATGAAAGAACAGGGGAACTTGCCAAAATAATAATAAATTATATCGCTTTTCAGTGCGTTAATATTTTTAGGTAATATTCCAGAAAATAACTAACATTTTAGTAAATTGCATGAAAAAATAGCACTACAATTAAGGGTGGTTGTTTATATTTCATGCAATCTATGTTCCTTGTACTAATTAGGATCAAATACATATGAGTTCAAATAGAGATAGCATAAAGTTAAGAAAAATAAATTAAGATGATCCACAGCTGAACACTGGAGTGAGCTTCCAGAGATCAAGAGAGGGAGGGGCAAAGGGCCATGACCATGATGGGGAAACCCACAGAAACAGCTGATCTGAGCTAGAGCGAACTCACTGACTCTGGGACTGATAGTGGAGAAACCTGCATAGGATGAAACTAGGCCCTCTAAATATGGGTGACAGTTGTCTGGCTTGGGCAGCCTGTGGGGTCACTAGCAGTGGGGCCAGGATTTGTCCCTAGTGCTTGAACTGACTTTTTAGAGCTCATTCTTTTTGAAGGGATACTTTGCTCAGCCTAGATATGGGGTGGGAGGGCCTAGGTCCTGACTCAAAGACTGCATCAGACTTGGTTGACTTCACTTGGGAAACCTACCCTCTCTGAGGAGTTGATAGGGCGCAGGTGTGGGAGGAAGATGGGGGAGCAGGTAGAGGGAAGGGAGTGGGAATGGAATAGGTCGGCAAAGTGAGAAAATAATGTTTTAAAAAAATAAATTTAAATTTTTAAAAAAAGAAAATTAAGATAAAGGTAAGGGGAATAGAGTATGTGAGAGCAGAGGAAAAGGATGGCTAGGAAGGAGGAAAGAAGACGGAGTAGAGGATGAAATACTTGCAGCCCGTGAGCATTGATCATCTTACAAGTGACTTCATCTCTAGTGAGCAAAAGGGAATTGCATACTGTGTGACTAAGAAGATTGCATAGTGAATCTGAGCATAGGTTTCCCTGAGATAGATAAATAGGGCCAGCTGGAGAAAGAAAAAGTCTCTCTCTCTCTCTCTCTCTCTCTCTCTCTCTAAGAGAGAGAGAGAGAGAGCAAGCTGTCAATCGGTCCAAAAAGACTTTAAAATAGCTCAAGTGCAGAATCTGTCCAAGCCAGGAGGTAGACTCCAGGATCTTCCAGATCTTTTACCATTTAACACTGCATCATTAAGTTAACATTTCTTTAGCCTCCCTTTAAGTCCAGTCAAATTCCTTGAGTGGAAGTAGCATTTCTCTGGACACTTTCAGAGTCTATCTCAGTCTGCCCCCTGGGTGTAGGCTCTTAGAGCTTCTTCCACAGATATGTCAGCATATTAATGCATTCTTTGGCTCCAAGTGACCTTCCCTCCCTTCATTTCCTCATTTGCCATTCATATTCTTGCTTCCCTTGGCCGGCATATTAGTCCCTTGGGCCCAGCATAAGTGCTTCCAGGGCATGCTTCTAACTGCACAGTGACTGGCCGATGACTAAGGTGTTTTGCTATTCCAAAGCAGCCATGCTCTTTAGAATTCTGCAACATCACTCTGAAGAGTCAAGGCAAATAGGATGTCCGGGAAGGCACGGAAGTACTAAAAAGACCCAAGCAAAGAGCTCTGTTGCTGAGTGAGCTGCTGCCTTTCTGTGAACTGCACACATAAGTTGTCAGTCATTTAGACTGCAGAGCATTCCAAGGAAGGGAGGGAAGAGGCCGAGGTGAGGATGCTTTCTTGATAGAGGAGCCCTGAAAAGAAAATGATGCCTGTGAGAGTCAGAGGCTAAATGGCTGCAAATAGGTCTAAGAGGATTGAAGCCTAGACGTAGGTGAAGGTTCTCTTCACTAAAGGATGCAAGTCTTACAAGCAAGCTAGAAACATGATAAAATGAAGAAAATGTGGGCCAAATGAAGCAGAGCTTTCGGGTGGTAGATAATGGAGATCTTTAATATCATGTGGTTGGTTTTCCGTTGCTGATGCCATCGTTGCCATTACCAGTGTATCAGGGGAATAAGAGCTCTTTCGTAACTTGAAGTTTCTTACAAAGACAAATACCCCACCTTCCCCAAATCTTAGTGTCCGCGTAAATATAAAGGGTTAATAATAATTCTCTCCCATGGTGGGGTGTCGCAGTTTTCTCTTTTGTTTATCAGCTTCTACTTTATATGAGAATAGAAACATATTCAAGGATCTACCATGTTAAAAATAAATAAGACAAAGACCTGCCTTTACCCATCTTTATTTTTTATCAAGGTCTCTTTTGATATTTTAGACTAGAAAAATAGGTAGACAGACAGACAGACAGACAGACAGACAGACAGACAGACAGATAGATAGATAGATAGATAGTAGATAGGAATGTGACACCCACCTATAACATAAACATTCATACACACATGTGTGCACTCTTACTGGCCTTGCATGTGTGAGCTCAAATGATCCTCCTGTTTTAGCCTTCCAGATCCTGAGTAGTAAGCAAGGATCACAGCCATGTAGCATCATATCCAGCTGGGGTGATAGTTATTTGGGTTTCGGGGCTACACCTTGTAAATAGGATAATAAGCTGCCTCATTGGCCTTTGCTCAGGAGCACTGACCATCCTAATGTGTTTGGACAATGTGTTCCTCAGTTGCCAGCCAGTTTTTAGTTATGACAATTCTTCCCGGCCTTCTTTTATTCCCTGTTATTCTTGAAGACTGTATTAGTCTATCTTTTGTCACCATTCCACTAATAAAATGGCTTTTATTGAGATGAGCAATAATTCTGTATCTAAAATGAAAGAATTTTCTGATTTCTCTGTTCCTCCATGTCTCAGAAAATCCAATTCTTCAGTATCACCGCCTAAAAACACTCTCTACCCCTGGTTCCCCTGACACTATTCTCCTGCGACCCAAACTGTGAAGTCTGGGACACATGAGATAACTTTCTCTCTGTGTGAATTTACCATGATTTAGCATTCTGGATTGGTCTCCTGAAAATGCTAGCAGAAGGGTTACCAAGAGCTGCTGTTCTTCTCTGAGGTCCTATTTGCATCACGTCATAGCAGCCTCTAGAATAATGCTCAAAGCCCTGTGAACCGGGCCTACCCAAGGCTGAGGTTCAGAGAAGGGCCAAATTTTGGCATGATAGCTTAAAGTGATATATAAAATCATTCTTCACTAAAGCTAGAATAAACCAACCAAACAAAAACTCTATCCATCTAAAACCACTGAAAGTCATCCTAAAAATAGAGCAAGAGAAAATCGCTATGTAAGACATCTATGTAAATTCTCTAACATGGGAGCCTGTGGCACTTGAGCTAAGACTTCTCCCACCCACCCCCTTATCATCTCACTCCAGATTAGTGTGGCCAGGAGCACTTTCCACAGCTCCTGCCAGATGTTTTTCTGGGGAGGAATGGTTCTGGTACTTTTACCCCTCTGTTCCCACCTCCACCTCAACTGTGTTGCCTCCCAGAGACCTAGGACAATTAAGAGTGCATTGTGAACTCTCTCCTTCTGGCAAATCCCCCTCCATCATTAAATGGGATGCCCCGCTGTAGGCACAGCATGCTGTGACTGTTAAGGCTTTGTCCCTTGGCATTCCTTTGGTAATTATCTTAATCTAGGATTTACAAGTCTAGGGGAGGGCAGGCTGCTGAGTACCCCTCTGTTCCACTGAGCAGAGCTCCTTAGGTTACTATGTCATTGCCTTCATTTACTCCTCCTGAGCCCTGCTTAGAGATGTTTCTGGGGGTGGGGGGAGAACCAGCTCATAAAATAAATAGTTCTTAATGTCCTCCATAGGCACTAGCATCATTAGTGATAGTGCTTGGGAAAGTTCAGCGCTGAGAGTGACCTGCAGACTTGTGGAAACTGTGGGGAATGGCAACTGGGGAAAAACAGGCTAAAATGCAAACTAGGTTGCAGGAGAGAATTCAATTATGGTAAGGGTAGGAGTGGGCTTTAGGTGAAGAACTAGGAAGTGTTCTGCTGGTGTCAAAGCAAGTATAGAACACTAAACTTGGAGCTATGCTTTCAAAGGCATAGAGGCCTGATTGTTACATTAGTTTACAGAGTAATGTATGCCTGAGAGTTGTGCAGAAAGCAATTATAACCATTAACCATCAATTAATGAGCACATATGTTCAAGGAAAGAGAACCTTGCCAACATCACACCCAAGGCAAGATGTACTCAAAGATGGCCAGCTCTGGGAGCAGGGTGTAGGCAACCCTGGATAGCTAACTCTGTAGAGAAAATGGATTTCATTTAAATAGTCAAGGCAATTGTTAAAAAGTAATCAATAATAACCCCAATTCTATTCATTGGTCAGGCTCAAGGACCTTAACAAACAAACACACACACACACACACACACACACACACACACACACACACACCATGACTGAAAGGAGAGAGTTGGAGCTAGAGGAGGATTATCCTACCCAAGGGCATGAGTTAGACGTTGAAGCCGAAGCTTTGGGGAAAAAACTGTACCTCTTTTGATGATTGAGAAAGAATTGGAACATTATTAAGCTTCTGTTCTACTTTTTGCTTGAGAAAAGCAAACTTGTAATGTCATGTTTTCTAATCTAAATGTATATACTGTCTAATAATAAAATAATTAAAATATACTTATTTTAAAAAATAGACAGTCCTTCCTGATGGCAGGGTACAGTGCTCAGAGTTCAATTCCCTAAAGCATATACAAGACTCAATTATCTTATCGAATTTAACCTCCTTCAACTCCAAACCTACGTGTCACTCAGTCTTCTTGGAATTTCTATTCAACCTCACATGGATTTCTGATTAAGCACTGCCAAAGGTTTACTATATCTATATCACAGTGTTCCTAGTTCCATGTGCAATGCCATAAGAGGCATCTTGGTGTGGGAGGCCCTTCTGTCTATGTGTTGCTTTTATTGGTTAATGAATAAAGAAGCTGCTTTGGGCCTATAGCAGAGCTATAGGGGAAAAGAGCTAGGCAGAACTAAGCTGAATACTGAGAAAAAAAGGGTGGAGTCAGAGAGAATCCATGTAGCCCGCCGGACAGACACTGAGAACTTTAGCTGGTAAGCCACAGCCACGTGGTGATACATAAATTAATAGAAATGGGTTAAATTAATATGTAAGAGTTAGCCAATAAGAAGCTAGAGGTAATGGGCCAAGCAGTGATTTAAATAATACTGTTTCTATGTGATTATTCTGGGGCTAAGCGGCTGGGAACAAACAAGCAACCTCCTTACTACAGCATCTCACTTCTACGCCCCAATTCTGATATCCTTAGCACCTGCTGTATCACTATTCCACCTTGTCGAAGTAAAGTTCTTCTAAATATTTGAGTCTTCCTCTCACCTCTATCAACTAGTATTGTTGCCTAGTTTCTCTTTATCTCTTACTTGAATCAATTTAAAGTCTCCAAAACAGGTGCCCAAATTAGGGACACTCTCCTAACTGGTGTCCACTTCGATGCCATGGCCAGACATTCTTTGAACTTCTCATGCCGTCGCCAGGCTGTACTAGTTTCCTGAAGGCTATGTGAGGAGGGGAGGGCCCTCCACTTGCAGGAATACTCACTCCCTAGCTGCCTATTTTGGGTTTTGTTCTGGGAAGGTATCTTCAGAGAAGATTCTCTTACATCAAGGGCAGTCTACTCTATCTTCATAGTCTCTGTCTTGGACTCCACCCTTGTTTTGGGAGTCCCTGTATGTGTAGGCAATAGGTCTTGCTTGGATCCTGTCTAAGGCCTCTGTCAGGAGTTTCACCATCTGCTCCAAGATTCAGGAGAAAATCTTCTATGTCACAGTGAGAGTCCCTCTCCTAACAATGTTACAGTTATTTCACAGCTTCCGTTCCGTTTACTTCTGGGATAGAACCCACACTCGTTATTTTTCTTATGATGCTCTCTAAGGCCCACTCCTACCTAGTCCTTCTCTTCTTTCTTATCATTCACGCTCCTCGTTCCCCAGGAGGCGTCAATCTACTGCACCCCTCCATCTGAAATATTACCTAGGTTTCCTCCACAAGGCATCTTTATAAGTCAAATCAAAATCGCTTTCTCGGAAAGTGCTTCACCTCACCACCCATTGCTATCCTCTTGAAAGGTCAGAGGGATTGTTAGTTTGCTTTCTTTTTTGAAACAGGGCTTCTCTGTGTAGCCCTGGCAGTCCTGGAACTCCCTCTGTAGATCAGGCTTGCCTTAAACGCAGGGACGCTTTTTTCTTGATTGCACTTAGGTAATTATTTAATGACTATTTACTTTCTCTATGAGATTATGAACTAAGAGAACATGGGTTTGCGGGTACTACTCACTCTGATATCCCTTAGTGCCTAGGCCATTGACTGTCCTCCAGGAGCTATTCTGATAAGTGTTTTTAAGTGTGTGTCAAATGAATACCTTTGGTAGTATCATAGATGTGATCTCAAAGGTAGCATATGCTAGGTTTTGCTACCATAACAGTCTGTTTTGTAACATAAGCACACAGGCGTATCCATGAATTTCAGTGCCTTAACGAGGTTTATATCTCACTCACTCTGAATTCCTATTGTGCTTTAACTGGACACTCTGACTCTGAGTCCTAAGCTGATGGAAGCTATTACCTGAAGCCTTGTTTAACATTCAGTGTCAAGAATAGTTTAGCATTACTAATCAATGCACCACCAGCCAGGAAATAAGGTACTTCATCTCCATATACAAACCAACAGCTAGAAGGAATGGGATGGCTTTTAGTACATTTAAGGGAAGCAGTTGATATAATCCCGTCACATGTAAATAAAAAAGAATCAGAAATATATAGCCATTGTGAGACTTCCCAGAGGCATATTAGTATAGGTCTGAGTACGATTAGGATGAAAATTTATCTGACAGAAAATTTCAGGAAAATAAGATAAGTGACTTTAGTTAAGGGATGGGATTTGGAGAGTCTGGGCTTCTGTAGTAGAAGAAACTGTAGAAAGAATAAATATTGTCTGAATATGTGTGCGAGGCACAGTGATATGCTTCCAAATTTGCTTAGGAGTCCCAGGGGATAGTAGAAGAATAGATTTGACCTTTAGCATACTCATGATCTTCTCTTAAATATTTTTAGCATAATGAGGAAATATTCTCGGGGTAATGCATTTAATATAGGGCTTTAGACAATAACTTGAAACTATTGTACTCTTTCCACATTTGAAGTTTCTAGTTGTCAACTGCTTTTTTCCCATGCTTTGCTGGTGTCCTGGTGCCTCAGAGAAAGCTGCATCTGACATAGCCAATGAAGCTGCTTTAATCCCTCTTTATTCCACTGTCCATCCATAAGCAAGCAGATGCCAGTGACCCTGTGAATGTGTAAGCTAAGTGTCTTTAATCTCACCTGTAGTTGGTACTTTCAGGGACTTAATGAAGTAGAGTCTTACCAATGACAAAGTGAAGGTTGGTGTCGAATAATAGGCTTTATGGGAACTCAGATCCAGGGGATGGATCCGCTTCAGTAAATCTATCCCTGGAGCTAGGGGCATTTAATCAGGCAACTTAACCTGTTTTCTCTAGGAAAACATTTGTGTTGAAAAAAAAAAGTCCCACCATTACAGCTTCACTAATAGAGAACAGACTTTCTTGGAGGGGAATTAGATGAGAACATGAGTACCTTCTCCAACAGAATCCACTACCCCAAATTGACAGCATATCAGTCGGCAGTGTAGAGAGCAATGTCAAGCATCTCCTTAATCTTGAAGAAAGTGCGAGGTAGTAACTAAATCCTGCCTTCTGAGTCAGTCTGCACCATTTTGAACTGAAGCAAGTTATCCCCTCATTCCCAGTCATGGTTCCTTGTGACTATGGAGTAAAACAGACCACTACTCTTCATATTCATATGTTCAAGTCTCACCCTCACTGAAAGTATATTTGGAGGTACAGTCTTTAGGGCACAATTATGGTTTAATGAAGGTTCAATCCAATAGAATAGGTGGTTTTATAAAGATGAGAAAGTTGGAGTGGGGCTTCCCAGTTGGCATGTATTGAGGAAAGGCCCCATGCGACTCAATGGAAAGGTTGCCATATACTACCGGGACATAAACCTCATTAAAACCAAGTGTGGTAGCTCCCTAATCTCAAACTTTTTGTCCCCAAGGATGTAAGGAAACAAAAATTTTAACACTCCCTTCACATCTATGATATTTTCTGATGACAGTTTGTGTTATTAATAGACTTACATAAAAACATAGTTAATGAGCTCAGAGGGTGGCTTCTGCCTGTAATACCAGTGAGTTAGGACATTCACCATGACTTGGGGACCAGCCTAGGCTAGAGAATAAAATCATGTTTCTAAAACAAAACAACTCCCCCCCCAAAACCAAACAAAAAACAAATCAAGAATCAACACCCAAACAAAAATCCAAAGATAATGAATGATATTGTTTATGTGATAGTGTGGTTATGGCAATTGAATGGATTGCTAATTACATAACCAAGCTCTTAAAATGGTGCTAGTGATGTTAACTAATACAAGTTTATTCTCATTTCTAGTCCCTCATTTGATAGCATCCTATTTAGGGATTCCCCTTAACACATGGAATCAACCTGAAGAGCTTAGTGTCTGAATTTGGCTTCTCATAACCTTGTAAGGATGACTAACGTCTTCAAGCCTTCCTTTTCCTCTTAGTTTTCTTGTCTGAATGGACATCATCCTGACGCCAATGCTGACTGCCCTGGGGGACTGTCATGGGGACTGAAGATGTATCCCAGGCTTTTTCAACCTTCCCTGCATGCTGTTTCCTATCAGCCTTACAGATTGGAAAAGCTTCCTAATTCATGCCACCAAATGAAGAAATGCTCCCAGAAAACCTTGACTCCTGTAGAGGAGCAAATCAAGCAATTGCTCCGTGAACACGGAACTCTACCCACGCTCTCCCCAATCCTTTCCTACTTCTCCTTTATAATTACAAGAAAGGAGTTTGGTGTATTTTTTGCCACACTCCCTGCTTTTGCCCTTAAGATCTTTCCATCCTATAATGCAAATTCCAAAATATCAAGGTTCACCCCACTCCCTATAAACATCTTATTGAAAACTCAGGAAATTAAGAACTGGGTGTGACTACCACTATGCAGTGAAGCAGGGCTGCAGAGTGAGGTTTTCTGTTTTGGTTTGCTTTTTTTTTTTCTTAAAGTTATTTAGTGGTACCTTAGAATTAAAATTCAGTCTCATATCATGGTTATTGTCGAACAACATGAAGTCAGGAAGTGTAAATAGATTGTTGAACACATTGGTAGCCATAAATATTCTTAAATTCATATGTAGATAAAACAGCATTTGGTGCAGGAATCCTGCTCAAACCTTAATGAGTGAATCACACCTGAAGGTCACATTAAAATGCAGGTTCTGATTCAGGAAATCCCTGAGGGACCCAGAATTCTACAGTTCAGCAATGCCCCAGATGGAACAAACTGCCTAACTCCTGACTACTTTCTCAATAGCCTGGAAGGAGCTGGTCTGATTAAAGCTGGTGACTCTGAAGGTTTTACTAAGAGTTTTTGTTTCGTTGTTTTTTTTTCCATTTTGTATTTGCTAACATATTATAGATGCAGGATGCTTTTTAAATACAGATGGCAAAAGGATCAAAAGCTATCTTGGCAAGACTCAGATTTCTTTGATTAGTTTCTCCATATGTTGCACACACCTAAACCATTTGCAATGGCTGTATAGTCTGTTCCTTTCCCAGCAGATAAAACTCTGTATGCCTTTGGTAATTTTTTGTCTCTGTCATCCAGAACATCTTAAATCATCTCCTTCTTCCTGAGAACTGTTCTTGTGTTTTGACTTCTACTGTTTTCTTTAAAAAAAATTATATATAGTTAGTTCTGAACAAAATATGAACCATGGCCTAGGACCATGGAATCAAATCTGCCTCTGCCTCCTGAGTGCTGGGATCAAAGGTGTATGCCACCATATTTGGTCTAATTTTTAACAAAAGTATCAAAAACAGACACTAAGGGGAAAAGCCTATTCAATAAATGGTGCTGGAAACGCTGGATATCCACCTGTAGAATATTTAAAATAGATTATATCTGTCATTCTGTAGATCAATTAAAGGGGTTCAAAGACTTTAAATCCTGAAACTATTTGAGGATAGCATGAGAAATGCACTCTACACAGAGCTCTAGCAATGAAAGATTTAAGAAAAGGAACTGCCTAAAATACTTCTTCACACCAAAGGAAACTATTAGCAGAGAAAAGAGTCTATACAAAAGAGGGGGAAATGTAATTGTGCTATAATACTTATTCTTTTCCCCCCTCTATTTTTTAATTTAAAATAGATTTTTTTACAATATAGTCTGATTATTGTTTTCCCTTCCCCAGCCCCTCTGAGGAGAAAATTTTACCAACTATGCTTTAGAAAGGAAAAACAAATATCTAGAATATATAGGGATGCAAAAATTAAACAACAGAAAATATAAACCTACCAATCAATTAACAAGCAAAGAAATTAAGAAAAACACAAGTGTACAAGTACTTTAGAAAAAGTTCAATATCCCTAGCCTCGCGAGAAATGCACATTATAACTATTTTGAACATAAGGTAGTGAGATGTTTCAACCCTTAAAACTGCTTGCTCCTCTTGCCAAGATCTGGTATTCAGTTCCTAGAATCCATTTCAGTACACTCACAACTTCCTATAACCAGCTCCAGGGGATCCAACACCCTCTTCTGGTCTCTGGAGGCCGCCACACATAAGTGCAT
>LOEQ01001598.1:81936-106476 GCA_001685075.1 Bramus lutescens
ATATATACATAAATAAATTTAAAAAGCAAAACTTAGTTGGGCCTAGAGCTGTTTGACAGTTGCTGGTCACCTGGGAGGGAGGTCTCACAGATTGCCCATGCTGCAGTGGGTGACACAATACCATGCATATAACAGCAGCACTATATGGACTCAGTAGGATTCTAAGGACAATAAATAAATAAACAGACAAGATACAAAGTTGGGAGTAGATGCAGGGTGGGGGGTTGAGACAGCTGAAGACAGATGATAAAACTGTATTAATTAATTCACTGCTTAGCCTATTAGCTCTAGCTTCTCATTGGCTAATGCTTACATCTTAATTTAACCCATTTTTATTAATCTGTGTATTGTCACGTGGCTGTGGCTTCCTGGATAAAGCCATCTGGCTCCAGCAGGGCTACATGGCTTCCTAATCTCTGACTCTGCCCTTCTTTCTCCCAACATTCTGTTTAGTTTTTCCTGTCTAGCTCTGTTCCCCTATAGCTCTGCTATAGGCCCAAAGCAGTTCCTTTCTTAACCAATGATATTCACAGCATACAGAGGGGAATCCCACATCACCCCACCCCTCGGTGGGTCCCAGGGTAGAAGGAAGGGAATGACAAAGGACTGCCTCTGGATAGAGAAGGGACAGGCAGGGAACACAGAGAAATAGCAGTTTATAAAGTTAGAAAGGGAAACCCCATGTTAGGCTGAGGTGTTTAATTTTAATTGGGCATGTTAATTAGGTGAATCAGAGGGCTCTCTTGACTGCTGGACTTCTGTACTTTGATAGCTGGACCTTCCTCAGGAGGAAGGGGCCAAATGAGGGAATAGATTTGATGGCTAGCTTTAGGAATGTAATCTAATGATTTTTGGCAAGGCAGAGGGAATGAGTAATATGGGCAAGGCCTTCCAGAGCCACGTTTGCCAGGCCCCTGGCTGGTTAGAGTCCCTTCAGTCACCACAGCATGAGGAACTGTATTAAAGGGTCACAGCATTAGGGAGGCTGAGAACCACTGCTGTAAAAGTCCAACCTCAAGTTACATTTCCTCTTTTCTTAAATAAAATTTTTCTCTAATGTCCTTAGTATGAATATGAATCTCATTCAAGATACAATATTATTTTAGCAAATTTTCTTGTTCTGGAATTTTTATTCAGCGAGGTCTCCAATGGCTGTAGAATCTGACCAAGTTTGACAAAACACCACCAACAAAATATCATAAATGTTGTCATGTGAGATTGCTGTATAATTTGTATAAATGGAGTCAACTCCAAACCTTTGAGTATTCCTAACAAGATTCAATAAAACAAAAGTTTCTCTACTCTAATACGGAGACCAAGTAATGGCATAGGGTTTTCTAGAACCTTCCATGGCTGATGGTACTAGATTTATTATCTGGAATTCAAGTTGAATCTTTCAGGTTCAATTAGAGCCTGCATTGTTAATAGATATGGGCAAGTCCTCATAAACTGTGGGGCATCTAGAAACATTCACAAGGAGGTAGCCATCAGGACATGTTATGCAATGATAGGAAATATAAGTAGCTATAATAGATTGACTATTATATTTAGAAACCTTTTTATCTTAGAATTTTAATATTAATACAAATGTAACAATCAGTTTTGGGAACTCATTTAATATTTTTTTCTTAGTAGGAAGTTTTACTGTTTTGAGGTCCATGCATTTGGATTTCAAACAGAGTTACCTCAAAGATGCAATTCTTTGGGGGATTTTACGAGGATCTTTACCAACCTAAAAACTATTTTTTTAAAAAAATTATACTGCATAATGAGAGAATGTTTTTATGAAATTAGTGAAAATTTTGACTCTTTGAAACATGAGGACTTTGGGAACAATAGGAAGTTGGTATATATAAAAAACAACAGAAACATGATTAATAGGAGGATATATTCTTATCCTTTTTTATTGTCTCATTAAAAGGTAGGCCAGAAACATTTCTGACATCTAGGAACATATACAAGGGAAAGTTCTAATTATCTCACACAGTTTTTAAAATGCATAAATATGAGTTTGAGGAATATGTTGCAACAGTGAGAGTTGGAAGAATGTTCGAGGAGTTTTGAGTAGAGTTACTTGGAGTGTTCAACTGTTGATACAATTGTTGGTGTGCCATTCAACTTTTCCAAAACCCAGATGGATGTGTTTGTAGTTGGCACGGGTTTGAAGCAACAAATCCAAATGCAAGCATTTCTTTCCTCAACTCTTGTAGCACAAAAGGTAGATAGAGCTTCCTTTCCATCCAGACTGAAGGGACTCTTTAATGTGGCATCGTTTCTAAACTGAATAAACCACCTGGTTTTAGCTGTTGTTCACTTAGCTCCTTGTCTCTTGGAAGCTCATACGCATTCCAGGAACAGAAAAATACATGACTTCTATTATGTACAACTTCAACCTCCCAATCCCCAAACATGTCTGAATCCTTTCTCAGATATCTTTCCATCCATCTCTCTTTTCTCAGAATAGTTTTCATCATTAGTTGAGCCCTTCAGAATCATAGTCTGATGAACATCTATCGTCAAGGAAGACTTCCCAATCTCTGGCTTGCATGCCCAGTGGTTAGTATTTATAATCTGCCAGCCCTTTAAACACAGCATGCTGAAAAGTTCAAGTTCTACACTCACTTCCAGACCTCATGCTTACCTCATACTTAGCCCCCGAGCCCAGGCTGTCTATTACAGACTATTTTGCTCATTCTATCAGAAACCACATGTGTCTATTTAGTGTGGAATAGCACTCCTTTCAATGTAGTATTGAAACTTTTTCTCTCATTAAACTTCTTTCTTATTTTTCCACTGATTTTAAGTATGTGGCTCACTAAAATTAGTCCAAATCATTTTGTTGTTTCCAGAAACAAAATTGGAACCCCCCCAGCTGTATGTCGTCATTTTCACCCGCAGTAAAACCCTGTACCAATGTCTGTTTTATTTAAATGCCGCATGTCTCCCAAGGTCTGCAAGTAATGCTATATCCTTTGTGCTATGTTCTCTATCCCTGGATGTAAAGGCACTTGCTCCCTCTTCTCTGTTACTGACATATAAATTCTGCCTGTCCAGTTCTAATCAGAGATGCCTGCCGCTGTCGCTATCGTCCAGAAGAATGTCATTTTACTGCTGTCACCCCAAATAATGTTCCTAGGAGATCATTGTCAGTAACCTGAATGTTTTAAAGAGTTTGGAGACAACGCTAACTAATATAAGTACAAACAGGAGTGAATTGAAATATTCAGGATCAAATGAGTTCTCAGTCAATTATCGGAAAGAACCTTTATGATCCTCCCATGTCATCTTGAACATAGGTCTCCATTTGCACACATTTCCTCTCTAATCTCTTTCTTTGGGTTTCATAATCTTTACAAAATGCCAGAGTTAGTTTTTTTCTTCTTTATAGTAGTGGAATAGGTCACAATTTAAGAAAAATTTATTGTTTTAACACTGCCTGTCAAGATTGTCCAAAATGGCCTCACCTTTCATAATCAGGTAAATTTTTAAATGTTTTCCGTTATGCCTGACGGCAAGTCTGCCTCTCAGCATTCTGCAGACCTATAGCTGTTTTTGTTAACTAGTTAATGTAAGCTGATTTACATAACCATAGCACTATAAGAATTATTTTTCTCTCTGTTTCATCTTTTGTCTGTAGCTAGAAAACACATGTAGGAATGGAGTTATGACTTGACATAGTTTATTAATGACAATATAAAATATTAATGTTCAATTATCTTAATCTATCATATATGATGTGGGGTGTTTGGACAAATTATATTCCTTGAGAACCTTTTTCCTTAGCCTACTGATGGGTATAATGACATTATACTAAATGTGCAGGCTTCAGCCGTTTCTGAAAAGTCCTTTAGTTACTGGTGGCATGCAGTAGGATGCCTGATCTCAGAACAAGTGTAAAATGTTTGCCGCATGCAAGATGATTCCTCCAGTGAGCTTTCACAAACTTCGAGCTGAACGTGGCATTTTATTGCAGGATCCCCAAAGCTATTTGATACTATGATTTTCCTTCCTCAATATCACTCTGTTTACTCTGGAGGCAGCACCACAGAGTTCTACCCCTAACTGAAGAGACAGAAAATCACGACTTAAAATTTAAAAGTAAAAGAGCAAAAGACACTTTGGTTTAGAGACAAATCAGTAATTATGGAGGTACTGTCTCAAGTTGTAATGTTTTCCTCTGTCTCAGTGCTAGCACTCAGAACTACTGACTTAATCTGAAGCAGGGTCGGAACTTTAAATATGAGTGAAATCACTTGAATTTGAGGAATTATATGTACAGAACAAGATGTTCCAGCAACCAATTATCTGAATCCTGTTTAAGAGCAATGATGTGGAGACCAGATGCCCTCCTCCAGACCTCCAGATAACATTTGGCAGGGCTGCAGATCTCTTATGATCACGCAGAGATGCCTCAGTGTTTCTTGAAGAGCTAAGACGTGCTCCCGCGCTGGACAGTGGGAGGTAGGGAACAGATAGAGATATTGTCTATGTGCATGGGGTTGCCCAGTGCCCTTCTGGAGAAGCGCTCTCCAGAGGTTTGTCAATTTTAAATAATCTCTTCAGTCAAAATCCATTTTCTGCCATGTGTGAACTTTCTAAGTCCACTGGATTTAATTTGATACATACAGCCTTTCCAGACACCCCCAAGTTGGAATAAATAATCATATCTTCCAATATGTTCCCATCAGGTAAAAATACAAGCACTTTCCCCAATCTCCATTTCTCACAATGGTAGTGACAGGTCATTGTAGTGCCAAATAAAAATCAGATTGCCACTTAATCAACCACTTGACATTGGGCCTGTTATTTAACCCCATCCTGGCCTCAGTTTCTACACTTATGAAATGACCATCATAATAGTAACAAGTTCGTGATTTTTAAATCATTAACTGTGGTAATCCAAACGAAATTCTTAAAAGCGGCCGGACTCATGGTTAGCACTTGAAACTATTGCTTATAGACAGCCCTTGACTCACTGGGGAGAAAGTTGTTTTGTAGCACTGCCCATGAAATACATAGTTATTTATTGATTTAATCTATCAACAATTAATTATCTATATGAAATTAGTAGAATCCTATATAAGTGTGTAGATTCAGATAATTTATGTTAAAAATCATTCAGGTAGATATGTGGAAATAGTCATTAATCTAATTTAAATTTAATGTGTCTACATATATTAAGCATATATGTATAAAAGTTCTTTATATAGGTATGTCAATAAACAAAATGGGAAGGATAATATCCTGTATGATTCTCTTTTGTTTCAAAAGTATTGCAACTATCAGGTATGTGTTCCAAACACTACCTAATTTACAACTGAAAAATAAAACATTGACAATTTCATCTTAGTGCAACCTGTCTTGCTTGCTTTGAAAGCTGCAGAAGAAAACAAAAGGAAAGATTAGGAATCTATAAAATGTTAGAAATCTTTCCCATGTGCAGCTATCATTACCGTGGTCCTCCATAAAGAAGAGTTTCTCTTCCATGCCACTTGCCTGGAAGTTAAGGCTGCCAGTGCCATCAAAAATAAGATGAAGTCTCATTTGGGTCCTTGTTTCTGTGCAGTATTTCTGAGAACAATTCTTTCTCTCAGTGACTCTAAATAAAATTCCTGCTCCTCTTTCAGAAGGCAGAGGGCAGAGCATCCTTTCCTGGAGTAGTTGGGCCTATGCTATGCCATACTGTTGGTTTTCTGTACAGATATGTTTAGAAGAGCTCAGAGCCCACATTGATCTTAGTGTCAGTGACAGTTTTCGAAGGCTTTGATCACAGGTTTCCACAATCTCAGTGGCTGAAGAGAGGACATTTATTTCATTGCAGTTCTGGAATCCAGAGGCCTGAAGTCAGTCTCCAGGTCTTGTTCCATCCAGAGTCTGGTTAAGAACTTCTGGTGATTCTAGGCAGTTTTTAGCTTGTGGCAGTCAACCCTTCATCTTTCCTGGGCCCTTATCTCTGCTTCTCTCCTCTTCACATCTCTCTTGTCGTAAGGACACATGTCCTTGGAAAGCAGAACCTCTCATCTTCAGATCTTAACCTAAGTGCATGTGTACAGTCATGTTCTGGATGAATATGTGCTCTGTGATTAATTTTCATTTTCAGCCCATTACAGATTCCTTTTGACTAGGGCTGGCTATGTTCTGTCTACTACTGACTATGCATGCAAAGTTTGTATTTGCATGAAATTGATTATACTGCTCAAGCTTTCATTATGACTTCCAAATAGAGATAGAGCTTCCTTACTCATTGCTTTTGTAGTAAACATATTTCGAGGAAAGCGGTGCCCAAATTTTGTGGCTTTTGTACAAGATGAGCTCGAATTGTATAGCAAGTAAACTTACGGTTAAGTCTGCTTGTAATACACCAAGATTCTATATTAGAGAAATCATGCCCCAAATGATGAATAAAATCTACAGAGAAGGCACGTTATAACATTATAACTAAATGCATCTCTACATTATTAATGACATGTTTATGTGCCCAATTAAGACCAACAGGTTTCAACCTGCGGGTTGTGATCCTTTAGGGAGCTGAACAACCCTTTCACTAGAGTCACCAAGGAACATCAGAAAACAGTTACATTGCAATTCATGACAGTAGCAAAATTACAGTTATGAAGTAGCAAAAGAATAATTTTACGGTTGGGGTCACCCCAACATGAGGAACTATATTAAAGGATCACCGCATTAGGCAGGTTGAGAACTATTGCTTAAGACAGTTAACATATAGAAGAAAATAATACTACAGAAAATGCAGCATCTAACTTTGCAGATTCTCTGGGATGGGTGTCAAACCAATAAAGAAAATATTGCAGATAAAATATTCTTGAACTATTCAAATGTTTACTAACATGGCTTATTTTAGAGCTAATTCAAGTGGAAGAGGTGGTATAAGGTTGATATGTCTTGAAATATGGAAGAATATTAATTATCAAGCAGAAATTTCATCAAACAGGCAGAAATGAGTAGCTCAAAAATGATAAAGAAGCTCAGAGTTGGAGCTTTTCAGAAACCACTAAGACCAAAATTATAAATTATCTGCAGATAAAGGGGGATTTGGAAAATGTCCACATGTTTACTTTGCTAGTCTCTTTTGAGAGCTAAGAGCCAGCATAAATAACTTATGGAGAAAAATTTTTTAGGAGATTTTCTCATGAATACATTCAAAAATTTGGATTTTCATATTACAATAGGTCGATTATAATATGATTTTAAAGTATGTCTATCTTTTATGACTCAGAAAAGCATCTTTATTTAAACTCTTTCCCTGGAGCCAAAAGTGTCAATCTACACTCAATCAATGTACTTCAAACTGTCCTGGCTGGGGATGGTGACTTCAAAAGTGAGAAAGCTGCCTTTGGTCTCATACATACAAATGGAGCTTTCCAAAGTCTTGCATTTCAGAGGACATATGAAGTGGTAAGGAGAAACAGTGAAGGAGATGGATACAGACTTAATCAGGCAGCCTCAAGAGGAGCACACAAGGTTTGTAGTCTCATATCAATCCGGTATTTGTTCATCCTTTTAGTAGAACAAGGTAGAAATCCAAGAGGCTCTGGAAGGTGAACCGTAGGTCACTTTCATTACTTCCTTCCATTAAGCCCTTCCTGTTGTTTCCGAGATGAAGACTTAAGAAAGTCCTTCTCTGTCAGAGCCTAAGGATCTGAAGAACTATGTTGGGGAGGGCTTTATATTAACCTTTTCACTTTAATAGCTTTCCTTAGTATTTACCTAACAGTCCCCCGGATGAACTTCTGAGCCAACCCATGGTCTATACCAGCTCAGGAAATCTAGCAATTGGCATGAGTTACCTTGTTCAGACTCCTCACTCAGGGTTGCAGTCATGCATGCTGCTTACATTGTGGCATGGCAGGTTTGTCACCCAATTCAAATCCACTAAGCATTGCTCAGCCTGAAAATTTCCTTTCATACAATGCATGAAAACAAAGAAAAATATAATTTAAGATATCAGCTCATAACACTTACAATTAAATTCATTAATCAGACCAGTTTATGGAAATGTCACACGTGAACTGCAACCTTCAAAAATATTCAAGCAGGGAACAACTAGATAATCACATTTCTTAGTAATAAATGTTTCATCTTGGCAGCTTTATTTTCTTATAATAAATGCAGATTATCCTCATCAGGCAGCTTGCATTCCTGTTTGGAAACTTTTTCAGTTATGTATAGCGATAGAACTTCTGTTGTGGTTCCGCTCCTATTTCCCTGCCTTCTCCATTTGCCTTCTCCAGATTTCTGTGCCTTCATTATAATTAGCATCTGCACCTGTACTAAAGAAGCAGCCCTCAATTTCAACCAAGTCAGTCTGTTTTGGAGCAAAGGGAAACAAAATCCCCACCAAGTTCAAGTTCCAACATGTCTAGTTATAGATGTGGACAATATACTCAATACTTTGCCAATGTTTTCTTTCCTGTAGGACTTTTTAAGGCATAAAAAGTTAGTTTCCTTTATATTCCCAAACATCACTGCATAGGTATGTCTTTCTATTTAAAAAGGTATGTAGGGGTGTTTTGTCTGCGTGTTTATCTGCATACCATGTGGTGGCCAGGGAGGCCAGAAATGGGCATCCAATCTACAGGACTAGAGCTACAGATAACCATCTGTAGCTGCTGTATTAGTGTCTGGAATCAAACCTGGGTCTACTGCAGGAGCAGCCAGTATTCTTAAAATTTCAGAGCCATCTCTGCAGTGCCTGACTGGGTATTTCCAGACTGTACTGAAATGGGTTCTAGTTACCCATTTACACTGTAATATAGGAATACCAGATGGTGTTTCCTATACTATATTCAGACAAAGTATTAGTCTCACTTCCTAGATTTGGAGTCAGAAAGAAAAGCCATAAAAGCATGCTTGGATATTGATGGTCCATCAAGAGATTAAAGCAAGAAGATAAGGAGAGATTAATGCTTGAGAGAAAAGGTGTCTTGTAGAAGAGCATGGTGAGAATAATTTCAGGAAGAAAATCCATGCTCTAACACTCCAAATGTACAGCATCGCCAAGCAAGCAATGCTCGACTCACTTCTGATGTTCCCATGCCACCACCTCTATGGAAAACAAAGACTTCATCTTCCATGATTGTGTTCCTCAATGACATTGTTAACCTGTGTGTTTTCTGATTGAAGTAATCTGTCTTCCTACTCCTTCATTTGGAAGGCAGAATCCATAGCTTTTCCTGTTGCCTCCCAGGAGTTCTCATCCTGCTGAGCTCCTGCATTATAGTCAGCCTCATACTCTCTGAATACTCTGTACCTCATGACTTCCCAGGGCAGCCTGGATCACTGTTACAACACAGTGGTTGCTGGGTGGTCTTTGGGTCCCATTCATCTACCTCTTAATGGGTTCAAAAAAGTAGCCATTATTTTCCTGTCTGAACTAATAACAGGTCCTGGAGGTCCCCTGCACACCCAGCAGAGAATGTATATATATATATATATTGCCATCATCCAAATTGGCACAGCTGTTTGGAGTACATATATGCAAACTAGATCATACAGCATTCAACTAAGTATCCTGTTCCCCTTCCACATTTCTTAAAAACATATCTCTCTAATATTTTCAAACTTTTAGCTTGCCTTTTAATTAAATGGAAAAACTCACTGGTTTTCATCTTGAAATTCAATTTTTTGTTCTATTTAATATTTCAAAGTAATTTTAATTCTGAAACATTCAATTCTATCATGCAAAAAGAACCGATGATCATACTTCTACATCCTTCCCACCTTGTTGATAAAATCAGAGCTGGAATCTTAAGTTCTTCTGAGTTTGTTTCCAGGTTGATTCTAAGTTATTGATCAATATTGTCTGAGTACAGTATTTAACCAACAAGCGGCAATCACTTTATCCCAGAACACTGTTGTACTATGTTACCCAGCTCTATCTGTGAGGGTGTCTTAGAAGGCTGTTGGATCTTTCTGAAGCTGATCTCACAGCTTCCCCCAAAGACCAAACTCTGTTAAAAGGAGAAGAGAGAGGTGAGGTGAGCAGATGCCTCTTGAATGTGTTGTCTTCAGGGTTTGCAGCGTGCTCTTAGAAACATTAAAAATCAGTCTCCTATATCTGAAAGTGTTGACTCCCACATCTATGGCATTTCCATTTTCTGACTTTCTCAAAACTTGAACTATTGAGTTTAAAAGTTGGACCTTATCATGTTTAATGAGAACTAATGTCATGGTTCAATATTATGTGAATAGTTACCACGCAGGCTTTCCCCTATAAAATACAAGCTAACACTCTGAAAAAGCTGACTTTTTGCTCAACTTATTTTTAATATTGGACATATTATTTCTTTACTAATCCTGAAAATGGTTATTTTTAAATGATTAATCTTAACAAACATCCCACTAAGAAGTGGTTCACATCAGCAGAGATGTCACATAAGTTACTATTTATAGTTATTTGCTGAGGGGTTTATGTGATCCACATCATTCTTAGTGCTATATATGTATTAACTTACTTAAAATTGCATCAGCCCTATGTTGAGAAGGTAAATGCATTAGCTGTTATCTTTTTAAAGGTGAACATGTTGAAGCTTAGAGCAATAAACACATCCAAAGCTTCAGAGACAGAGAGTGGCATTAGGGATTTAAGTCCAGGTAACGAGGCCATAGTACCTAGTTTCATAAATACTGTTTCATAATAAAGGTAATCTTTCAACTTATTCTAGGTGTTATATACTGCAAGTTCAAAGCTAAGTAGATAGAAAACAACAACAACAAAGCCAGACAGTGGTGGTGCACGCCTTTAATTCCAGCACTTGGGAGGCAGAGGCAGGTGGATCTCTGTGAGTTGAAGGCCAGCCTGGTCTGCAGAGCTAGTTCCATGACAGTTAGAGCTACACAGAGATACCCTATCTCAAAAAACAAAAACAAAAACAAAAATAAATAAATAAGTCAACAACAACAAAAAGAAAATAAAAATTATTACTCAGTTCAACTGAAGATTTTCCAAAATGTGCTTTAGCTCCAAAAGACAGGTACTTCAACAAAGCCTGCTTCTACTAAAAAAAAGTCATTATTTTAAAACTTCAGTATTTAAACACACCTGGCAGTGTGTAGTAATTAGTAAGTAAATACTGGAGTTTGTGATATAAGTATAGTTACTTCAAGTATGGGTCTGAAAGTGATAGAAATAAGAATTAAAAGTATTTATCATTAGCCATTTTTTCAGGATTAATTATAATCTAAAGCAAAATGTGTTATACAGATGCTGAGTCAGAATAGGTTGGTAAAAGTGATTATAGACTATGTGCAGATTCAAAACAAAAGACTACAAGGCAAAAGAAGAATGTGTTTCCAATAGTGCCATCAATGTCCAAGCATACATTGTTATCACTAGTACAATATTTAGACTTTACCTTAATTGTATCTGTGGTTTTGTTGCATAGTTTAGTATTTAAACAATAAAAGTTTGCATCATATCAGTTCAGATATTCTCTGATTTTTTTTCAGGTTATTTAACCCACTGTGTAGATCTAATAGCAGATATACAGTGCATCTCCGGTGTAATACTCTGGTGATAATCTTGTGAAGGAAGCATCTCCCCTATCACTAAACAGACAAACAACTTCACCCTTGTGAACCCACCTTTGCAAAATGATGCCCTTGATGCTCATCAGCCTAAAACAAGTGCTAATGGAAAGGCCCAATCATTTCTTTAACCAGAGGTCCGCACGTGCTCATGAAATGTTCATTACATGTCAGATGAGGGAAGAAATACAGACAGCATTTCTCCCTCAAGAAGAAAGCTGCAGGTCTCCCAGGGCATGCTTACCAGGTCTGTGATTTGCAGATCTAGAGTATGGTGCAAAAGGAATTTGATGGGAAATGCAAATCAAAAGGAGAATGGTCACCTTGCCCCAGATATTAACCCTAAGATCACAACAAAACCAGAAAACAGCAAATGCTAGGCATTGTTCTTATTTCTTTACTTATTACAGTCCTCTTCAGAAAGTCCCTAACCATGCCTATAAGTTGATGTGTATTCTACTTCATCCTCTGGAAGTTTCAATGTTTTAATTCGACATTGATTGTGATGGCAATTCTTCCACATTTTGTTTAGGATTACTTTAGCTACCTTTGGTCTTAAATTTTCAGAACATTTTTCTCTGAAATGTCTGTGAGAAATGGCTCTGGAATTTTGATTGGTACTTCATCAAATCTTTAGGATCATAATAAAAAAGAAAGGAAGGAAGAAGGAAAGAAAGAGCCATGAAGTTGAGAGAGAAAGATATTAAGGGGTGGGGAGCAGAAATGGAGAATGTGAGCTATGACCAAAATACATTGGATACACCTACATGAAGTTCTCAAAGAATAAAGAAAATGTATTTTTAAAAGGCAGTAGCAAATTCTAACAATGAATGAGAGAAAGGACTTTACACACTATTGATGAGAGAATAAATTAAAATAACTATTATGGATCACATTCTTGAAGTTCTTCAAAGAAAAAATGGACCTACCATTTGAACTAACTGTCACACTTTTGGTCAAGGATACAAAGGAAACAAAATCAAAGGAGAGAGACTTGCATGTTTATTGCAGCGTTCTCGGTAATAAAGATTTGGAATTGTTCTAGGTTGATCAGTGAGTGATGAATGGATTTAGAAAATACAGTATATGCATATACATAATGAAATATATGTTAGCTACAAAGGTAAAATAAAATCCTGTAATTTATAATAGTGTGGAAAACATAGGAACGGCCCTAACTGACGTTAAGACACAGAAATCCGTTGCCTCATATTATCTAAACTAAAACCAGTTGACCCGAATGAAGAATAGCAAAACGCTGAAGACAGGTAAGATATAGAGGAATGACTTGATTAAAGCAAGCTGAATAAGCCACATTGATACACATATACTTATAAAAAATAAATATTAAAATGTGGAGGAAATGGATGAGTCTCATGCGTAGAACAATGGTGGATGGTACTTGAGGCAATGGAAATCCGACCAGGATTAAGAAAGGGTCATGGTTTGGTAGCAGAGAAAGGGCATTTTGGAGAAAAGCAAAGGTGTATTTAATCCAATTAGTCTGATAAGCAAGGCATGGCACATTTAATGAAAGAATAAGTCTGCCAGAAAATTCTCCCAATTGGACTGTGCAAATTTTAATTGATCCCCATGAACAATAATGGCTGGAAGAAAGAAAATGAAAAGGTGCCCCTACGGCAGTCTTACAAATATGTCTACAACGGCAGTCTTACAAACATGTCTACAGCCTTCTTCTATGTACATATCTCAAAGCTAAGTTAAAATACTAGATTGTCATTGGTGGGAGATATTTCACAGGTGTAAACTAAGCAGATGACGGTCATACCAGCCAGCTCTGGTAATAGTTTGCTGAATGTCACCATATGCAAGCAATTAGAGAGAAATATTTTCAATTTTAATTCAGCCAATTTTCAGGTGTCATTATTGCTTTTGACATAAATCAACCATGATCTGCCAAAATGTAGTTTGCTCATGATTTTGCAGCTTTATTCTGTATGAATGTGTATTGAGTCTGTCTCGGATTGTCTTGCTTAAATAATTTCACTTTCTCAAATATTTGAATATTTAGTGGCTTATAAAAACTTACACTCTCCAAGTTTTGGGAGTTAAGGAGATGAAGTGTGACTTTCTTGAGGCTCTGCAATAGTTCGGGTTTCTATCTGCAAGTGCCAGGGGTGCGGATGCACTTGAGCTCGCTGACATCAGACACATCCTTAATCTCTGCACCTCTGACACAGAGGAGGGGCACCAGCTTTTCGGTGGATGTTGACCAGAGGTTACTCTTCGTTCCTGGAATACTTTCTCAGTTCACCTCCGTGGGTTTTTCTATAGGCATAGACTCTCTACAGCATGGCGACCTGGTTTTGCTAAGTCCAGAAAAAGAGGAAAGAAAAAGGTCTTGAGAACACAACAGAGCAAGCCTTATGTAACAGAAAATAAGCTTGAGAGCAATGCACTATCCTTTCGCTAAGTTTTAGTTGTGAGAAGTAAGTTAGCATTCCTGTCGACCTTCAAAATGACAGAATGAGTCAAAGCAATGGCTAATAGGAGGTGGGGGGTCATGGATCACCAGAATCCTGTCTGCAAGAAGAAAATCTAGTCCAATCATAGACATCATTTTGAGTTTTTCTGGTAATCAAATTTATGTAATCAGTTGTTCAAATGGCAAGAACGAGTGCTTTAAAAAAATAACAAATGTTTACTACTTTATTCCTATAATCAGTTTGTGTGTAAAGATTTTTAATTTGTTTTCTATATTTCAGATTAGATTAGAAAATTAGTCTTTTAAATGATTATATATCATATCAATATATATGATGGTATTTTTCCTCAAAAATTTCCCCTTTCATGAAAATATATAATATATATTATATTATATTATTCAACATTGATTATATCAATTATATATTATATATATTATAAAACAATATTGTATTAATGTTTTAGCTATTTATTAAGTTTAAAAAATGGGTTATATTTTCTAACTAAGTATTCCTTAATTACACTCTGTATATAATAGTTTGCAAGAGAAGATATGATAATAATTCATTCTATATTATTTTATTTTATAATCTTTGTATAGTATATTTTAGTTATATTAGATTACATTTGATATCTACAAATGGTCATCTATAACCATGTAGTGACATTGAAATAGTATGTTTCTTACTTTCAAATTCATTCTGACATCTTATTTGGTAACTACTTATTAAACAGTGCCCATATTTTAGGACTTAAAACACAAGCACAGATGGATTGGCCATCTCTTATTTGATTATTTGATGTTTTCAATACTAATACCAGGTAGGAGGGTGTTAAATGACATAATGAATGAATGAAGACATTAAAATCCAATGTGCTTTAGGTTATAAGTTGAGGAACCATGTGATTAGGGCTGAACCCACGCCTTCAATACCACAGTATCAGCACTTTGTTGACTTTTTGTGGCTTTGAGATAATGAATCACCCTTAATTTCTCAGACAAGGTGATGAATGACTTGCTATGTGCAGGATGTATTCTTTAAGTTTGTTTCCCCAGAAATAGCTAAAGCTTTTTGTTGAGTCACACAAAGTCAGTGTCCTGGTCCTCCTGAGAGAGCTAAGCTGTAAGTCAGCTAATTGCTAGTAATGAGGGCTCAGCTGAGAGGCTGAAACAGACTGAGACTAACTGGCAAAACCAGCCTGAGACATCAGCATCCTTAGCACCATGCTTTGCCTAAATGTGCTAGCCAGGTGCTGAGGTCAATATAAAATTCAATCAACACATGGATTGTTTTCTGTCCTTTGACCTTCACTATAGTCTCGTCAGCAGTACATAATGAAAGACACCTTTAAGAAACAATCTGATTCAGTGTCATACATTTACAAAAATCATCCTATTCCCAGCCTGAATCCAACAGTTCTTGAGAACATTTATTAAATTTCATTGCTATCTGGAGCTGTCTGTGGAAAACATTTCAAACATAGAATTAGTGTTAATTTGTAGTGAAGCAACAGTGTGAATGAAAGGTTCCTCAAACAGGCTCTACGCTGAGTGGACACTGAATTAACTTGTCATAGTCTGCTTACTAAGTGCATTGATTTCACACTAGGAAAACTCTCATTTTTCTACAATTTATGTTTCATAAATGAGTTAACAACCTCATTTTGACCAGTTCTATTTTATGGCTTATTGTTTGTTCTATGTATATGTGGCTCTCTCTCTCTCTCTCTCTCTCTCTCTCTCTCTCTCGTAACATGACTGAATGAAGCAAAATTTCTTTTTTAAAAAAACACCTGCATAAGTATCATACAGTGGTTCATTCTTCTAAGGCATATATATATATATATACAATCTGATTTTGTTTCCATGTGGATACTGCCAACTGGTGTTTCTAGGCTGGCATGTGGGCTGAACACTGCTCATTTACCCGACCTGCAGTAAGGCAGTCTTTCCAGGGGGAAGGGCTGCTACTGTTTTTTTTTCCTCTCTCCCAATTAAAAGGGTTCAAAGGAATAATAAAATAAAAGGTGTCCTGTGGGCCGTACTTTGTGGTTGACAAAGAACCTTGGGAATAGTGTTCAGTGAAGAGCAGAGGTAAAGACCAAGGCAAACATAGCTACTAAGAGTCCTGGAAAGGAGATTAAAAACACAGTAAAACCCTTGGGAAAAATTCATTTACATGCAAGCATTTCAGATAAATAAATATTTTTCCCATGTAGACCAATGTGATTTTTAAGAAACTATGTACAAGAGAACTGCTTTCTTTTATTGGAGTGATAAGGGTCTGGATGATTCATGTCAACATAAAGAAATGTGCTCTAAGGAATGAACATTGCCATCAGAAAGAATACCTGATTTGCTCATATTCCTATTAAGAGTGGTTCACACAAAACGAAAGCAGAAAATCAATAGAGTCCCAACATAATGCAAAGCCATCATCCCTAGTGAGGTAAAATGCCTGAATAGACAGGTGTTCTATTCAGGTTATTTTGAGGGCCATAACAAGGAGACTGTTGATTATTTACATTGCAACCAGAAAGTATTACAAAAGCATTTTTGCTTTCCCAATACTAAGGCAACATAATTTTTCTTTCCAAGATATGATGAAATCAGCAGCTGCCACAAACCTTATTGTCGGTGCTCTGCAAGACACAAGCTCAATAGCCATTGGGTTCTCTTGACAGCTGGCTACTGCCATTCGCTGATAATAAAGCGAAAGACATTCTAATATTATTTCACGAACGATATCATCCCTTGATTGTTAGGACCATGCTGTGGGAGCACATTCTACTCCTTCAGCCAATAGCCTTTAAGATACCAGCCCATTTGGGCGTGGTCTCTTATACTATAAAAAGCAGCTGCAACCATAGGCCCACCCTCTTGCTTTTGGCTTCCACTTTAGACTGCTAGACTCTGTTCCTGTTCACTCAGAGGGCTGTTGTCTAGGACAGTGATCTGTAAGTTTTCCCCTTAAATGAATAACCCTTTTATTATCCATAATTCTGAACAGGTGTGGGATTGTTTTGCGACTTACACCTTCAGGATCATTTCATTTTTATCTCTCTATCCCCTAGCTGTACAAGTGTTCTGCCCGCATGCGTATATGTGCACTATGCTCATGCCTCGTGGCCACAGGGATCAGAAAAGGGAGTTAGAACCCAGGAACAGGAGCTATAAAGAGTTGTGGACTGCTATGTGTGTGATGGATACGGAACTCAGGTACCCTGGAAGCACAACCAGTGTTTTCCATCAGCTGAACCATCTCTCCAGCCCCCAGCTTTAGCTTTTGAGTATTTAATGTCTAGGTATGTTTTGTTTATTAAGTGGAAGTCTTTCTAATGTGTACTTTTAAACAATTGTCTGGCTCTCTCGCATATATAACAAAGTACTGCTCTCATCGGCTTTCCCACATGTGGTATATCACAGCAACTGCCATATCTGCATCCTTGTGGGGCCAGAAGTTCAGGGCATGGGAATTTTCTACTAAAGGATTTAAAAGATTCAGCATTACTTAAAGAGGTAATGGGATTCAACCAAACTATCTTGATCACAGATACTAGATTTTGAAAAGCATAATAAAGTTCTTGGCAATTGTTTCATCCAAAACCTTCTATACAACAATAAGAAATAAAAAATATCCGACAGGAATTGTGTAATTGATGGTATGATTTTCCTTTTTCTTCAGTGATTTGTTATCTGCTCAAGAAAAATGGCTAAGCATATCTAAAGTGTTTGCCCTCACTTCAATAGTGCTGTCTCTGTGACTATATTCTTGGCTCCTCTGTCAACCAGAATCATGTAAAGGTCAGTTGCCAACACAGGTCTTCTCTTGTGACCCAATCTAAAGCAAACTCAATCACTTGCTAACACACTCCTTCTTTGAATGCTCTGAATATCATACTGCACTCTACTTTCTCTGGAGTGTTTGTTTTTATATCTATCATGGGTTGTTGTTCATTATAGTGCATTAAATAAGAAAGCAGCAGCTGTAACTGTTTTAACCACTGCTGCATCCCTGAAGACTGAAATAGTCCCTGGCAGTTAGTTGGCACTCAATAATTGTTTATTCAATAAATGAATGATGTAATCACTGTTACTTCTCCTATTTGTGTTGATGATTGAAAACCACCAACAGATTAACAACGTAGAATCCTTCAAGCCTTGCATATGTCATTAGCAAGACACAAAACAAGTTGACCTGACTATTACAGGTCAAGATAAAGTCACCATGCATCTTTGATATTGTCAGCCTGCTCTGTGATGAACGTGTTCAACAGGATTTGCTTATTCATTTTCTCCACAGCATGCGCATCCCATCACTGAGCACAGTCTTGTTTTTCTGTATCTGAGACAAGGAAAACAGTGATTTCAAATTCCTGTTGATATTTTCTTTTCTAGGAAATACTTTAGTCAAAAAATTTTCGTGAGTTATGTTAAAATATAGAAAATCAGCTTCATTCTTTAGTCATCAGAAAAACAAGCCTTACTTACTGAACACAGAATTCTTGAGTTTCTTGTAGGTACCAGCCTCTCTCATTGAGTTCCTTTCTCTTCACTCTTATCCCTTATCCTCTGAATTAGTGGATTGAATGGGGCCATTACATATGCTAGTAAAATTAGGCATGTGCTATTAATCAATACGAGACTTTTTTTTTTAAAAAAAGCTAATGTCATCCTTTCTTTAAGATTTTTAAAAATTATGTGTGTGTGTGTGTGTGTGTGTATGCGTGTGTGTATGCCTGTGTGTATGCCTGTGTGTATGCCTGCAGGACAGAAGAGGGCATTATAAATGATTGTGAGTCACCATGTGGTTCCTGGGACTTGAACTCAGGACCTCTCAAAGAACAGCCAGTGCTCTTCTTAACCTCTGAGGAATCACCAGAACCCAACCCAAGACTTTTTAAGTTGAAAATAAAGTGAGACCGCAAATCAGGTAAAGGCATTTGTCACCAAACCTGATGACCTGGTTGTATCCCTGGAGCCCACATGGTGGAAGGAAAGAACTGACTCTTGAATTTTGTCCTCTGACCTCCACATATGTGCCCGCCCCACAATAAACACGTGTAAAACATTTCACTTTATATAGATTTTACTCTAGTAATGGCAAAGTTGGTACTTTTAGTACTCCAAAACTTCTTTCTTATATATTTTATTTGTCAGCACATTCTATGTTCTACGAAACATAGTAGTTAAAAACCTTGAGTTTTATAAAGCTTTAAAGTAGTTATAATTGTATATGAAAATTACCTAGTCATAGACATTAGTTCATTAGATTATGTTTTCAATCATAGAAATTGAGTAAATACCACCACCATCATGTATTAATTATACTTTTATAGCATACAACATACTATAAATTGGGCCTAATCAAAACATCATTCAAATATCAAATTTGTCAGTTATTGACCGAGTGTTCCCAGGAAGTAGATACCTTATAAGTGAAGGTATTTAATACAGCAAATATTAAACTATGGTAGGTTAAGTCAAATTTTAAGTCTCTCAAAACTCATTCGGATCCTTCAGGGTAGCTTGTCTCCTCAGCAGAGTGTAATGTGGACCCCACCATTGGCCTGAAATTCTACTGCATTGTGAATTCTGACTTGTAGTATGGACATGGAATCTTCTGACAAGTGACAAGACGAGAACATGTTCCTTTAAGCAACGCATTGTCTGCAGTGACATGTGAACTGTCCAACCCAAATGGATAATAATCCCTTAAGGTGTTGAAAGCAGCACTGACTTGGCACCTTTCATGTGTGTGTGAGCCAGGATCAAGTAGGGAGCCTGACACCCAAAACTTCAACGTTCTTCCCAGTCAACTCTCTGACAAACTCTGAACAGGATACTGATATGTCCATCAGGGGTACTTGGTCTGATTCAGGGTCATTTCATCATTTTGGACATGGATGTAGCACCCCCTCCTTCACATGTGAAAATGAGACAGGCATAACCTCATAAAACAAAACAAGGTGTTTTAAATCATATGACGAACAATTAAAAGGACACCAACAATGTCGGTCAAAAATTGCTCTAAACAATGGAAACAGCTAATCCCGTGATCATTTAGTTATTTCAGAGCTTTGTGTTTCTTGTTTACAGGTATACTGGTAACTTAGTAGTCAGAAATCCAAAGGTTTTCACCCTCAGGATTATCACCAAGCAAAATGCAGAAATGAGGCATGCAATCTCACAGCGGAATGAAAATGACAGCTCAGGATAACAATATGTTATATGAGGTCATGAGAAGCAGAGATAGAGGAGGCCAGCCTTTCAAAGCTGCATTGCCTCTTCTTTGGCAGCATTGAGAAAATGGGAGTGTTCCCATTGGAGAGGAAGATGGTATACAGCTCACTTGTCCTCTTTCTGAAACAGTGGGGGATCACAAAAGTGGTTGCTGGCAATATTGTGAGGGCCCTTGATTGCTGAGATATCAAGACTTTATTCTTCCGTGACGGGGAGTCCTTGAAGATTTGTATAGGTCAGAGGTAGGATAAAGACAGCGTGTCAGAGTGACTAAGCTGATTAAAATGTGCACAACTTCTTGAAAATAAAGAGATGAACAGGAAAGAAAGTAGTCAGAACACTGGCGTTTAGCTTTAATATGCTTAAGAATCCGCCTAGGGAGTTGGCTCAAATTGCAGATTCCAGAGCCACATTCCAGAGAGAGACTCCGTGAATCTGAAGAGGGTCCCTCATCTCCATCTTAACAAGGATCAGTGTGATTCTGATTTAAGTGGGCTTCAGACCACGATTTGAATAATACTAAATTTGAAGACTATCACAATATTCCTAGAGTGAAGTGGCCAAAGTTTGTATTGTGATTTTAGGACTACAAAGAAGTCTGTAACTGAAAAGGAAGCAAACAATAGCTGCTAAGAAAGAATTGAGAAGGTCTAGAAATGTTTGGGTCATAAAATCAAAGGGAAGTTATAGTCTAATTTGATATTAGTGTGTCTAATCAACATGGTTGATGTGTTTGCTTATAAAACTTGATTTGTTAGTTCACTTAAATGTCAGTGCTCATATATTTTGTGTCCTAATGAAAAATCAATGGATTATAATATGGACAAAGATACATGTGAGTAAAAAACATGAATTAATGCACATGGAAATAAAATACATATATATTAATATAAACATAAGTAAAAAATAAACCAAATTTTAAAATGGTTCTATCACACTATATTTACACGTATGTGAGGCTTAAGCCTTTCACATTATGGATTTAATGAACCCTCAGTCAAGATTCCTGGATTGTTTTTATCATTATCTTTTCAAACTGTATAAAGTTTAATAAGCTATCAAAATTATCCCCAACTAGGCCAACTCTAATGACTACACTGGAGCATCCTAGATCTTGGAAAGAACTAATTCTGACTTGAAATAATCTCTTCTATTTCCTACAGTTCTCACTGTGAGCCTTGGTCGTGATTTGGACAATAGGTCACATGTATCTTCCTGAATCTTATTTTAGATGAGAAATTTCCAGGGAAAGAAAGTGTGGACACTATCACTGTTAATATGTAGCTTAAATTAATAAGTCACCAGGAATGATATAAATGAAAAGTATTAGGACAATTAAGTTTCAGTAGAAATTACAGTAATTATCAAGAAGCATTTCTGTCCTGGATTGAAGCAAATGTTGAGTCTGGTGCTTTTACTGTCTTTCATGAAACAGTGAATAATAGCCAGGAGGAATTTTTCCCAAAAGCAATGCAGCCTTCTGAAAATATTTTTTTAATTTCTTATACTTTATACCTTTTTAAAACATATGCGAACAATTCAGCTTTCTAGCTAATAACATCTGATCAGTTTTATAGATTTGTAGTTAATGTTAGGCAGCATATGTTTGTAGAAGCTAGGAATGCTGCCAAAAATTATGGCAGTTAAAAGACCTAAATTTCAACAATGGAAGGGAAAATGCAAAGTAACTCAAGAATCTTGAGATAAGAGTTTGCATGAAGATTACTTTCTGTTAGAGTCGATCATGATCATAGCCCTTCATGCTACATAAAGAAGCCCTGTCTGGAAATGCAGAGAGAGAGAGAGAGAGAGAGAGAGAGAGAGAGAGAGAGAGAGAGAATGAATAATGGGAATTTGGAGAACTCTCCAGACATCCAGACAAACAGTCCAGCTGAGTAGAGCAGGGATCCACAAAGAAAGCTGGAGAGACAGGTAATTTGTGCTGAGTGCCTTCTGTGAGGAGACCTACATCAACCAGAACTGTACAGATTCAGACAGGTTCTCATCCGCATGGGCCTCTCTAAGACTGACATGAAGGACTTTGAAATCATCTTCTGTACAGTGACACTCAGTTTTCACAAAAACACAACAAGAAGGATTTCATCATGAAGGGAATGTTCTAAATGGTGATTTGATAGTGACAGGATTTGCTATATTTTAGTCACCAGTGAACTGGTTTCATAAAGATAGATTTAGCAAGTGTTTTAGATTTTGTAGGCTCTACATCATCTGTCTCAAGTATGTCATCTGCCACAGCAATGTGCAGTTTCATGGGCCATAAGTAAAAGAATTGAGCATCTCTATGCCAATATAACTTTATTTATACAAACAGGTGGGGAATTGGGTTTTCAAGATAGCCACAGTTCACCAAATCTGTTGAATTATGTCTCTTGTGAATTAATAGTTGGCTTATAATAAATATTTTTCCTAGTTTAATAAGCTATTTTCCCTAGTATAAGTCTGTATCAAAAAGGTCCAGAGTAAAATTACATATGCATATGCTGTCAGGATCTGTTACTGAATCCCTTAATGAATGTGGAAAAGTTTGAAGGTGCTGTTTTGTAAATAGTACTGGTAAATTGTCATGTGTTGTTTGTGCTCACCAAAAAGCTGTCTCTAAAAATGGAGTTGCCCCTCATTTTTGACCCAAGCATGTTTGTCTCAAAGTATCCACCAAGGCCCCTCATCTGGGGATAGACTCACCTAACTCTAGAATGTTGAGGGGAAAAGGGAAACAAGTCAAGGAACTTTGTGTTCTTGAGAACAGGAAGGTAGGCCATTTTCAATAAATGTTACTATTGATTATTCTACCATATAAAAATTCCTACATTGAGAATGAGAACTGAAAAAATGAACTGCGGGCATTTCAACCAAGATAAATTATACCATGGGCAGCTCAGTTGTATAGAGAAAGGTCAGCTGGAAATGCCAGCTGACTTCCTCAACTTCTCCAATTGGGTTCTGAGGTGCTGGGGTTGATGATGCCATCTCTATTTATTGCTATGTGTTCTTGTACTTGGAAACCTCACCCAACAGGACACTCTGCCTGTGACTCTCAATAGAGGACTCCAGGTGATTGTCTTGAAGGAGCTTCTTCAGTCAATATCTGGTGGTTGTTTGTAAGCTTCTAAATTTCAGGATGCTTCCTTTCTGTTTGTTCTTTAACTACGAAGTATTACACAAGGGCCATTAATTTGGCTCATCCCTCCTTTCTTCTTCCCTTCTTTCCTCTAAAACTGAAGGCCTTAAAAGGGTTTCCCGATCCATTCCTGCTGGTTATTTTGAGGACCCAGTTTTTTGATGATGTCTTGCTATCTGTCAGCCTGTGTTCAAGTTGTTGTAGAACTGTGCCATTAAGCCACCAGTGAGCATTTTAGTGGGTTAGGCAGTATTTTTTTTTTTTAGTAAAGCAAGAAAACTATTGCCAACATGCAGAGGGCCTATTTCAGTCCCATGCAGTCTCCCCAACTATGGTTTAGAATCTCTGATCGCCCACAAGTTCAGGTCTCTGTCAGTTTCCCCCATCATGATCTTGACCCCAAGATCTATCCCTGATGCATCAGCTGGCTTTTTGAAGCCCATTTCCTATGGTGGGATGCCTTGCTCAACCTTGTGGGGGGTCAGATTTGATTCTGCCTCAACTGAATGTGCCAGGCCTAGGTGATTCTCCATGGGAGGCCTTACCCTTTCTGAGGAGTAGATGGGAGGTGGGCTGGGAGTAGGTGGGGGGAATCAGGAGAAAGGAGGGAGAGGGAACTGTGGTTGGTATGTAAACTGAATAAAAGATATATAAAAATTAAATTTTAAAAAAGTAAAGCTAGGTCGGTTTTCTTCTCTCCTTTATTTCATCTCTAATTTTACTTCATATCTTTTCTGGAATTTGGGGGAAAAGCAAAAAAGAATGAGTGTTAATTGAGCAATATGCCAGATGTTGTTGGAGTGGGCATTTCACTATACTACAACAACTGTTAGTCATGACCTTTTAATGAAAAAGATATTATTATCATTATGCCTATTTTCCTAATGAGGAAAAAAGTTTCATGGCTAGAAAACACCAGAAGCTAGTTTCTAATCTATGTACCTATGTAGTATGGTTCACAGAATGATCTATGATAACCAAATATCAAATAGATCAAACCCTTATTCTGGTTGAATGAGTGAAATTATTAGGCATACAGCAAATTAAATTAAAAGAATAAATGGTGAGTAATAGATAGATGGTAATGGATAGATGGTAATTTGACAGATATATAGGTAGGTATAGATAGATAGATAGATAGATAGATAGATAGATAGATAGATAG
>LOEQ01001598.1:144724-173548 GCA_001685075.1 Bramus lutescens
TTCTTTCTTTCTTTCTTTCTTTCTTTCTTTCTTTCTTTCTTTCCTTTCTTTTTTAAGGCAGAGTTTCTCTGTGTACCCATAGCTGTCCTGGAACTCACTCTGCCGGTCAGGCTGGCCTTGAATTCACAGAGATCCATCTACCTGCCACTGCCTTCTGATCGGCATCTTCTCTTTTTCTCTGAGGCACATGAGTTTCCAAAAATCAAATGCGTGTGTTGAATACGATATGTGTAGTAATGTGGAGCGGCAGGCTGTGTTCCCACCACCCAGGTCCTGGCTAGCTTTACCTGAAATAATTACACGGAAACTATTTATTTAAACACTACCTGGCCCATTGTCTCCAGCCCCTTATTGGCTAACTCTCACATATTGATTCAACCCATTTCTAATAATCTATATATCACCACGAGCTTGTGGCTTACTTGGAAGATTCTAACCCATGTCCATCTTGGGCTGGAGCTTCATTGCATCTGCCTGACTCTGCTTCTTTCTCCCAGCATTCTGTTCAGTCTACTCTGCCTGTCTAAGCTGCTGTCCTATCAAAAGGCCAAGGCAGTTTCTTTATTTGACCAGTGAAAGTAACATATAGACAGAAGGCCCTCCTACATCATTATGGAACAGCTTGAAACACTGTCAGGTCCCAGAAGTACATCCTTGAGCAGCATCCCTGGCTGTAGGAGTCTCTTCTCCCCTCTATCATTCTATGTTTCCTTTCATTAGATGTCAGTGAAATTAGCTTCAGATCCTATCTCTGAAATCAGAAGAGTCCTTAATATTCCAGATGTAGGTGTCTATGCTATTGAATTGGAGTTCTTTGAAAATTACCTTCAAATAGTGGTAATCGTCCATACTAATACTTTATAGATTTACATGCATATGCTCACATGCTCTAGAAGACTTTTTTTTATTTTTTTTATGATTAGAAAACACTGCTTGGATGGCCTCTAGAGGAGAATCATAATTAATGAAATAAGTCTGTGTCAGATGGAAACCTTAGTCTAACAAATCACCCCCAAACTTCATTAGACACTGTGTACTCCCCATGGACACCATTGGAAGAGGCTTGATTAGGGGGATGGTGACAACTTCAGTGTCATCTGTCACAGTTGCCCCTGGGACTCTTCAAGATTGAGAAAGACTTTCAGAGGAAAGATGTCTGTTTTTATATTTTAAAGATTTTGTCAATAGTAGAGCTCTGCTATGTTTTGACATGCCTTCTTAATGTACATTTACATCACTTTCTGATGATTTCTTCCTTCTTGGCTTTTTTTTTGGTGATGAAATCAGCATAGTTGCCCTTGACTTTGCTTATCACAAGACACTTTTGGAATTTGGGGTAGGTCAATAAAAGGGCTCCTCATTTGAGATGAAAGTCCTATCTCGCCTTCAACTAGAGTATGGGGTTTGAGGTTTCAGCACCAAAATGGTGAAAGTTTTGGTGAAACAGTGGATTGTAATCAGAATTTGTTAGGAGTATTTCTTAGAACGAGCCTCTCTACTGACATAAATAATTCCAATCAGACCGAATCAGACCAAATAAAAGGTGCCCATGTTTAATGCAATACTCCCGAGTAGCACCAGGAAAGCAGGGCAAGGGAAAGGGAGAGAGAAGGGGAGACCATGTGTTCTTTCTCTATGTGGCAGCCTAAATAGCCTGCGGGAGGGGGCCTGACCTTTCCTGGGGAAGGGTCACAGATTGATGAGCTTTCTTGACCTTCTCTGGGAATGGGTCACTGCTTGGTGGGCTTTCTCGGAGGTGGAGTCTGGACTAAGGCAACTCCCAGGGAGGGGGCTTAAAATGGATGCCAGGGGCTGGGGTGATGCTTCCTCCAAAATAGAATTCAGATAACAGGATTCTCAGTAAAGAAGTTATAAATGAACCCTGCCTACTGCATATCTGGAAAGTGGTTTTCTGGCAATGCATTGCTAACTATCATTGCTTTAATCAAACTTCTGTGAGCAAATAGGGGGATTATTAAGAAGCAACATGCTGAAATTGGAATTGTTGATTGCACAGGCTTTCTGTTCACAGACTTAATGCACAATAAATCAGTAGTGAATTGCATTTTCTATAGATCTGATGATTAAAAGAACAAAAGGAACTTGAAGGAATCTCTTCCCTACTGGAGCCAGAGGCCAAGTGCACTGACTGCAGGTGTAAAAGAACAGCTCAAGTTTAAGCCACCAGAGTTACTGGTTCATGCAAATTCAGTGTTCCTCTGTGGTTTGGACTGTCAACTTCTTTGCCTGTAGGAATAGAACTTGCAGTGAGACACTGGGATACTTACAACTGACAGTTTGTATGAAATAACACACGAAACAGCATTCAGTGGGCAACAATTTATCCCCACTGCTACAGCAGTGGCGGTCATTTCAAATGGAATGCCAGAAAACTGAATTATCAAGAACAAGAGGCCCCGGTCAGTCTGCACAATCCACTCACCCTGTTTCAAAACAAGAGAGTGTAAGAAATTTCTGTGAAACATCATGGTACGGTTTGTGATTTAGCTGCCCTGGATGGAGCAGAACACAGGCTACGTATTAACTCTGGGTTAGCTTGTAAGCCTAAAGTAACTATAAGAACCCTCCACGGTACTTCAGGATTTCAAATAATGGATTTTGTCTAAAGTATAATTCAATCTTAAACAACCAAATTGTACCATAGAGCCTTTAAATTCTTTGTTATTACTTATATTGCATAAAAGAATAATCAAAAATACATTCATCATTAAAAAATGTATTTTTAAGAACAGCAACAAACAAAATCTTTAAATTAAATTCACCTTAATTTTATGATTTTTTTTCTCCTTTTTCTACTAAAAAATCATAAAACAGGTTTTGTGGTTGAGTAGTTTCCATTCGGTTTAAAGAACACCTAGTTTAGTCACCAAATTTCCTCCTTCGTTTCTGCCTCCCAGAAAGAAATATAAAGAACACTAGCCTGTTTCACAGAAGTTACAGCTCCCTGTTCTCTTTGATAACAAGTTGGTTATTATTCTTGGCTGATCCTACCCCCAAATAGAGTCAAATGACCTGATATGGGGCTGGCTATATTACAGTTCACTAGAACAGAATGTTTGTTGCTGGGCTTGGCACCTCAGCTTTGAAGAGCAGGCCTATCAGCTCTGAGTGAGTCCACAGGAGGACATTGTAATTGAAGTCAAGTGCCGGCACATCCTACCTGCTGTCCCAGTCTTTCTCCTGGAACCAATGACGCAGCCCCAGAAGGCGCAGCTGCAATGATTATCCTTAGGGCACGCTCTGCAGGCATCTGAGAGTGAAAAGTCCTGCTGCTTCGTTGGATTTGCTCTTCCAGTGGGGCTATACAGGAAATAATACTACCCAAAATAACGCATTCAAGCCCAGAGCACAGTCCACGGTGAGAATTCATAGACACTCATCACTTGTGCTATACATGCTCCCAGCTGTCCCAGCTGTTTATCAAGCACACCGAAATCCCCTTCTGAACTGCAATTAATTATCAGCCAGTGAATAAGTCAGTGAGAGGGAAAGGGAAATATGAGGTAGAACTATTTTGGTTTTGGAAAGCCAATACTATACAGTGTTGATTGATTGGACAGGTTCTGAAGGGTTTTTTGTCTGAATCGATTCACAGGAAATCTCGTTTACATCCAGGTTACAGCCACAGGAGAATAAAAATAACCTAGACATTTTACAGTTTCAATCGTAAAAAGTCAGAGGCATTTAAAAAGATACAATTAAATCTTTTAATTCAGCAAGTTCCAATTGACCACTGCTTAGCATCCGTTGGACCCCAGGGGCTTGGTCTTTTAGGCATCTAAGTGGAATGGCCATCTCACCTCCTTGGAAGCCTGCACAAATCCTTCTCTGAAGAATCTTGAAGGGGAGGAAGTCTCAGTTAAGCTCCCCACTAGCTCAAAAGAATGATGCTGGTCTGTATGCTGTCCCCAAGAGCACTGCATGTGGAGCCCTGAGCAGTGACTCACCTTTCCAGGAAGCCAGTTGGGGTTTGAAGCGGCATCATCCTTTTCATCCATTTTTGAATTTTCATCAATGGCATTGAGGGATATTTTTGAAACAGTGGCATTTCATTTTCTTTCTTTTTCTTTCAGAACCAGAAGAAAGCATCCCCTAGACACAATACCCAAACTATCACAAGCATCAGTTCAATTGAGGGGTAAAAAAAACTTAGGTCAAAAATTAAAATCTGATGCTTATGGAACTCAAAGACATTTAGCATTCGTTATCATTCCTATTAGAACTCAGATCCATGAAAGAGTAGTGAAAAAAAAAACAGCATTTATAGTTAGGTCACAAATTCAGATAAATGGGGGACAAATGAGAATGTAAAGGTAGCTTCATATTGTAAATATTATTTTAAAATATGTAAAGTTATTTCCATGGGATGGCTGACCTTCATGTATGCTTTATTATTCAAACTCAAGTCTAAAGGATACTAGATATATCACTCAAAATCCTCAACTGGTGGCACTTCCAATAAAGATTTATCACTCTTTAATCCTAAAATATAGACTATATTGAAGTCAAAACATTCTTCTCAACTATGGTTTTAGGCCTAAGTTAGAAAAATATAATAAATAAAACAAAAGTTACAACATTACTTAGACACAAAAATAAAGAGCTATTATTATATCTTATTTTGAAGAAAGAAAGAATCCTCCAGGAATGACACTACCAACTTCTGGCAGTCTGTTTGCAGGCACCCAAGCAAACACCATTGCTTCAAGAAAATTAACGATAGGGACACCAGTTTGGAATTATGTTGGTTGTCATTCAAAAAGATTAAGAGAGGATATATTGTCGAGATTGGTTAAAAAAAAAGTCCAAACAGTTGATCAAGAACAATCATATTCTGCTTTGGCGATCCTTAATAGTTCGTGAGTCATGGGTCCATTTGACAGCCTAAGAGTTTGGCCTCTTTGTCCCTGTGAGTTAGAGGGAGAAGCAGCATTTAAATGTACATAATGAAAACCATGCTGTATTTCTTTGCTTTATGTTTAAAAACCACCTATGAGTGAGTACATGTTATAATTGCTTTTATGTGTCTGGGTTACCTCACTCAAAATAATGTTTCTAGCTCCATCCATTTTTCTTGCAAAATTCACGCTGTCGTTATTTTTTTTCTTCTGTGTAGTACTCCATTGTTTAAATGTACCACATTTTCCTTATCTGTGCTTCGGTTGAGGGACATTTAGGTTGTTTCCAGGTTCTGGGTATGACAAATAAAGCTGATATGAACATAGAAAGCCGGCCTACAAACCACAATCCCAGAGAATTTAGACAACAATGCAGACACTAAGAGAGACTTACATAGATATAATCTACATGGGAAGTAGAAAGTAGAAAGAGATAAGAACTCCTGAGTAAATTGGGAGCATGGGGACCTTGGGGGAGGATTGAAGGGTAGAGGGGAGAGTCAGGGAGGGGAACAGAGAAAAATGTAGAGCTCAATAAATATCAATTAAAATGTATTAAAAAAAAGAAAAGAAAACCATGTTGTAGAAGTTAATCTTAGCTTAGAAAGCTTGTAGTCCATGAACAGAGAAGCTGAGTTCATCTTTGACCATCTGTTCATCATTGGCCTTGACCTTTTGGTTCCAACACCACAGACTCTGTGAAGTGGCTTTTATTTGTCACTACCCAATTCACTTCCTTGATGTTACAGATGAGAAAATGTTGGCACAGGAAGGTAAAGAAACTCTGTCATGATAAGAAGGCAACTAATGATAGAACTGGGTTCAAGTCTAGGCAGCTGGTGCTGTGATGCATAGCCTCTAACAATAGCATACACTGTAGCTAAGAATACCCACACTAGTGTTCATGAATCCCCAGAAACTGTGTGTTTGTACCCTTACTCTATGATTGTGGAATCCACGCTGTAGAAGCATCATCAGGTATCTTACCCAAAATGGCCTGCACACACACACACACACACACACACACACACACACACACCACCCCATGAGTATAGACTTACATGTCACAGGAGTTAAAACAAGTCAAGGATGTTCATGAATAGTGTGATTATGCATGATTACTCCATTTTTTTGTTTCCACTTACTCTGATTTAAGCAAGTATCACTTTCATATAAAAATTTTATATGTTATGAAAATGTAATGAACTCTTTTGACAGCTTTAAATGTGTCAAGTGGCCAAATCTCAGCCTTACAGATCAGGGCTTTGAAGAACAGAGAGAACTGTGTGGGTGTAGAATAAAAATTTGGTGAATATCTGGGCATACATGGCATGGGCAGACAGAGCCTGTGACAGTAGCTGGCGCTCAAGGTTCTTCATGGCTTGGCCAGATGAGGGCTGGGTGGTCCTATGGGCAGATAGAAGAGAAGTCAGGAGCCTTGGGCAGCTCAGGTTACAAGACAAGAAGGACAAGGTCAAGGTTACAAGGACAATGGAGTAGGAGCGGATCTGCCTGTGGGAGAGGGGGTGGAGAGGAGTGGAGGGAGAGGAAACTAAGCTCAAGATGTATTGAAAACAGTAAACAAACTACTAAGTAGAAATATATGTGCTTTAGTTCTAGTTAATTTCGGTGAGAGTTTTTTATTTAGTTCTAGTTAATTTCGGTGAGAGTTTTTTATTTGTTAAGTATTTTTTAAGGAAATAGAGGCACGCAGAGAAAGTAGAGCCTTTTCTTTTTCCTGTGTAATTGAAGAGACACTCAAATTGATTATTCTCAGTGGTTTGAACAGTTGGCTGATTGAATTTGCTGCGAAGAACTGGTAGTTTGAAGGAATCTGGGGAAATGTAGTACCCTTACTGTGAATGAGAAGTACCCTATGACCATCTTAGAATTTTTTACTATTTACAGACTGACTTGGAAACTCTTTCACATGGGGGCATCTTTAGGCCTTCTTAAAAAGAGTTTGGATGACTCAGTAAATGTCTGGGTCTGAATCATACAATGGACTGCTGGATCTCCAAATCTCCAATAAACATGTTGCTGGATTAAATATAGGTTATTGTCTTACTTAAAATAAATAACCAACAATTTCTCAATTACTTTGTCTATGTCCAGAAGACTGAAAAGCAAGGTTGCATTAGCATTCATTGGAAGCTAATAATAATTTAAGTTATATTAGAGAAAGCACTATCTTGAGAGAGAAATAGAGCTTTATTTTGATTCCTTAGTGTACTCTGTTTGATACACTTAGATAACTGTTTCTGTTGTCTTGTTATATGCTAGTGAAATATGATTCTCAGATCTCATTTATGTTTTTTTATTAGAATGTTATCTTTCAATACTTAAAACTACTTTTAATGTGCTATTACATACTTTTAAAGTGATCCATTTTAATATTGTGTTCAGAAGTTAGCATAGATTCTACTAATTAGTTTCCCCTGTAGCTAAATAACTTCAATAAATCAAATAGTTTTTGTTATATAATCTATTTAGTAGAAATCACTAATAAGGTGTGTGTGTGTGTGTGTGTGTGTGTGTGTGTGTAACAAGAGAAAGACTATCTTACTATTGAGTTCCTCATCCAGAAGAAACTTTTTAATTAGATCTCATAGTAGCATTTGAGTGAGGGCAGATCAGTAAGTGAGTTGTTTACATTCTCAATGCATTCAGGTTTTCCATTCTCTAGTTCACTAAAGTTTTTCCATGGCCTTCCCAGACATAACCCTGTTGGAGCATCCTTTGAGCATGATGTCTGCTCTTGAAAAGACACTAGAATCTTCTGTATCTTGGGAATGTGACCAGAAGATATGATAGACTCCTCATTTGATAAGGTCCTTACAACTTTGTGCCTTTAATTTCTTCAGTGGTCACTTTATATGCCTAGTCAAGAGGCTAAAACCAACCTATCCAAATCCCATCTTTCCCAAGAGATGCTCAAGATTCTGGAGCCTCTTCCAACCACACTCCCTAAATGCCTATTTGCAGTGTTAGACATTCCAATTTGTAAACTTGAGCTATGTTTATTTTAGGAGCCAAGAGCCCAGTCTGATGGCCTTTTATACCCACACCAAAGATTTAACATTCCTTGAGCACTTTGAGTGCTGAAAGTCTTCTCTGCTCAAAGGTGTACATTCATGTGCATGTGCTCTCTTCGGCTTTACAGATCACAGGAATTTACTGTCCATTTATGTATTTACACTCTTTTAATTCACACTCTCTTGAGTGATTTGTTTCAGCTCATGTTCAAGAATTCTGGGTTAAATTATGTTTATTTATTATTATTTTCTTCAAAACAATTAACTTAATATTTAATATTAACCAAGCTTTTGGAAAATCAGAAATAGTCTTACTACATGACTAGTATGGTTAGTTGAAAGGTTGCTAATCCTACTATTGTTGGAACTGTTTAGAATTTCTGTTGAACCCTCATAAATAGGAAATTTTATCTAAGGTCTAAGAATTTCTTGTCAGATTGAATAGGAAGGTTATAGTAGAAGTAAGATGAATGGATGGGATTTGCCCATTAGAAATTGTCTCCTATTCATTTCCTTAAGGTATGTCTTGACCTCAAACACAAAACTGTTCTTTAGAAAGTAGGAAGTCAGATCTCAGGTGGACATCTGTCACGTCTTTAAAACAATACCTAAATAGTAATGTCTAGAAAATAGATGTTTGCCATGTATTACTCAGAAATGTGGCTTTATTTGTTTACCCCAAGAAGGGAAAGATATTCATTTCTTCATTGATAAACAAAAGGTCTTATTTAAGATGGCAATGGCTATTAATATACACAGGAGCTTTCAGTTGCCTTCACAGACATCTTTAATGAATTCACAGTAACTGGTATCAGCAAACTATATGTCAATGTTGTTTCAGTACTTGTACAATGTTTGTTTAGAGACTTCGATATCAACCACCAAATAGTAGTTCTTCAGTTCTCATTGTTTACTTGAGTGAATATTTGACAAAAATACCCATCTTAGTTAATATTTCTATTGCTGTGAAGAGAAACCATGATCATAGCAACTCATATAAAGGAAAACATTTAGTTGTGGTGATGCACTTATAGTTCAGAGGTTTAGTTCATTATCATCATGGCAGGCAGTAAAGCAGCATACAAGCAGACATGGTACTAGAGAAGAAGCTGAGAGCTGTTACATCTTCACTTGAAGGCAACAGGAAGTAATCTGAGACACTGGATGTAGCTTGAGCATATACGAGACCTCAAAGTGTGCCTCCATTTTGACACACTTCCTCTAACACAGTCACACCTTCAGTAACAAGGCCACACTCACTCCTACAAAGCCACATCTCCTAACAGTGCCAGTCCCTTTGGGAGCCATTTTCTTTCAAACTATCACAGTACCCCTGAGACTGACACACATTATCTCTAACTTGAGAAATGAATGAACTCATTTTGTTAGATACCAAAGGAAGATGTCTTAGTGTTTCTATTGATGTAAAGAGACACTATGACCATGGCAAGTCTTTTAAAGAAGAACATTTAATGGGCCTGACTTACAAGTTTATGGGTTCAGTTCATTATTGTCATGGTGGGAAGCATGATGGTACATAGGCAGACATGGTCCTGGAGAAGGAGCTGAATTCTATGTCCAGATAGGCAGACAGCAAAAAGACTGAGTGGCTTGAGCTTCTGAAACCTCAAAGCCCACACCCAGTGACATACTTCCTCCAACAATGCCACACCTACTCCAAGTAGGCCATGCTTCCCAATAGTGCCACTCCCTAAGCATTCAAATATGATTCTATGGGGTCATTCTTATTCAAACCACCACAGAAAACATACTAAATAACTAACTATTACTGTAATGAGAAACAACAATGATTTCATATTTGTAACAAGTTCAAGGCCCAGATAACTTGCATTGGTTTATCATGAGTATGGAAATAGATAGTTCTGAGTCTAATAGAGACACATTTGTATAGGCTTAAGAGTGGTTCCACTCCACATTCTCTGCAAACTTTATTCTGGAATATTTATTTCCTACATGTGCTCTTCTGGTAGAAATAGAACAGTTGGACAGAAACAAGAACAATAAACATGCATTCTTACCCACCTCTTTCACGACATTTGGTAACATTCCATGGCTAAGGGCAAAGTCATTATATAAGCAGATCTTCCTGTTCATAACTCAAGAAAATTGCACAGCAAGTAATGTGGATACAAGGCACAAGAAACTGGTACCAAGTCATGTATCCTTCTTCAAAGAGGCAGAGAGAGGGAAATTGTGAGTCTCTATTTAATTTTCTTCAAATAACCGCTACAGTTCAGACTTCAAACATGAAAGCATCAAATAAGAATGTCAAGGTCAATTTCAGCTATTGAGCATGTATGCAAGTGCATTTACCTCCCCCAGGCATAAAATGAATCTCTTTCATAGATGAGCCAAAATAAAACTTAAGTATTTGTTTTTCTTAAAAACATAGAATTTAAATAGTTATGAGCCAAACAGGTAACCCTTATCTCGCCTATTTCTCTTATTTTAATGTCTGATATTCTGGTTATCCAGTTAATGAGTACACATATGACATATTTGGATCATTTAAACATTATCCACGTATTCTTCAGCATAAATTTGGGAGACTTAGAAACAAAGTCCAGATGATACATTATTGGTGCATGAGATTCATTGAGAACTGACTTGAGCATTCCATCCACTGAAATCTTATTTGTCCTAAACTTAGTAGTTGATAACTCACAAAAATAACCGTTGATTCAGAAATGAACTTGCTCATCAGAGAGCTAGAGACCTGGTAGCTTTTAGTCATAATTTATTTATAATTCCTCCCCAGTGGTGTTCAGGGATGAAGTCTGAGAAAAAGAAAAATTCAAGTATTCTTTTTCATATATTTTAAAATATAAGAGACTTTGATGTGCTCTGGGAGCTGGAGTCAAAAAAAAAGGGAGAATTGAAAAGAATGACTTCAGTGGAATTAGAAAAATCCAGTAAATCATTCAGAAATAATTTAAAAGATGAATGTAATTTCCTACTATAAAAGCATTATAATTGCAACAAATTCTTGTTTATCATCACATGCAGATTATAGGTGTTCTTTGCTCTGGGATAATGCACCTTTTTTTAACCTTAAAAACTATAAAGGTCTTCTTAGGTCTGAATCCCAAGAAATGGCCTTAAATGCAATCCACTTTTTATAGGTCCCAGTCTTTGGCTGACACTGTGACCTGTCGGGGCCTTTCTTTGTTTTTCAAATTTAATGTCATTCATTTTAATCTCTTTTCTTTTTGAGTCTTATACATATATACAGTGTTTGACCATACTCACCCCTTAACCTCTCCAAGACTACTCCAACTTGCTCCCGACAAGTTCATAGTCTCCTCCTCCTCTGTTCCCTCTTCTTCCCCGTCTCCTCCTCCTTCTCTTAGTAACTTGCTGATTCCAGTTGGAACTTCTGGAATCATAGTTTCATGGGTATATGGCCAACCTCTGATGCTCGGGTACATATCAGAGATCACACCCCCAAATAAAACGATTTCTCCCTCCTTCAGCAGCTGTCAGTTGTCAATAGCTCTTAGTGAGGAGTGAGGCCTCATGATTCTACCCCATCCATGTTGGAAAGCTGACTGGCTCGAACTTGTGCGGGTCTTGTGCAGGGAGCCACACAGCTGTGAGTTCATGGGTGAAATAGCTCTGTTGTGTCCTAAGACACTGCTTTGTAGGTGTCCACTTCATTTTCTGGCTCTTGTGCAGTATTTCCAGCCCCTCCCTCCATTGTGGTGTTTCGTGAGCCTAGTCGGGGAGAGGGTTTTATAGATGTCTCATTTAAGGCTGAACACACTACACAGACTCCTATTCTCTGTACTTTGTCTAGTTGTGAGTCTCTGGGATAATCACCTTCCACTGCAATACGAAGCTTGTCTGACGAAGGGTGAGAACTTTTATGAGAGCACTGGGTATACAGGTCAGCATCTGGAACTCAATTTGATGCTATATCCATTAAGCAAAATAATACTAGATCCTCTCCTAGGGCATAGTACCTCTCTAGTCATAGATTCTTGGTCAGTTTTACAATACCAAGTATTAGTTCCTCTACTTTAAGGAGAGAACCTTAAATCCAAATAGAAAGCAGTTACTTATAGCCATAACACACATGCCATTATAACATAGAGGGGAACATCTTGCCAGGTTAGTCATTATTGTAACTCAGAGCTCACACCTGAGGAAGACAACTGATGACTTTACTGCCCCGAGAAGCTTGATCACTTTAAGGTCCAAGAGTAAACCTGCAAGGAGGAAGCTTCCAGTTCAGCGTCTGGGCTCTTCTTGGTTCTTGAATTCAAAAATCAGAGTCAGAAATGACAGTTGGGAAGGAAACTATGACGGCAATAACTACTCTTGTTCACGACTCGAACAAAGCTGAATGGAATGAGTCATCCACTTTCTTCTATTTCCACATCCATAATTCTAAGCAGCTTATTTGGTGTATAAAACGATATGATAAAATGGAATACGTTTGCCTTTTATGAAGTGGGTGGGTTATAGAGAAAAGAAATCTTATTAAGATGTATTTTCACTGAAATATCCTTGTAAAGGAATATTGTGGAAAGGTGACTAAAATCCCTCTCCAACATTTGAAGGCAATGGAGTTTTAATACTCAGAGATGAACACTTTGAGACTTGATCTCAATTCTTCTTGTATTTCAATGTATTTCTTGTACTATTTTCTTGCGACTTTCGTCCCTTGAAACTTCAACTAGATCTATTTATTTTATCCTTTGACACATTGCATAAGCTCAAGCTTAGGTCAGCAATGAGAGGAAAAGGTCTCTGCATTGAGCAGGTGCCCTGCCAGTAACCTAGTGAGCACCGTGAGGCAGCTGTGACATTACCTGTAGCTGCTATGACTGTGCGCTGTATGTTCATGATTCAGAGGAAATGCTTCCATATAGTCATCACTGTAAGATGGCTCCCCTTAGCCACGCATGGAAAATTTATCCATCACACTGCGCTTCTCATTAATGGGAGAAACACACACCTATGGAAATACATTCTTCACAGTAATGTGCTGATGAATCCTGACTGTATTTCTCCTGCATCCAATCAATTCTTGTGGCAATCAGTTTTCCACCTGTATTATAGGTACAGACCATCAGAATGACTCCAAAGGCTGGAAGAGTAGAACGTGTGTGGAGTACCAATGCTAAAGCTAAAATGCAATTTCCTATCTTCTGTTTTAGGCAAACAAAAGCAATCAGTAACCAAGCTGTTGTAGAAAGCAAGGAGCAAGCTAGATAATCTGTACAGTTTCCTCCCACTTAAAGAGTATTGGGTTCTATGCCAGTTACAGGAAAGAGTCATAGGAAACTGGACCAAATAAACAGTTTGAAAAACAATAAATGAATCAAGGTTAGAGGAAAATCCTGGAAGTAATTTGTATCTGATTTTATTTGTCATAAATGCTGCCTATAAAATTTTAAAATAAAAGGAACATAAAATTTATCACAAAACCTCATATTTATAGACTTTGAAAGTTTTTATGACTGCCATATAAAATTACATTCTTGCCACAGAAATGTTACATATTTCACATCACCAGAATTTATAATCTGCTTGTTCCATTGAAATTTTTCTCAGCTATATCTCCCAGCTTTTTAAAAGGAGTGTTAAAGCTACAAATGTATGCTTGATAAGAAAAACCAGGAGGTAAAGCCAAATGGGCATGATCTTAGGGAAAGTAATACTTGGGGTCATCACTTACTTGTAGGGTCTTCTCTTCTAAGCTTTTTAAACGTCTCTCTCTCTCTCTCTCTCTCTCTCTCTCTCTGTATGCGCATGTGCATGCACACATGTATTTATAAAAACAATGTGCTAGGCATCTTTATGTTTATATTTACCTGCTTTGATTAGTGATAGGAGAGTATGTTTCAATACATGGACAATACGCTTTAGTGGGTGTCTAGTATTCTAGCTAATGGATGCAATTTATACATTAATGACAAGTTTTCATTGTGAAACAGTTCTGTTCTCTTTAGTAAAAATGGTGAACATGCAGGATTCAAATTTTGTTGATTCCTTGGGTTAAAGTTTTAAAGTATAATTATTGACCTAATGATGAACAAATAAAAAGTGATAGATACGAATTTTTTCAGTAAACCTTCCAACGACTTATAGGTTGACCAAAGGATAAAATGGTGATTCTTTACTTCAATTTTAAAAGTGATCCAAAAATGGCATTTTGGCTGTTTCACTTGCATTTCTTTTGAGTGGTGCACTTAATCTTTTCATGTTTGGCCCATTTAAGGCTGTATACATTTGCTTATTAATATCTTATAACCATTTACATCTTGTAATGTTTATATTTTTACTGTGTCTTACAAGATAACCGATACTGTGTCGCTCATGCTGTTTTCTCACTTCAGTCGGTGATGCCTTTCTTGTCCTCATGTCTCTCAAACTCACTGCATTGTAAAACATTATTAAATATCAATCTTTTTCCCCTCCGGCCTCTCCTTTTGAAGTCGTACTTGGAAAGAATTACCCTCAAACATCCACTATTTTTCAATCATTTAGGATATTTACATTTGTATTTCTTTGAATTCTATCCTTGTAGTTCTTGAAAGCACTGCATTTGACCCTCATTTTAAAGTAATGTGTGAGATCAGAGCCAGATGTTTGTCCCAGCAGTATATTTTAAGAAAATTGCTAGACAATCAATATACTGTCGTCACTAATAGAAGAGTCAGGGGGGAAAGAAAGCACCAACCACAACCCAAATCACATTTTAGCCACTCTCTCATTTTCCATCTCTCCTCTCCAAGCCAATGGGATCTTCATACTTTACCTGTGTTTTGAGAGGTGACTTGTTGTCATGTCTATCAAGCCCCAAACACTGTGCTTTTGTGTATTTCTGAGTTTACTTCTCAAGCAAGGAAATGATTCTGCCAAATGCTGGGAGGAAGAGATGTAGGGAGATGAGGCAATGTAGATTACAGTGCCCAGTGCCTGATATGTATGTGTAAATGACTTCCTGAGAATGTTGAAATACAGATGCTCTTTCACTGTGTGTGTGTACACGCATGTGTGTGTGTTGAGGGGATGGTGATAATGTTGATGGTTTAGGAACTACACTTTAAGTAGTAAAGACAAGGATGACCATTAATAGTGGAACTTGTCATGTATGTACGGTGTGTGCAGGCTTTTACGCTTCTGTTTCTTTCTACCTACCCCTTCTTCTGCTACTGTCAACACAATATGTTTGTCCCTCTGACTACTTTCATTCTAAGACAATCAAACTCCTGTCTTTATTCATCGGGATAAACACAGAAGTGAGCACTTTAAAATCGGAAATGCAAAAGGACAAAATGCAAAGATATTATGATGGCAGAAAACCCAGGGACATGTGTTCTAAAAGTTGCAATAACGCCTTTTTAAAGGACCTTATGAAAGTACACAATTAAAATATTTTTGAAGATAAGACAATTTTAATCCAAACTAAACCAGAAAGGCTGAAATATTCATAATTGGTATTTTATAGTCCAGCCATTCTTTAGATATGGAACATTCACAATTATTGCCATGCTAATGCCTATTGTGAATGTTCTTGAGATGAGAACATTCTATTTTCACATCACAGTATATTCTTAGGAGACAGGAAGAAGAAATTACTGCCATTCAATTTTAAGACTATCATATTTTTGGATAGCAATGACAAAAAGGAAGACAATTTGTTTTATGAAAACACTTTTGGTTAACATAATTATCATCTTAGAAACTTAATGTGAATTTGATAAAAATAATTGTTTTGAACTATGTGTCAATTGCTTTAGGCAATTGCTCTTGTGTTGTCCAAGAGTCACATATGATTTGAACAAAATTTTTCTTTCATTTTCAGTAAAATGTGCCAAGTACAGGACATATTAAATCTCAGGACTAGAGGCTCAAGAGTGAATTAATTGTCTTTCTTAATAACAGTGTCATCCTGTAAGGAAATGGGGTTTAACTTAGAGCCCCAAATCATCAATTGGTCCTATGGGATTTCCCCTTTGTTTTGTTATTCTTTTGTTCAAGACATAGGAAGGTATTACCAAGATGTTAAAGCTATCAGGACGTTAAGGAGAAGAGCCAGGGGAGAGACAATCTCTCAATCTTTTCATCTCATTCAGTTGCCCATGTCTTCTGTCTTTAGCTATCATTGTGTTTTATCAGTGACAGATAATCCATTAACCGTGGAAATAAAGGTGCAGTCTCTGCCTGTGCGGGAATGTCTCCATAAGGGCTTCTGAAAACACACACAGTCTTCTCTACTGCAAACTGACTCTCTACTGTAACCTGAGCAAAGGGCTCTGCCTTTGAGCCTAGCCTGTCAACTCCTTAGTAATCTGTTACTGGCATTCCACAATTACCAGCAAAAAACAAGAGCAGCCTTTTTTATGCCTACATCTTCTGTGATTCTCTCACTTTACAGATACTTCTCTGTGTGATTTTAACGGGGTCTTTCATGAGATTGCTGTTAAGATTCTATCAAGATCTGGGAGGGGTTGAAAGACTGCCCTTCAAGATGATTTTCTCACATGGCTGGCACATCAGTGTTTGTGGTTGACAAAGGCTTGGTTTTTTTCCAGGTGGACGAAATCTAGAGGACAGCTCAGACCTCATTTGTGGCATGGAGGCTTCTTCACAGAGGAGATTGCTCCATTAAAATATGAACTTGGAAGCTGTAGGGTCTTATTTATTTTTTATTATGGCGTGTCAGCAGTCACCAGGTGTCACTTCCTGTGTTCATGCAGACCAAACTTACTCAATGTGAGAGGGAAAAAAAGAGAAATCCACCAGAGAGTGAATTACAGGAGGCAAGAAGGATCACTGGGCGCCATCTTGTAGGCTGGCTACCACTAAAGATTGTTACCTGACCCAAATGAATTACTTTCAGTCACGCAAAATGTATTCACCTCTTTGTTACAGCCTCCAGTCTCCTTCTCTTATGATGTTAGCTTAATATCTAAGCCAAGGCTATTCATTTTCTACTGCTGGGTCACAAGTCTAGCATCTAGAAATACCACCTATTCGTTATCTTGTGGGTCCAGAAGTAACCATCTGGGAATAAGGTTCTTTGCTCATGAATTAAGAAAGCTGAAATCGAGTTGTTAGGCCTGGCTCTGGTTCTTGGGTGGAGCTTGGAGTTGCTCTCCAGATGCACTCAGGTTGCTGGGGAAGAGTTCCATTACTTGTGTCTGACACACTGCAGTGTCTAGAGACTACCTGTAGTAGTGGTTCTCAACCTTTCTAATGCTGTGACCCTTAATACAGTTCCTTGTGTTATGACCCCTAACCTTCAAATTATTTCATTGTTACTTCGCAACTGTAACTTTGATACTGTTATGAATAGTAATACATAGAGGATATCTGATATGTGACCCCTGTAAAGGACCATTGCCTCTTGGGGTCGTGACCCACAGGTTGAGAACCAGCACCTAGCTTGCTCTTTCAAGGCTACCAGATCAATCTCCCTGTTGCTTAAATTTCTGATTTACCTTTTATCTCTACTGCTAGAGGTAGTATGAGTTGATCTGGTGCACCAACAGGAGAGCCCTTTTGATTCAATCAGTCTGCTCATAACGTTACATTGTATCTTGACAATCCCTTTTGCAATGCACAATAACAGAATTGAGGGTTAAGCATTCAAGGAGTGGTTAAATCCTGTACGCAAGGAGACACAACCTAAGTAAGAATCATGCTGGTGCAGATGGGGCAAGTTTGTATTAGTTCACTATTACTGTGTAACAAAATTCCCAAAAACTGAGTGCCTAAAACAACAAACATGGCTAACATCTTATGCTTCTGTGGTCTCTTGAGCTGGAAGCCAGGAAGTCATGTAGTGTTGCCAGGGATAGAGACCAAATGTGTTTCTAAAGCAGTTCACTCTCCTGATGTTCTACTAAGTACTAGTTATTTGTTATAAAAGGTCTTACTTGTCTTATAAGAGTCTCCAGACAGCATGAGTATCTTCATGACATAAAGAAAATGTTCACCAGACTGAGCCAGCAAAGAGTGCAAAAGAAAAGTAGCTTCTCTGTAGGACCTAACCTCAACTGTAACACATCCTCACTTTGACTGTATCTACCGGGTTCACAAGTCAGCCCTGATGTAACATAGGAAGGGCCACAGGCAGTGGGGACTAAGTACCTTCTTCTAGGGTTTTCAGTAGATTGACCTTTGCAACATCAATTAACAACAAAATAAATCAAACAATTAAAGTATAGGAAAGGAAATCTTTGTGTTTTCTCTCAAGCCTGGCACAGTAATTTCTTCAGGATCTCCTGCCTGTCCAGCTTGTGAGCAGTGTCACAATCATTCTATTTATTTCTGTTGTTTAAAATTTGAAAGCACTTTAAATGATCTAGTTAAAAGTCACGCCACCTCTTGTTTTATAGGCCCCTTAGGTAAAGCCTTTAACCAGGCACCCTGACACTTGCTATGCCCTGGCATCTATTACTCCTTTCATTGCCTCCACAAATATGGCTTTCAGTCATGCTCATTAGCTTCTTACTGCCAAGCCATGGAGAAAACGCATCCAGTGTCCCAGTCAAACACAAAGCTTGCATATTGGATTTTTAATATTAGCACTATATCCTAACACCTAGCTAAATTTAAAGAATTCAACAGTGCAGTATATCCTCACTACCAAACTCAAGATTTAGATTTATGGAAGAGTTCTTAAACTACTTTTACACTCTAGATAGCTCAGAAATGCTCCAAAAATGAAACAAAATAAATAATTGACAAAAGCGTCATGGCACTTCAGACATCACCATGTGATATCTTTCCTACATGTGGTTTAGAAAATTGAAAATGTATCTGTGTCTGTTACCTGTGGCATTGTTTTTTTTTTTTTTAAAAAAAAGCTCACTGATTGTAACTCAAAATATTTGACATTCATAAAAGCTAGGCTGAGTAGCTTCTTTGTACTTTCTAAAACAAGTGACCCTAAAATACAAATAAATAGGTAAGGATTTATGTATGCTGCAGCCTGTGTGTTTAAACAAACAATTTAATGAGAACAGAGCCAAACAGATTCTTAGGCTTCTGTGTTATTTTATTGTCTGCATTAATCTTTTTCTCTCATTCTTGCTGTTCAAATACTATCTAAAATTTTCTTTCATCCTTTAAAATCACACCACCATAATTTAAATTTACATAAACAAAATAGTTAAGAACCTGGTCCTATCATTCAGAGCTCTGGAATTAGACTCTATTTGATAAAGACTTTCTTTTTCAATTATTATTTTATTTTTGAAATTAGAGTTAAACCATTTCATCCTACCAAATCCCTTCATGTCCCCCCAGCCTTATTTTCATTCAACGTCACAGCCTCCTTTTTTTCTTAATTATTGTTACTTATGGAGTGCATGCATGTGTGCATGTGTGTTGGGGGGGTTGTCTATATATGTTCCTGAATACATTAATACAATCTGCTCAGTCTGCATAATGTTACATGTATGTATGTTTTTTTGGACTGACTATTGGTATTGGATAACCAATTAGTATGCTCACCCCCTGGGAAGACTATTTTTCCTGCTCTTTCCATTCCTTAGTTGCCTATAGTACTTTGTGTAGGACTCAAGAGCTTTCTCCCATCCACATTAGCACATCTATTGTTCTGTTCTTGTTCAGGTTATATTTAGGCAGCCCTGTTGGTGAGACTTTGTGGGTGTGGCTTCTGACATTTCTTTGAGACATGATATCAAAGCACTCTCTTTTCCTCTGACTCTTACAATCTTCCGGCTCCTTCTTCTGTAATGATCTGAGCCATCGGGATGAGAGTTGTTTTGTAGATGAATCCACTAGAACTAGGCTCCACAAATCTGTGTTTTGATTGGATTTGGTCTTCTGTAATGGTATTCATCTATTGCAAAGAGAAGTTTCCTTGATAAAGGGTGAGGACAACTCTTATCTGTGGGTGTAAGGACAACTATTTAGAGTGTAGTTGGGGATTGGGGATTATGCTGATTTAGTAAAGTGGCAAATGTAGATTCTCTTTCAACATCTGTGACATTACTACTCCTCAGTAGTTGGCTAGCTTTCCTTTACAGGGCATGATTTTCCTCTTGCTGAGTTGTTCTTAAGTCCAGTTAAAGAGATGTTGGTTACTGTCAAGATAGGTGTGCCACTGGAGTTACCCTGCCATGCTGGCCATTGTTGTGGTTCATAGGCATCAGAGCTGGTTAGGAGTGGATGTTGCTTCTCTCCATTGGAAGCTTTTATGAAACCTTCTTGTACCATAGAAGGCTAGTCATTAAGAAAGAGGCTTCCAGGGTTAGGTCCAGCTCAGTGATTTCTTTTGCCTGTATCCAAAGTGCAATAGAGATTTACTTTCCATCTCTAAAGGCAACAAGGGCATTATTAATAAATAGCCAATCGTGTTTGAGGACTTGGACAACCCAAACCAACAACTCAAAAGACAGCTCAGGTCTGATGTTGAGGCTCTTGTTAGATGATCTATGACTCTTGGGAATGAGGTGAATTGTCAGCCCATATGAGAATATTTCATAGAAACAGTATATGCATATTTGTACACTAACATTTATATCATCACTTTTTTTAGGTGGATAAATAGTATGAACCCTTAGGATGTAATCAGACATTCTTGCTGCTGTTTTTTTCTCCTTCCACATTATATGGTTATCCTCCCTCTCCTTAATTAGAGCTCCCTGTTTTCCCAATTCTTCTTTCAGCTCACCTGTCATCTGATATTTATTCCTCTCTCTATTGCCCCCCACTCCTGAAATGGTCTCTCATTACTTACTTACAAAGATTGTTTCTTGAGAAATCACCCTCTGCTTTAAAATTCGGTTCCCCAGATGAAAATGACAATAATTTAAGTGAATAAGTGATGGTTCTTTTTCTTAACTTAATTCTTCCATCTGCTTACCGATCAAAAGAATAAGTGTAGCACATTTTAAAGTGTGTGTGTGTGTGTGTGTGTGTGTGTGTGCAGGTGCTTATTCATATATGCACACAAATATATGGACCAGAGGTTGATATCCAGTGCCTTCCTCAGTCATTCTCCACCTTATTTTTTGAACCACTGGATCTCACTGAATCCTTAACTCACTAATTCAGCTAGACTGGCTAGCCAGAGAGCTCCAGAGAGTCTCTTGTCCAGTCTCTCCAACACTGGAATTACTGCTAGAACCTCTGCCTGGCATTTGCATGTGGGTGCTAGAAATCAAACCCAGGTCTCCTGTGTGTATGGCCATCCCTTTACTAACTAAGCCACCTCCTCTGCCTACATTTTACAATTAAACCTTCTGTTCTCAAGATGATATTTCTATACATCCATTATCCTCCCTTAAAAATAATTTTGGTAATAGTCAGCCTAATGGGTATGAAGTGATACCTTATTGAGGTTTTATTTTACTTTATTCACTCTTAATCCCGTCATTAAAGGTTAATTATTGCTAACACTTTGGCATAGCTCTCATTTTTATGCATCTTTTTCTTTGAAAATAGGATCCTAGGGTATAAGCAGCTTGGTAATCTGCATTTAGCATTAGAATTCTGTCATTAGAAGTTCTCTGTGAACATCACGTTCTGTGGCTATAAAAACTTACAGAAGGAAAAATATATCCTACTGCATCATATGCATTGTGTATCCATTCTAATTATGGTATACCTGAAGTAAATCACTTTAATGCAACTCACAGCTTTAATGCAAAGAGTTCTTGCCGACTATGACATGGGTGAGTTTTCAGAACATTGTGTGTGTGTGTGTGTGTGTGTGTTTGCACATATACACATGTGCAGGTATGCATGGGCTAATATTCAGTGTGGAGGTGAAAGGACAACTCTTGGGATTTGTTTTTTTCTCTCTTGTCATGACTAAGGTCATCAGACCTTGCACAAGTGCCTCTACCCATTGAACCATCGTGTGTACAAAAGCCTCTACCCACGGAGCAATCCTGTCAGGTCAGAAGAATTCTTTATTATGATGCTCACCAGTGGGTCTTAAAACACCCATGATTATCATCAACATTCCAGTTACACATAATGAAATAAAAGGCTAGTTGTGGAATATTTGAGCCATTCTCTTTCATATGCAAGCTTTATTTCTGTATTTTTAGTGTTCTAACCAAGAAGTTGTGCTGAAAACCTCAATATGTTATTTGATCATAGTGATTTGGGACAGAAGGACTGGCACTACCTTGGTTTTTGAACACCTTGGCACAAGCCAATGGCTTCAGGATAAACTCTCAGAGCAGACTTCTGTCAAATTTGCCATATGGAGACATTGGGCTCAGATCATGGAGGTTTTTCTGATGATTTTCCTGGTTGAGGAATTACCAGTACTCTCCAGGATTTTTGCCTAACATGGGTAACTCAATTTTAAAAGAACCTGTCACCTCAAGAAGGATTGTCTATTACTTGGGAGTTTAAAAGTGTTGACGAGTCCAGGGTAGACAAAGAAATCTATAGCTCACAACTGTGTATATATAAAAAACTTTGAGTTGAAATCATCTGTAGCATCATGAAATGAATGGGTTATATTTATGAATATATAATATGTATATTATACTTAATAAATATACATATAAATGAAATAGCAATTAGTGAAAATAAGGAGGCAATGAATTTGTTGGATAGCAGAGAGAGGTACGTGCGAGGGCTTAGGGGGAAGAAAAGATAGGGAGATGTGTTTTAATTATATTATAATTGCACACACACAAAGGTACATAGTAAAAAAAAATCCTGTTTCTGATCGAGGAGGTGAGGAGAATAATTCTGTGTTTTCATGTTGTAAATACTGGAAAACCCTTTCTCCTCTTGATGCCAGTCTGATAAAGGCAGTCCCTACCGTTTTTGTTTTATTTTTTACAAACACCTATTTTTCCTTTTTATTGATTCTCTGTGGATTTCACATCATGAGTTCCACTCCCACTTATCTCCCCATTTCCTTGCATCTGCTCTCTGCCCTTGCAACCTCACCCCAAATTAAAACCAAATTAAAGCAAAACAAAACAAAACAGACAAACAAACAAAAAACCCAAGCACCTAGCTTTAAGCTGTATCCCTGTGTGGATAAAAACTATCCCTTCCTGCCTCTTCCCTCAAAAGTCCAGGTTCGTATCATCACACTGCCATTGTTGTCTATGAGAGACGCTCTTTGGCTTCTCAAATTCTGTGAAGAGCCAATCAGAGGAACGGAGGCAGAACTTAAAAGATGGCATCTCATAGCCATATTAAAATTTTATTGTAAAAGCCCAATATTGAGAACAGAAACCGAATTCAACAACTGGAAAGAGAGCAGAAACATGCTGTACATCAGCTTGTATATTATAAGAGGCCATGCCCCAGTGAGTGGGTAACCACTGGCTGTAAGATTTCCTACAGCATTTGTACATGAGTATGTAGTAATTCACTTGATAATGAGCAGCTTACTATGGGTCATCCTTGTGAAAAATAAAAATGATTCTCCCTCCCTGAGCAGCTCTCAAGTGCCATTAACTCCTCATAAATATTTTCCATTTGAAGGAATTAGAGCCCTAAGTTTATTCAACTAAACTGCAAAAAAATACACCTGTCAGAGAAAACATAATATTAAATGTCCCACAGTATTTCTTCTCTGGTAATATCATTGCCACAAAATCATCAAGAATTACTAAAAAACATGGCAAATAATAAATAATTTAAGTACATTAAAGAACTTCAAAAGATGAAATTTCTTTTAATGTGCTTGCTGAAGCAATATTTATCTAACAATTACAGAATGGGAAATGAAATGCATTAATTTAGTGATTTCCAATTTTATCATTAAGATAATATGTGCATTATCAAAATCTTTTTTGTATAAGAATTCTCTAGCAGAGGATTATGATTTGTGAATTTACCCTTAAATAAATGACCATCTGTTTCTCAAAAAGAACCCCAATATTGAAATCATATGATTTTTATATACAATTCCAGATTTTTCTGTTTCTCCTCCTCAAACACCTCCGTTCACAACCCTACCCACTGAGGATCCTGCACCTGCACCGGCCCTTTGAGCCGTAGCTTATCCTCTGGCTAGGGGAGGCCTCCTGGACTTGTCTTAAGAATCTGCATCCCTGCTTACTCATGGCTTCACGGCTTCTCCTCCTCTCATTTGCCTTATTAGATATTCCAAGCAAGAAAACTCCATATACAGTAGGAGTCAGAAAGAGTGCAGCACCACAGGAAAGCCCTCTGGCCAGAGGGGAACTGGTGGCCGATGCTCTAGTCGACCACTCAGTCACCCTGTGAGAGAGCTAGCTGGTCTCTGTCATAGCCGTTGCCTGTTGTTTTGTTCTTTTACAGCACATGTCAACCATGCCCGGAGCTGTCCACCTGTAGTCTTAGCTGCTCCAAAGGCTCAAGCAGGAGGTAAATAAAATCAAAGCCAGAGCGGACAACTTAGTGAGACCCTATCTCAAAATAAAAGCTAAGAGATATAGGTATATTGCTCAATGAATGATTCAATGCTTGCAGTATACAGCGGGCCTGAGGTTCACTCCCCATTTTGGCATGGGGAGAGAAGGGAAAGGGAAAGAAAATCACAAAGTCCTTCCCCCACCCTCTCAGATTTTTTAGTGAGGACGGCTGGGACAGCTAAATACCGAAACAAGTATTTCAAGTGATTCTTGTGAAACACAATTCTTGCATTCCTTCTGGATCAAGTAACCCTTCTACCACACAACACGAACGAGAGGAAACGGCTTGGGCTTAGACAGTCATTCTAACCTCCAGCAATGGAGAAGATGCAAGATTTTGTTTTACATAATTCTCTCTGAGGTTGGCCTTTTTTCAGTGCATCCAGTTTTAAGTCAGGTATAATGCATAAGGAAGATAACTGAGCATGTTTGAACATGATAAAAAGAAAGATCCACGTTTGCCATTGTTTCTTCCTAGTCATCATATAGAGTCAAAGAATCATTGGGCCTATGTGCTCATTTTTGCTGAATTATTGTTTCAGATGTGGAATTAAAATGTTACACATATACTTGCTACATTTCTAATCAATGGAAAGGTTCAGTTGGATCTTATTAATATGTAGCATGTTCATGGTCTGCAATCTCCAATCATGAGACAACCCCGCACATAACTGCTTCTAGGATCCTGTCAGGTGACGGGGCATTGAAACCTGGGAAAGGACCTTCAGAGGTGATCAATAACTGACAATTACCACAAATGTGCAGTTTCATTCACTCCAATTTTCACATAAAAACTGACAAGGCAGTGTAACAAATTGTATATGGATGCAGGTTCTGTACCCACACCGTTAATGCCTACATGAATTATTCAGGGAAATTGGCTTCAATAGGTTTTCTGTGTCACTTTGACATGTGACCAGTTTCAGATCATATGTTAAATGTTACACATTGTAAGACATTCACTGGGTCTTATTCGAACTACATCCTGTGTTGGTAAATCTGTTGCAGTTCCCACGCACATGGTGATTTCTGCAGGTGTCCTTTCTTCAGATTTCCCTGTGTGTTTTAGTCACTGAACAAATATGGTTTCATCACTCTGGGTCGGGATACTCACCATTGTTGACTCTGCAAACAACATAAGGAAAAAAAGGCAACTACCATTGGCCCTGTGAAGCCTGTACTATAAGTGGGAGGAGCCAGAGGAGTCCTGAGGACAGGTCTTCATGGCTTGGTCAGGATAAGCAGGGTAAGCATAAGCAGTTGCAGAGGGAGAGGAAGGGAATGGGTGAGGTTTCCACAGGTAAGCAGAAAAGGATCATGGTCTCAGGAGCTTCAAGCATCACCCATTGCCTTAGTTTCTCTGACTTTGGAGTCCGACTCAGACGAACCACCCCCGCTCAGGACCTACTAGGTTGCAGACTGGTGCCTGTGCTATTCATTCACACCATTGATTTCACTGAGATTTCTTCCAGCCTCCTCTGTGCATAGGCAGTAGTCAGCTCCTGTCATTCTAGAAATGGTTCCCCTTGTCTTGCTTCTGCTCCTGGTGCCACCTGCAGCCCTCACCATTTAGTAGTGCTCCTCTCAGAATATCATAATAGACTCCTTCAAGGCAGCAGGAGAATATGCCCTTTAGGAGAGCCCTAGTTCCTTAACTGTTATTGACTTTCTCCTAATTAAGTCAGACCCACCCAAGACAAGAAGTCTGTGATTAACTCAAAAGCACTTGATTCAGGACCCTTGATTGCATTAGCAAGTCCCTTTCTCCTCCTCCATATCCTGTTATATGACCAAAGAGAAGGGAATCATATAGGGTGTGTATATATGAGTAAAAGATTGCTGGGTTCCCCTGTGCAATTCTGTGCATACTAGGAAGCACATTCCAGACAGAAAAAATATGGAAGGAGTTCTATATAAAAATCCAGCAATTTCCAGTACTCCAAGGTAAGACTGGACTGGCAAGTAGACCAGACAATAAATGTGTAGATTAATGTCCTGTGCATATTCTATAACACAGTTATTAAAATCTATTTTCAAAACCTATTTTTAAATATGGAAAATCATATTCATGAATTGCTGAACAAGAAACTTGTGATCTGTATTTAAACAATATTGTATTGGTTTTGAAAAATACATATACACATGTATGTATATGTATATATGTATGTGTGTGTGTATATATATATATACATATCATGAGAAACTAGAAGCAAATATATCCATCTGTTAGCCTTAACTTTTTCTGGGTGGGAATTGAGCATAATTTAGACAGCCTTTATCCTTTTTTCTTATTTCTTATATTATTCACAGTCCATATCTCTTAGGACAATATGAAGCCAGATGTGAAGGTTGTTGTTCCAGCACAGGGCAGGTTAAAGCAAGAGCACCACCATGAAGTCAATGTCAGCCAAGGTTTCCTAGTGAGTTAATTCAAGGCCCACCTGTGCTACAGAATAAGAGCCTGTCTTAAGAAGACAAACCAGAACAAAAACAACTTACTTGTGGCAAATACAAAAGCAAACCTGAATAGTGTTGTCTTCGAAATCTCTCATGACTTTGTGTCCTTGAAGTGTAGCCAGGTTGAAAGCGAGTGAATGTGTTGTCATCATATTAACTCAGCAAATGCAAAGGCTGCTTTGGTGGAATCCTGACTCAGCCACTGATGCCAAGAATTCATGAGCTATCCCCAACATAAGTCCGAGGGCTAAACGATAGACAGAAAACCTAGTCTTTACATTCTGCATATTAACCTCTCTCTACGCCAGTTTCATTGTATATAGAAATGCAAAGAGTAAAATTCCATCATTAATCCTGGCCCAGTTGCAAGCAGTATGCAAAAGGCCTCAACTCTCACTTGTCAATCAAATCCCCTTACGGTGTAGATATTTAATTACTTATAATTGTCAGTATTCACTGGATGTAAACTGACAGGTAGGAAGAGATGACTGGTCAGGAAGTGGTGGTACACACCCTTAAATCCAGGACTTGTGTGGCAGACGCAGAAGGCTCTCTGAGTTTGAGGCCAGCTTGGTCTATAGAGTGAATTTCAGGACAGCCAGTGTCAAAAAAAAATAAAAAAGAAAGAAAGAGAGAGAGAGAGAGAGAGAGAGAGAGAGAGAGAGAGAGANGGCCTGCAGGCAAACATACAGACAGAATATTGTATGCATAAAACATAAATAAATAAATATTTTTAAAAAGGGAGATGGCTGGTTGCTGGAGAGATGGTTCAGTGGTTAAGAGCACTTACTGTTCTTGCGGAGAAGTTGGGTTCTGTTTACAGTACCCACAAGATGGTTCACAATTGCATGGAACTCCACTTCCAGGGAATGTGTCGCCCTCCTCTGGCCTCCATAGGTAGCAAACTGTACACAGTATACAAATAAACATCCAAGCTGTGGTAATTTGAATGTAAGTTCATGGAGGGGGGTGGCACTATTAGGAGGTTGGAGTAGGGATGGCCTTGTTGGAAGATCTGTATCACTGTGAGATAGGCTTTGCCTAAGCCACGCCCAGTGTCTCAGTTCACTTCCTGTTGACTACAGTTGTAGATGTAGAGCACTCAGCTCCTTCTTGAGCACCAGGTCTGCCTGCATGCTGCCATGTCCTGCCATGACAATAATGAGCCCAACCTCTGAAACCATAAGCCACCCGATGAAATGTTTCCTTAATGAACATTTCAATGGCCATGGTGTCTCTTCACAGCAATAGAAATCCTAAAACAGCCGGGTGGTGGTGGCGTATGCCTTTAATCCCAGCTCTTGGGAGGCAGAGGCAAGTGGATCGCTGTGAATCTGAGGCCAGCCTGGTCTACAAGAGCTAGTTCCAGGACAGGTTCCAAAGCTATAGAGAAACCCTGTCTCGAAAACAAAACAAAACAAAAATTCCCAAGACACAGTCACACACACACACACGTACACGCACACACACACACACACACACACACAGACAAACACAAACATAAAGTAACAACAAATGAAACGTACTTTCAAAATTTAAAAAGAAGAAAGAGATGACTGGAGAAAGCAGATTCTATTTCCTACATGGTGTCTCCTGTCCACCGAGAGTTTCAGACAGAAGTACTCTACTCCCCATCTTATTCAGGACTACTCTCACAGATTCACAGGAGAGAGGAGGAAGGAGAACCAGATGGGAGTTTGAGAATCATGAGCATTGGCAACCAAGTCCTTCAGACACAGCTCCAAGTTTCAAGAGAGCAGCTAACAGCAAAGGGGAAAAAAATGAAGTATTTTTAGCTGTTGTTTGGGAAGTGAAAGGATTTGTCTTAGGGGAAGGGAAGCAGGAAATGGGCAGATGAGATTTTTTTTTCTGGCACTGCAAAATCTCAAAGATTTTTGAGTTGAACTATGACAAAATGAGGTTTTCATCTCTCACTTAAAAAAGAGAGAAAGAAAGAGAAAGAAAGAAGATAGGAAAGAAAGAAAAGAAAGAAAGAAAGAAAGAAAGAAAGAAAGAAAGAAAGAA
>LOEQ01001598.1:186235-209758 GCA_001685075.1 Bramus lutescens
TTTGTCTAGAGAAAATGAGCAGAAGGAAATGGAATCTGTATTTGCAACATGGTGTTAGGAGCATGTAGTTTTGAAGGACATCTCCAGATCATTCTGATATGGAACTTGGTCATTAAAATGACTGATTTTCTTTGTCCAATTATAAACACTAGCTGATTTGTCTGTTTTGAAATGGTGACATTATTTTGCATGTGTTCTTTTAGACTGATGCCTGTCTCTGTTGAATGACATTGTTGACCTTATTGCATCAGCTGGCACACTCAAGAGCCAAGCCAGGTTGTTTCTACTTGTCATATGCTATGCTGAACGCCTGTGTATGTAAGACTGGTCCTGCTGGTTTCTGAATCCTCTTTAGAGGACTTTTCCAGAAGACTATATCTGACCTCATTTCTCACAGCTATCCAGTAACATAATCACACTTCACACACCGTCTGCCACCATTGCCATCATCCTGGCCATGCAAAATGGTTCTGGAGCAAAATGATCAGGACCAAACATGGATTTCAAACTCACTAGAGTGGCCCTTTGCCTAGAGAATACTGCTGCTGCCCATAGCATCCCTGCAGAAAGATTAGTCAGCTTGTCTGCAGGTCTTGAAGGCAATCTTGGAGATCTCTCTGAATATTCTTGTTTGAAATTTGAAACCCACCTGAAATTTGACCTACCCCAAATTACCTACCTCCTTCCTCTAGACTTTCCCTGTGATCTCTGTTTACACAGTTCAAATCTTACCTGCAGAGTTGGAAATTCAACCAGCAGTCAAATACATAATTACAAAAAAGGAATGACCATCATTTCATAATTACAAAAGAGAATAACTATCTTCATTGATTTAGGCAGAATATAAACCTAGCGGCTAGGTACTGGGACTGGTGACATTTGAAGACGACTTTGATTCCAGTATCAAGTATCAAAGAGAATTTTAATCATGACTCATTTTCCAGGCTCTCTATTCTTTGCTGTCAGTGTCTTCCTTCTGAAGGAATCCACACTGTCCACTCTGGACCTAAGGAGTAAGTGATGGATCTGCCAGATTCTAGCAAAAGTTCCCTAAGGGTCTATGCAAGCTCGGGAGTTTCTGTGTGAGCGATAGTCACGACTGTCATGCACTGACCGCAGTCTTTTCCTTGCACTCTAAGAAGTAACCATCTAACTCTCAGATTCACACTCTTCCCGGTAGATCACTGCTCTCTCTAGCAGTAAAATTCACAGCGTAGGGAGGCTGCTGTCCGTCGTTGGGCCGCGGCATTGTTTTCTGAAGTTGAAATTTAGGAATATAAGTTTGTATGAAGACTCTGGTTGGAACCATTCATATTGGCCATGTATTTTGTAATTTACTACACTGTGTACAACCCTACTAGACCCGCTTTGCCCTTAAGAATAACTCACAGGAAACCTGTGCCTTCCTCTTCTGCTGCATTTGGCATGTGTGCCTTCAGATTTCAATCACATCTGAGGCAGCGGTGCTCTGAAATGTACAATACGTGCTACCAAGAGTTTTAGAATGAAAGGTAAGTTCAGATTCTGTCTCTCTCACTCACTCAAGGTCAAGTTACATAACCTCACAAAGGCTTGATTCTCCTGCACTTAGAAGATCATGATATTTGCAATTCTACTACATCAGGCTGATAGAGTGGAAACATGAGACAATGCTTATAAAACTTTTGACACTGAGCCTGGTGCCTATTAAACATTTAATATAAGTTGTTATTAAAAACAAGCCATTCCATCAAGGAATACTGCCTCTAGGACACACGCCTGGGAATCACTGATGCTGTCTGTCTCATTTGCCCACTTCTGTGACCAGCGTGGCAAACCCACTGCACTCATCTTGACCATTCTATCTGCCCACTTAAGTTTTGTCGATTATGTAAGTTTTCCTTCCGGTAAACACAGAAGTGCTATTTTTTTTTCTAGTCTAGTCTTTTGTTGGTAGGAAGCAATAATTTCTATAAAATACCTCTTCTAAATGAACCCCATAAGAAAGAATGTTTTTTGTTTCTTATATTTATTTTTTCATCCCAATTCTGAAACTAATCCTTTCTTCTTTTGGATGTGATGGGTTAGAGACAGCATCTCATTGTGTTGCTCGGGCTAACCTGCACCTCACTGTACAGTTCAGGCAGTGCTCAGAGGCACAGTGCTACCTCCCCTTCAAAGTGTTGGTGTTACAGGAGTGCTCCACCATTGTCCACACCTCAACCTTCCTCCTTGTAACCAAGAAAGCCTCCTATTTTCAGGATGTTGGTGCAGAAAGAAATTCCTTTTAGTACAGTTTTTTCAGCATTTGCCATGTGTGCCCTAATTGGATTGTGCCATAGGAAGTATTTCTTAACCATTGAAAAAGGGTGAATGAATAATGTTCATTTTTAAAAAGTTGTTGAAAAGGTTAGTTTCCTTTCTATAGCTGGAAAATGAAAGGATTCAATTCCAGCTGTCCTCACTGAAATAAGTAGTTCTTATGTCCCCCAACACACTTTGTAATACCTTCCTATCTATATATAAGAGGACTATATATATATATATATATATATATATTGTGTGTGTGTGTGTGTGTGTGTGTAACACACACACACACACACACACACAGGTCTGTATTTCTTGATTTGGATTTGTAATTTTTTCTCTCTCTCCAACTTCTTTGTTTCCTACCCAGTACATAATATTCTCATTATTGCCCAAAGCCAGCAGCTACTCTTAAGGAAGCGTGCAGGGAGTTGTTTGGTAACACAGCCTGAAGGTGACTAAGGCACAAGGACAAAGCCAGGAGTCTGGTTTGAAGCAAGATTTACCCCTTAACCTCTCAAATGTCTTCGCCTACATTCTCCACTTTTTTAAAAGCCAGAAATGCAGGCCTTGCTTTATTAGATGGGCATTGAAAGGTGAGTTTGGAATAAGTAGATTTATTTTTCCATGGTTGATTTATTGACTAGAAGTCCTTAATTTTGAAAGCCCAAAGCTTTCCCCCCAAGAATTTCATCTCGAGATGTGTATTTCTTCACTGGCAGAGCAAAGAAGTTACAGAGATCTCAAAAGGTATGAATCCCATCACATCTGTGGTGGCCAGAAGTGAAGTGGCCAACCAATGTTCTGGAACACCAGCTGCAAAGCCACCCTCTCTGCTGGTCCTTTCTCAGTTCAATTACAGGTGAAAAGATGACACCTTTCAGCTTGTCATTTAAATTCAAATGCAGAAAAGGTCTGTCAGTTCCCTTCGATGTGCCTCTTGCCAGGATGAGTGATGAGCAAGTTCCCAACTGAGATGTATATTGATGTATCCACAGAAACTCACAAGACTCATAAACAATGAACTTGTCGGGGAGCTGAGTAACAGGGGCGTCCAGTAATGTGACACTGAGCAGTTCAAATATATGTCCTCTTAACCTCAGGACTTCAAGACAAACCACACACACCAAAACAGAATCCCAAAATTACAGCAAACCCTGTCTTCCCAGGGTTTAGAAGACACATTCCAGCTCCACATGCTCCCATGAAGTATGGCGGACAGCAGAGTGATGAGTGACAGTCTCATTAGCCCTCAGACTTTTTAATCAATAAAAGAAATATAAGTACATGTTAAAGCTCCTCAGACTATTCAAAAATGAGCTCTTAAAGGATAATTGTGTTATTCGAATAAGATGCCTTAATGTAGGCACTAGTAAAATGTTTATAGGTATTACTGACAGTTTTGGATTCTTTTCAGTAAAGTGTTTCTCAAAGTAGGCCATTTGTTTCTGCAGTTAGCCACGACCTCAAGATTTCTTACAGAGACTTCCTTGTCTTTCTTTGTGGGGTGCCTGACGAACTGGAAGCTGGAGCCATTGAAATTTGGGCAAACAGCTGTGGTTGAACAAGGACTGCCAAACCCTCACAGCTGGCGACAGAGATATTAATTATGAAGATAGTGAGCAAGTAATTCACATAATTATATAAATGTTAAGTAATTTACATAATTGGGCATATCTACAAATGTATTTCTTCACTGACATTATTTTAACAGGAAAAAAAAACTAATCTGCTAGTGGTGGACTGTTTAATCAAAAACCTATGTGTAAATAAACCAAAAATGTATATATTCTTGGATTAGAGATGTAACTTGATGATGTTTACCTAGCACATACAAAGCCTTAAGTTTTCACACACACGCGTGCGTGCACACACACAAACACAGAGAGAGCCAGAAAATGTTCTTTAAATGTTTTTTCTATTAATAGATCCTACATCTTGTTATGATTGCTCTCTCTCTCTCTCTCTCTCTCTCTCTCTCTCTCTCTCTCATCTGTGTGTGTTCCTTTTTCTATATGCTTAGTTTAATAATTTATTGCACTTTCTTTAGGGCCACTCTATGAACAGCAACACAAGAAGATCTGTCTAGGTAAATAAATATTCAATGTCAAGGGCGACCAATATATGTGAAAAGTGTGGCTTCTCTTAGCACCATGTTTATTTATTCAGCACGTCTTGCCTGTCCTCCAAGACTTAGCCTAGGAATCTTTCCCGAAGAAGTCCTCCACTTTGACAGCCGCCTGGATGAATCGTTGATAGCACTTGACAATAAGCCTGGTGGCCAACTCTTTTTTAGACATAGCTTACATTTTAGTCCACGTAGATCAGTGCTGTCTTGCTAGGGCTCATGAGATGTAAACTTCTCTTCCGTTTTGTTCCCTAGGGTCTGTATCAGGGTCTTACCCCTCATGGTGTACTTGTGGGATAGGGCTGGGCCAGAACCTTTTGGCTCCTTAAAAGACCCTTGGCTAGGTCTTCCCACTCACACATGTCGGTTAGTGAAGGGAGCTTTCAATGAGCCACAAACTGAAGTGATGCAGAGGAGAGGAGACACTGAAGGGGAATCTCCAGGGTAACCTCCAAACTCTCCTGACATGTAGAGGCATTATTTAAGAAAAGGGTCTGTCCTCTCTAGGTCCTTCCAGCAAAAATTTCTAAAATGTATTACTGAAACCATCTTCTTATGCTCTCCAGTTACTTTCCCGTCATCTTTGGTTTTCCTATTCAAATGCCCACCCCTAGCTCCCTTGGTCCTCACCTCTATGTAAAAAGGAGAAGGATGTTCCTATGACCTCGGTTTGGGGGTTTTACTGTCATAGTTTACCATTCTCCAGTCAGCATCTTTACAGTTGCTCTAGTTCTAGAGTCTTCCATTCCTTCCCCTTTGGCTCGCATCTTTAAATTGTTCAGGATCTCAAACAATTTTAAAACAAAATAAAATACTTGTCACTACATTTTCTTTGCATTCAAATTACTTTTATAAAATATTTTATTTTATCCACCTTTTATTTCCCTTCCTCAGCTCTCTTCTATCAACAAACACTTATATTTTCTATTAACCACATCATTCCTTCAAATCTGTATAAGCATTATTTGAAAATAATAGGCTGATAAATACAACACAACCTCAATTTACTGTCCTGATACAAGTGGAAATGACCTGACATAATTTGAAGAGCTTGGTCTTTATTTTAATTTGCTTTTAATATGACCATTTCAGTGGGGTCTTCCGTGATATTATTTTTCAGCAACACTATTTCAAACAAGAAATTAGGTGCTTTGCATGAAGATGAAGTTCAGGTTGAGCCACTTAAATGCCCAGTCGCCATGGTCTTTTTTCCAACGCTCCTCATGAGCGTTCAGCAGCTCCCTCCTAATGAGATCTTCACTGGACCTCAGCTGGCTCCCCACTCTGTCCCTGGACTTCTCTTTCAAAGCCATTTTTCCCTAATGAGTGTGTTCTGTCTTTCAATTAGCATGTTTATGCTGATCAGTAAAATTGAGTGTGAATCAGACAAAGTTTGAAATGTGTAAGGAGACATTGGAGGGCTTAATTAATCAGCAAGGTGCTGTGTGTATGAACTTGAAAGTCAAATGTATGCATGATGATCCTGAGGATTAATTTTAGTATCTTGTGAACAGATAGACATGTGTCTGAGATGCAACAATATTTATCATTTCTAAGTTTCTATAGTGAAATACTGTTTTGGGATACTAAAATCATTCTGTTTGCCAAAGCCTGGACAGTTTAATGGATTGGGGACTTCCAGCTTAATTTAACCTGTGCCTCATTCATTTTACAGAACTGACATCTGCCTTTAATTAAACAAGCTACTGTTCACCAGTTTTAATTGCTATGGTTCACCTTGCTTTATATTTTTATTGTATGCGTGTGTGTCTTCTCTGGCAGAAGCTGAGCTTTAACAGCAAGAACAAAAACAAAGAGAAGGGGTAAGCTAAAAATCAAGCTACTATCAAAACCTTTTATCAAACCTTAATGTCAAATTCAAATCAGTTAATTTATCTTAAGCTTAAACTGGGAATCACCCATGCCCAAAACTTTCACTGGGTCACTGGGTGTTTGTCCATGCATGGATGTGCGTGCGTGTATGTGTTGTGTGTGCTTGGTGTATGTGTTTGCTTGCTCGTCTGTTTTGGCTCAAGTCCATTAGTCACCATCTTTGCTGCCTATGACATTCCTATAGACTGGTCCTATTCGGTGAAGGATGTTTGAAAGTGCCCTGTGAGAAAGCACTAAAGATTCTCTCAAATAGTCAGACAACTGCCCTATTGTCTGTTCCTGTATGACACTAATCTGATAAGTTTTTCTTGATATGTGCCCTTTTAAAATGTCTTTTTAAATGATATATGTCTATTAAAAATAAAAGGTTTGTTATTTCCATTTTTCAGTCCCTGCTGCTAGACTTGCAATTTACTTCCTTGTCAAGTTCTGTACCCAAAAAAAGATCTGTATAATTCTATCAGCATGAGCCATCCATGTGATATACAAGAACTGATATTAGCTTCTTTCATATTTGATACTGTTTCAAAATGGTCTCAATTTCTAATACTGACTGTATTTCTGGCTTCCAAGATCAGTATGTACGTGAGTGAGATTAATATTACATGAATGTTGCTTGTATATGCAAGTTAGAAATCATCAGAGAAAAGCAATATAAATATTATATTCTATACATTTTTACAACATTCTACAACTTTTTACCAAAGTCTGTATAGTGAAGAAATGGAGAGCAGATAATAAAAGAATCATTCATTTGTAATTTGTTTATTTGCTGAATTTAATTATTGAATTCTTGGTATAACAGCAAAAACTAAGGATACAGAAGTAGTTTTTTAAAAGCTTGGATTTTCAGGAGTGGGGAATCTGTTTGGGAGAGATACATGCTTATAAAACATTAGAGGTTCAAATACCTTGTTCTACTTATTTTATATTTATATCAGATAAAAAAATTCTTCTTACCCTTGAAAGACAGAAAGGACTCATTTAATCGACTACTACAGGGGTAATAATTTTACACCCATTGTCTTAAGGCCTCCAAATAGGGAAAGTTGTACCAGAGATGATGTGCGCAATGGGCCTCAGTTTGATGGTAGTGGCCTTTTGTGTGTGATACTTGATGTGGTTTGATAATTTTGATGCTATACTAATTAGGAAGATTGCTCTATAATCTTTTACTCCTGTATCTTTATCTGGTTTTTGGCATCAGCATAATTATTGTGTTGTAATATGGGTTTAGAAGTATCCCTTCCTTTTATTTTTATTGAATGATTTGAGAAATACTGGGGTTAGCTCTCCTTTGGAAATCAGGTAGATTTCTACAGAGAATCTACTGGACTCCCACACCCCCAGCCTTTCTTTTCTTTTTTTTTTTTAACTGCTTTGTTTTCTATAAACTGGTAAAATCATTTTTACTATCTCAATTTGATTTGATAGGTCATTACACCTAGAAATTCATTCGTTTATTTTAGATTTTTCCAGTTTAAAGGGCTGCAGATGTTTTAAGGTATGGTCCTCTGATTTTATCTCTCGTGACTACTATCCACCACAGTGTCCCCCTTCTGACTCTAGCTTTATAAATTTGGGTTTTCTCTCACTTCCTTTTGATTACTTTGATTAGATATTTGTCTAATTTTTTTTTCTTTTTTTAAAAAACCTTTTTAAAGTTTTATTTATTGTTAGTATTGTTTTCTAAATGACTGTTTCTATTTAATATTTTCTGTCTTTTTCCCCCTAATTGATTCTTCCCTTCTAGTGCTTTTATGTTTTATTTGTTCTTGTTTATCCAGTGCTTAAAGGTGCATCATTACAGTATTTAATTAAGGCCCTTTCATTGATAAACTTCGTGTGTAGGACAGCTTTCATTGCATCCCACAGGTTTTGGTCTATCACCTTTTTATTTTCATTCAGTTCCATGGATTCCTTTACTTTCTCCATTATTCCTTCAGTGATCATTGAATAGTTTGTCATTTAATCTCCATGATTTTCTGAAGTTTTCCTTGATTCTAGCTTTATTATGTTACTAGCTTTATTTATAGCTTTATTCCATTGTGGTCAAATAGAATCCAAGAGGTTATTTTTATTACCCAAATACTTGTCAAGACTTACTTTATATCCTGATATGTGAATTATTTCAAGAAAGTTTCTTGGTTTTTTGAGAAAAAATGTCTATGTAGTATTTGGTGGAATATAACATAGTTGTTTGTTAGGTTCGGTTGAATTGTGATGTCACTGAACTCCATCGTTTCTCTGATTATTTTTGTCTGGATGCTCGTCTATTGGTGAGAGTAGACTGTTAAAATCCCCACTACTATTGTATCGGAGTTAACCTCTGACAATATCTAGTGGAATTGGTTTTGTGAATTTGGGTGCACCTGTGCTTGTTCTGCATATGCTTAGGATTGCAATGACTGATTGACAGACCGATCCCTTTAGTATGAAAGGATCTTCTTTCTCTCTTCTGGCTAGTTTGGGTTTGATTCTATATCGTCAGGTATTAGAATAGTTGTCTTAGATAGAATTTCTATTGCTGAGATGGAGCACTGTGACCACAAATCAAGTTGGCAACGAAAGGGTTTATTAGGCTTACACTTTAACAATCCCGTTTATCCCTGAAGGAAATCAGGACTGGAACTCAAATGGCCAGGGTCTTGGAGGCAGGAATTGATGCAGAGGCAATGGAGGGGGCCTTCTTACTGGCTTGCTTCCCACGGCTTTCTCAGCCCACCTTCTTATAGAACCCCGGACCAGCAGCCCAGGGATGGCACCACCCACCATTGGCTAGGCCCTTCTACATTGATCATTAAGTGAGAAAATGCCTTATGCCTTCCAGCTGGATCTCATTGAGACATTTCCTCAACTCTGTCTTCTTGCTCTGATGACTCTGACCTGTGTCAAGCCGATACACAAGACTAGTTAGTTCAATAGTGATGCCTGCTTTCTTCCTGGTTCCATTTGCTTTGCATATCATTTCTAGCCTTTTACTCTAAGGTTATGGTATCCATCTTTGTTGGTGAGGTATGCTTCCTGGAAGAAGCAAAAGGGTGTATTCTGTTTTCTAATCCAGTCTGCTAGTCCATGTCTTTTTTGCCAGGGGACTTGAGGTCATGAATATTCAGAGATTTATAGAAAGGAATATATTAATTCTTTTCTTTATGTTGATTTTGTGGTGGTTCCTTAGTCCTGATTTGCTTAGCTATTCTTGTATTGTTCATTTTCCCCTGTAATTTTCATTGTGTCATCCTTCTCTCTAGGACTACATAAAGAGAATACCTCTTTCTGGTATCCTCTTTAGAGATGGCACAGTGAGCATACATTCCTTTGTTTTGTTTTTATCATAGAAAGTCTTTATTGCTCCTTCAATTGTGACAGATAATTTTCCTGAGTAAAATAGTCTAGGTTGGCAACTGTCNCTTGAGGTCATGAATATTCAGAGATTTATAGAAAGGAATATATTAATTCTTTTCTTTATGTTGATTTTGTGGTGGTTCCTTAGTCCTGATTTGCTTAGCTATTCTTGTATTGTTCATTTTCCCCTGTAATTTTCATTGTGTCATCCTTCTCTCTAGGACTACATAAAGAGAATACCTCTTTCTGGTATCCTCTTTAGAGATGGCACAGTGAGCATACATTCCTTTGTTTTGTTTTTATCATAGAAAGTCTTTATTGCTCCTTCAATTGTGACAGATAATTTTCCTGAGTAAAATAGTCTAGGTTGGCAACTGTCATTCTTTAGAACTTAAGATACATCCTTCCAATATTTCTGGCTTTGAATGCTGCTATTGAACAACTAGCTGTAATTCTGATTGACCTATCTTATATGTGATTTGACCCTTCTGTCTTGTAGCTTTCAATATGCTTTCTCTATTCTGTCTCTTTTAGTGTTGCAATTATAGTATCACATGGGCAGTTGCTTTTCTATTCCTTCTAGTTAGTTTTCTGTATACCTTTGTGACCAGAAAGTTATCCTTTTCTCTAAACTTGAGAAATTTTCTTCTGTGATTCTAATGGAAATATTTTCTATGCCCATGGAACTCTTCTCCTTTTGTGCCGATAATTCATAGATTTGATCTTTGTATAGCTTCTGAAGCTTTCCCATGTTCTTTCTCCATATTTTTTTAAATTATCATTTATTCTGCCTGAAAAGTTACATTCTTCTGACTTGGCTTTAAAGCCTATTATTCTGTCTTATACATGATACACTCTATTGGTGAGGCCGTTATTGATCTATTAACATTTTCACTTCCTTCATCATTTGGGTTAAACTTTTCTTTTGTATTCCTGCTTCTTTATTGAATTCTACTTTTTATATGCTTAACTGACTTCCTTATTTCCTTCAGTTAATTGTGCATGTTCTTGAAAACTATACATTATTTCTTTGAATTCTTTGAACATATTTGTAGTCATTATTTCAAATTATCTATCTGCAATTTCATCTAAATTATTCTCTTGGAAGCTATTTCTGTGGGCATGGTACTTTTGGGAGAAGGCATGAAGTCTTGGTTATTCATGTTACTTTTGTTTCTATTAGGATTTGCACACGTGGAATGAATGTGGAATGAATTTGTTCATTGTGTGTGTGCGTGTGTATTTCAAGTCACTTTTTTCTTATAAGGGAAGTTGGTCCAAATGATTTTCCTCCATGGGATGCAATGGTTTTTGTTGTTGTTGATGTTGTTGTTGTTGTTGTTGTTGAAATTGCTCAGACAGGGGCAAAAAAGTAACTCAGTGGTCCAATCAACTGTAAACTGCATGCTCCTTGATTGTGGGGTACTGAGTGAGCTTCCTGCCACTGTTTGTAATTTGATCTTGCTTCAGTTTGTGCTTCATTTCACTCCACCTTTGGGTGGCTTTTCACCTCTGTTACTGTCTAGTATGGGTCCCCATAAGTATGCTTCAACGTGGGTCAACTTTGGGCTGGTCCTTGCCTTCTCCATGCCTGGTGTGGGTCCCTATTTCTGTTCATCCTAGCCTCAGTCAACTCTGCCACTCCCTGACTTCATTACTTCCTAATGTCACTTATAACATGTTAAATTATATTTATTTATTTATCTATTTAGTATAGGCATGTATATGTGTATATATGTAGAGGGCAGAATTATATGCTACACAGCATGAGTGTGGAGAAAAAAACAGACAAGGGGACTTTGGGAATCAGCTCTCTTTCTAGCATATGGGATTAGGAGTCAAACTCTGGTCGTCAGGCTTGGCAACAAGTCTTTAAGTACTAAGGCATCTTTTTGGCCCAAGTAAAAGTTTTATACCGATTACATGCTGAAACACTTTGTTTTTGTTGAGCTCAATAAGGACAAACCAGGAATAAATGAATATCTTATGCACTTAGACTTTGGGTCCTAGAAGATGTATGTTGTACAGAGAGTGGGTCCCTTTGTTTGTCCTGACTGCCTGGCTAGCTTTCACCGAAATAATCACACAGAAACTGTATTAATTAAAACACTGCCTGGCCATTAGCTCTAGCCTCCTATCGGCTAACTCTCACATCTTGATTTACCCATTTCTTTTCATCTGTGTTCACCACAAGGTCGTGGCTTACAGGGAAAGGTTTAGCATGTTTGACCTGGCATCTACATGGTAGCTCTCTCTGACTCTGCTTTCTTCCTCCCAGAATTCAGTTCTGTCTTCCCCGCCTACCTAAGTTCTGCCTTATCAGGCCAAGCAGTTTCTTTATTGATTAACCAATCAAAGAAACACATAAACAGAAGGACCTCCTACACCAGCCGCATGCACTCATACTTAGATCATATTCCTATTAGACAGCCCTCATCTTAAGACAAGTAGGGAAAGCATTTAGTTCATCTCTGATGGAAGGATGGGAGATGTCACCTTCAGTTGTGTGCCCATTTAGAGATTCAAAACTCTTTGTCACACAGACATGGTTATCTTACTGGGTCATCAAACCAAAAAAGGACATGACAGAAAAAGACCTGTAGATGTGAATCTCTGCATCTGTTTCCAGCAACTGCTGGTTGAAGCCTCTCTGATGACAATTGGGCTATATAGCAGAATATCATTAGGCATCATTCAAATGACATTTTTTTCTTTTCTTTGTTTGACAGTATTGTTTGGTTCTATCCTAGGTCTCTGGGTCATCCAGCCTCTGGGTCCTGTGCTCCAAGCAGCATTAGGGGTGGGCTCACTCTCAAGGCATGGGTCTTGGTCTAAACTATGTCATTGGTTGGCCACTCTCACAGTTACTGTGCCACCTTTACCCCAGCACAGCTTGTAGGCAGGACAATTTGCAGAGTTCAGGGAATCCTGAGGAAGAGGGAGAGGAAGGATTGTAGGAGCCAGAAGAATCAAGGACACTACATTAAAAAAAAAACACATAGTCAACTAGCCTGGGTTTGTAAGGTATCAAAGAGACTGAACCAACAACCAGGGAGCCTGCCTGGGACTGACCAAGGCCCTCTACATATATGTTACAGTTGTGTAGTGTATAATATATGTCTGTTGTGTCTTCTTGCGAGCCCCCTAACAGTGAGATCAGGGGCTTTCTCTGACCTTTTTGTTGGCTTTTGGGACCCTACTCCTCACTGGGTTGCCTTGTCCAGCCTTAACATGAGGGGAGGTATCTAGTCTTACTGCAACTTGATATGCCATGTTTTGTTGATATGCGTGGAAGCCTGCCCCTTTCTGATCTGAATAGAAACAGGCAGGAGTAGATTGAGAGAGCAGGGGCAGAGGGTAGGTGGGGATGGGAGGGGCTGGAAGGAGAGGAAGAAGGAAGAACTATGATCAGTGTAAAAAAATGAAATGATAATGACAATAAATTATTTACAAACCAGCCTATAGTGAGAAGGAGTACTGTTAGGAGTGAGGAAGATGAGAGGGAATTGGGGGTGAGATTAATCAGAATACATTACATACATAAATAAAATTATCAAAGAGCTGGACGATGGTGGTACACTCCTGTAATCTCAGAACTTAAGACGGAGAAGTTGGCTGAGATCTGCGAGTTCAAGGCCACCTACAAAGGTCTACAAAGCAAGCTCTGGGACAGTCAGAGCTTTTATACAGAGAAACCCTGTCTTGCAAAAACAATAAATAAATAATCAAACAACAAGTTTAATTATTTAAAATTAAGTTCACAAATAAATAAATAAAAACAACTGTTTCTTCAAACAGAATTTGCTGAAAGGAAAATGAAGCTTGGTAGGTGTCTTGGAGAATGCCTGAAATAACATTACATTAATAACTAAAGAATGGCTCTCTGAACTCAGCTTTGCTGCCAAAGGGTCAGATGTAGGTGCTAGTCCTATGGATCTCTGTGGAAGACAGTAATGCAAGGTAAGAAACAGCAGAGGAAGACTGATCACAATAATAATAATAATAATAATAATAATAATAATAATAATAACTCTCCAATAACAAAATAGCAGAAGTCTAGCAAGATTGAGTAACAGTGAGCCTGAGAAGGTGTGGCTTGAGGTGAGGCCAAGAAGGAAAGCCAGCCAGCTCTTCAAGGAGACCTAGACACAAGACAGGTTGAATCTGAAGTGTATGGAAAGCCACAGGAAGTTCCCTACACAATAACACAGACCGATTTGCATTTCTAGAAAGATCTCTCTGTCTGCCTTGTGGAGTCCTGAATACAAATGGAGAAGATGAGAAGCAGGAAGGCCAGCAGGGAATTTAGTAGTCCTGGCAAGAGCCTGGATGAAAAGCTGAGCTGATATTGAAACGTGCATACTATTTGTTGGACACTTCAACCCTCTGTTTCTCACAATCTTGTGAATGTTTGTATATGAGAGAGGAAGGGTGGCTATGTTCCTTCCTAATTTTTGCTTGAGGTATCTGGATTTGGGGGGCATTTATCATTTTGGTGATGGAAGAACTAATGTCAAGATAAAAGGTAGTACTAAAAAGTTGCTTGGTGTGTTAGTCTGTGGTTTGATGGAGAAATCAGGGAAAGAAATCTAACTCTGGGAGGCAGCTTAGGTACCTGGAGTGGAAGACAAACCCAACCCTGTGAGATGAGGTCAGGAAGGTACAGAGAGTTCTCGTGTGGAATGACAGACAGGCTGGGAGACTGCTCATCTTTCAGGAAGGAGATATTATCCAATGAAGAGATACATCTGGCTGAAGATTTTCCAGAAACTTCTGTCCCTCCCTCCATTCTTACTTTCCTCAGGCAGTCAGAGGAAAAAAATGAAAAATGAAGGCATCTTTGTTTAGTGTTGTTTCTTTCAAAAGATGGAATCATTATAAGCAGGAAATCATAAAATACGGGGGAAATTGCCTCATCAATCCTTGGCTGGACTCTACAAATTAGAGAATTACACAGGAAGGCATTAGAGAGGGACATGAGAGATACGAGTCTGATTTTATTAATCTTAGATGAGAGATGAACTTTGTTTTGAAAGCTCCAAGAACCTCAGAGGCTCAAGTTGAAACGCGATGCAGTAGGATGTGACAGAGAGCAGGGAACCCCAGCCGGTCTTGGAGAGAGTGGGAGGCTCTGTATCTTTACAGTCGGGAAAGCTACCACACTGTTAGGGGCATCTGAATTCTAAGGGTGTTAGTCCATACTTAATTTAAACCATCTAATCTGATTATATATTTTATAATATATTTATATTTTATAATATATAATTATAATATATTTATAATATAATTATATTATATATAATCTGATTAGCATGTTTTATTTTTCTTTACCCATTTGTTTCTTTTTTTATTTACTTCAGAATTATTCAGATCCAAAAATATTCAGTAACAATAGGAGAGAATGAAATGCTGAAATGGTGTAATCAATAAATTTCATTACTAAATATTAAATATTTCTATATATATTTAGGTACCTATGCTTTAAATATATTATTAAATCATTGTTATCTATTTTATGTGCATGAATATTTTGCCTGCATGTCTGTCTGTGCATTATATGTGTGCAAAGTGGCTGTAGATGCCAAGAGAGGGTATTGGTATCCCTAGAACTGGAGTAACAGATGGTTGTGATCTGCCAAGTAGGTTCTGGGAAAGGAACCCAGATCTTCTGGAAAAGCAATCAATCAGTGATCCTAACTGCTTAGTCATCTTGTCAACACCAGGTACCTAAGTTTTGAAGTGAGAAGTTTGAAACGAATAAGCAATGACAAAATAGAGCTATGACTTTCATAACACCACCATGAACTGACTTAGCATGGTATGTATAAACACAAAATTCTCGAATTTTGCAGCTTTGTGTTAAATTCCAAATGTCTTATACCAAAAATTGGATTCCATGTGAAAGAACAAAATTCAGAGATTCTTGGCATATTTATAAATTACTACAGGCTTATTGTGTTATGAGTTTGGTTATTCCTTACTAGAGTCCTACATAAAAAAACTTGAACTTAATATTTCAACAGTAAATTTATACCCCGAATAAAGTATAAATATTTTGAAAGTTAGATATTTTCATAAGCATATAAGAGATTTTTTTAGAAAAATATATAAAATGTCCCATTAAGTCCTTTTCTGGGAATTCCCATCAAAAAGGGGATTATCCGCTGACAGACTTGATTGTCAGCTGCCCCAATAATGACTCTGCAGTAAATACAAGAGACCCATATGAGAGTGGATAAGAGGATTCTGGGAGTTTGCTACTTCAAATCTGAAATTGCTTGCTACGATCTACATCTGATTCTCCTTTTAAAATTTAGTATCCAGGAGTTTTTTTTCTCTCTAACTTCAAGAATAAGTTAGAAATAAAGGAAGACTGTGAGAAAATAGGTTGGGAGCTACAAGAGAATCCTTTTGTCTGTACCGACCTCACCCGTCTACTTGCTGTGCAATGAGCATCTATACACCCAGCACAGGGCTGTTATGAACTGTGAATAGTCACAAGAACAAATGATAGGCAGGAGCAGGCAGAGGGTTGAAATTGATGGCACATCCAAGAAGAAATAAGTTTATCTCAACAACGTTAAGAAACAGGAAGGCCAAAACAGGAAAGACAGACGCAATATGAGAAAAAGGAGTTAAATGATAATTGAGTGCTCAAACTCATTAGTACCCTGGCGGAGGTAGATATTGTGTCTGTGTGTGTGCACACACACAGACACATGTCTGTATATTTCATTTATGACAGGCCAAGTAACTGTTCAAGGTCAAATGGCTAGTGAAATCACAACCCCTTGTATGCAGCACTTATGAAAATGAATGCAGAGATGCTGATGATAATTCCATGGTCTTTTCAAGAGGCCCTGTAATCTTCAGGAAATATTCCCAGTATAGAAGTGAACACAATCTACTGCAATTCTAATTTAATACATTTAGAACATTCTCATTCCTGGTCTTAGTGTTGTCTGCACTCGCCTCCCTAATTTCATTGAATTCCTTTGAAAGGAGCGCTAGCCATCATAGAGATAATATCTTTCAATATTCGTTTTTATTATTTTAAGTTGTACATGGAGTGTGTACACCTGCACAGACCAAAGGCACTGATTCTCTGGAACCCGGGGATTGTGGACCATCTGACATGGGTGCTGGGAACTGTTGTCATGTCCTCTGCAAACGTGTTCTTAGCTACTGAACATCTCTGTAGACCTTCTTCTAAACATTCCTGCTAAAGGACTTCAGGCTTATTTTTTTTTAATTCCTTTTTTCCTTTGGTTTTTAATTTGACTCACCATGTAATCATATGAGTGGGAAAGATTTTGTACAGTCATACCTAGAGCCTACCATCAAATTTTCCTAAAAGAAATTATGCATAGACCATCTGATTTCCAGAGCACAGTATTATGAACAAGAACTCTGCTAACACACGAATTGCATCAGTGTTTGTGAGTAAAAGGCCTGCTGACACACAACATGAGAAGTATTCAATCCTGATAGTGTTAGAAAGAACATGTTTTTTTTTTCCAAGAGGAATGGGAGAAGAAAAGCAAAAGTTCATAGAAACTAGCTTTGGGGTCTTTTGGAAGGAAGCATGTGTAGAGTTGCCAGCAGGAGGCCTGGCAGATACTGCTGACCACACTGGCATGGTGAAGTATCAGCCATCAGAAGGAAGCCCTGGAAATCTGCAGTCCAGCAGGGGAGAAATTATTTCCCTTCACTTTATATACTTGTTTATATGTTTCCATGAAAGCAATACTTTCCATGGAAGCATTTCTCAAAGTTTTTTTTTTCTCATCACTATACTCCAACTGCATAAATTACTTACAGATCTATCAATATGCGCAAAGTGAATATCCACATAAATGACATCTGGAGACACAGCAACCCCTTCCCCAATCTCGGGGTAGGGGAGCCCAGTAGCAAACTTCCACCGGCCCCATATCTTTCCCATAGTCACTTCCTTTCCTTTTTATTTCACTTGATTCCCATTTCTCTTGCTGTCTCCTTCCCCAGGGACATCTAGGGAATGGCTCCATCCTGCTAGGAGTTATTGTTGTTAGGAAACATTTCCTTTATGGACGGTAACCTCCAGGTGACCCGAGAGCCAGGACAGCATCCGGGAGAGCTCTGCTACCCGTAGACCAAAAGAGTTAGTCCAGTTGTCGCTATGGATTTGATGGTGGGCCATTCAGAGCATGAACGCTTTTTTGGTGATTGAACACCTCCAATGGAGCCAGAGAAACACGAGCTAAGCTAATGCCCCAGGGACAGTCATGGCCAAGAAGCTCATGGGGGTTACAATTAAAAGTGCCGCAACTGACATTTATAAAATTCTGTCTGTGGCTTTCCAATGATAGTAGTCGTAGGTGTTGAGAGCATAGGCTTTGTTCCTCTAATAATCCCCGATGTCCGTCGAGCGCTGTTTCAAGCAGACACAGCTTTGCAGTTATTACTTTTTTTAAACCTCTCAGTAACCAGTGAGATTGCTCCTTTTCACAAGAGAGAAAAGCTAGAGTTTGGGGGGAACAGACTCATCGCAACTCACACAGCTAGTTAATCACGTCACACATTTCCTCCCTGCAATGACTACATCCATTTCCCCCTGTGCTCTAGGGGAGCAGCCAGTCCGGTGCTCTGAAAACCAAGGAAGCTCGACAACAACCTGAATACCAACTATCCTCAGCCTGAGAGTGGAAAATGCCACTGAATAGATGCCAGCACAAAGTCTCTGCTTGCATGAAAGGGTCACCCTAGCCACCCCCTCTGCATCTCTCTACCCTTTATTCTTTCAGCGTTTTTTATAATTATTATTTCTCAGATCATGTATCACTACTAGACCATGTTGTTCATCTCATGCTGTTGTAAGAAAGCGGCACAGACTGCAGGAGTTCAACAGTACACATCTATTTGTTCATGTTCTGGGAGGCATGGCAGTCCAAGAGCAGTGCCAGCACAGCTGGGATCTGGGGAGGGGTTCCCTTCCTGACTAGGGGACAGCCACCTTCACCTTCTCATTATTTCATTACATGAACACACCACCCACTCTGTGTGTGTGTGTGTGTGTGTGTGTGTGATGTGTTCCTCTTTATATAAAGCCACCAGTCCTGTCAAATGAAGACCCCACCCTTACGATCTCATTTAAACTTGATTATCTACTGTGGGCTCTATTACAAATATAGCCTAATAGCAAGGCTTCACCATGTAATTTGCTGTGCGTCAGCAGCTCCATGCACAGGGCTTAATATCTATTGAATACCTAATCGATGAGCTTACTGTGTTATTCCCTACTAATAAGATCAATGCTGGTCAGGACTTCGGTGTGTTCTTTAGTGCATTCCTAATAGCACTGACTCATACACGGGGGTGCTCAGTAAATATGCATTGAGCAGATAACAACAACATCTCTCTTCTCCATCCATACTCAGAAATCTCTGTGGCCCAAATGAGAAATGGGAAACGCAGACTGGAGCCTTCCCAAATCTCAGAGCCACGCTTGGCTGCTGAGGAAGCTGGGGAGCTCAAGCTGCCCATGCAATTGTCCTCTCTATCAACTTTGAGGCCATTCTTGAAGAAGACCCCAGCAGGCAGAGGTGTGTCCTCTGCTGCCACCTGCAGAGGACACATTATAGAATGAGTGTTGCTGTCACAGAAAGGAACAGATGACAGCAGGTACCAGTTGAGTGGCAATTGTTCCTCTGAGAGGACACCATCCTTCATCATACGATGGTATCTCCATCACTAAGGACCAAGTTCTCATATCTTCCTTATTTGGCATGTGCTAGAGTGAGGGACATATTTAGGTTGATACATCCATTGCAAAGTGTGTGCTCTGGTTTTGGTGACACAGGAGGGACCTTATTCACACATGATACATCTTGACTCAGGGCCTTGTATAGAAGGGAAGAAATAAAAATTGGCAGTAACACTTCCTGTTTCTTTGGAAGGACATACTAGGAATTCTTCCCTAGCTGCCCTCAATACAGAGCACGGTGTTTATCAAATGCCAATGATGCTGCAGGTTACGGTGTTGGCATATAGCTTCAGCCTTAGCTAATATCTATACAATATCCCCAAGAAGAAGATGAAACAGTTAGGGTCTGTGCTTGCATCGCTGGATAAAATACTGCCTGCTTCTATCAACATCTAAATATTAATCTTTTGTTGTTTTCAGAGATGAGGTCTCACTTTGTAGCCTTGATTGGCTTGGAATTCACTATGCATACCAGGCTGGCCTCAAACACATAGAGGTCCACCTGCTTTTGCCTCTAGTGTGCTAAGATTAGGGGAATACACCACCACACGTGGCTAAATATTAATTGTAATGTTAGCTTCCTGATTCTTATAGGTATAACTGACATCATGCACTTTTTCTACCTTTTCTCATTCACTGTTTCCCCCAAGAGATGAGCACACCAAGAGTTCTTGTGACCGAATGGATGAAGCTAGCCACGAAGAAGCTGTGTTTGTATTAGTTCTTTACAGTTGAGGAAAGGTTAATGATGTGGATGATTAACTACAAACATTAAAATGAATCTAAAGTCTCATAATTCACTTGGCCTTCTGGTTAAGGTCCACAAAGATAAACTCTTCGCTTTATGTAAATTCTGAATATTTAGATATGATGTTTGAATTTGTACTCATTCTCAAAAATCCTCTTTGCTTTAGTCCTCAATGCAGCAAACACATATATGGCACTTTGGGGAAATGGTTGAACCTTGAGAGCTATGACCTCATTAATAATGGATTTACAAAGTGATAGCATTACTTGAATGTATGGAACCTTGCAGGAATTGGACCCAGTTGGAAGAAGGCCACTGGTGGCCTTCACTCAAGGACCATATCCTGTTCCCAGATTCTGCCTCATGCTCTCTCTTAGTGGGCATCATAGAAAGAAGCAAATGGCCATCACCACATGGCAGGCTGGTACCTTGGGCCTTAGCATGGTGGAAATCAATGGAGCCCAGTGACTTTGAGCTGAGACTTCTGAAATAGTGAGCTAGGACAGACCTTCCCTCCTTTGTTTCTCGTGTGTTCTGTCAGAGCAGCGAGAAGCTGGTTAAGACACGGGAACAGTGCCTAGCCACATATCAGATGGTTAATAAAAAGGTCACTGCTGAGGTCTTTTGAGGTTCATCTTAGTGCACATGTCCCTTGAAGCTCTGTGACCTCCCTCTACGAGGCTGTCCATCTCTGTTTGAGTGTGTTCTGTGGGAAACGAATCCCTCAGGCTCCAACTGGGTCATTACTGTCATTTGTCAGTTCTAAATGCTGAAGGTTATTTTTATGAACTTAGAAAATTTCACAACTGTCAAAGTAAAATAAAGTTATTTCAGGTCCTGCTCATGAAAAAAAAAATGTTGAGCAGGACAGAGCCAAGGAGAGCCCAGTTGAGAAATTAGAGGATTTACTCAAGTTGATGTTGTTGTTAGAGCGCAGTGCCCAGATACAGGACTGTTACATGGACAGTCCTTCACAGCATCCCTTCAGCCTGGCCTTGCTCACCGACTGCTAGGATCTGTGAATGCAGCCCCAGCAATGGGCTAAGAGTAACAACAGTTGATGAATGGCGCCAATGTCTGCCAGGTCTGTTCTAAGCCTTTCACATATGAATAGATCTAATCTTTGTGGGTACCCCATCCTCTTACTGTGCCCACCTGACTAGCGGGAAAGCCAAGGGAGGGGCAAAAACTAAGAACCATGTTCCATATCATGTTCAATGTCATGTTCCATGTCAAACATCTCTGAGGCAACTCAGAGCACAATGGTGTGGTTCTCAAGCTGTGTGCTACACTGTGTCAGGATCCACCCTGACTGCCCCAGAGCATCCGTCTGTTCTCTTATGTCCACTGACCACCTGCTAATTCATCAGTTGTGCAGCGCCCGCAGGTGCCAGTAGGGTGACCCCTCCTGGCAAGCTCTCCCGACGGCTCTCGTCTTTCTCCCCCACCTTTTGAAGACGTTAAGTGCCTTTGCCCGTTTTGGTTTTTATCGAGTTATGTCCATCCACACTCCTGTTCAGTCTCCCTTGGCCACCTGGCAGCCCCTTTCAATTCCCTGGATCACAACTAAGAAGAGAACCAGGGGCCTTGCTCCAGTTCTGATCTGTACAAGCCTCTTTACCCATGTCTCCGTCTGTGCCCTCATGGTCTCTGCGAGTGCCGAGACTTTCCCCACAGATATCTGCTTCCTTTATGAATACCATTTTATCACCAAAATCTCTCACTTACTTATTAATTAGGGTCTATAAAGAATTGAGTATGTAGCTGAGACTGTATGGATTATTCTTGGCCACATTCCCCATTCTTTCTTATGGAAATTACTGCTGTAGTTCTCTCCAGCAATTTTTTGTGGTTGCCCATTCCCGACTGCCACAGGTTCATCCATCTTCCCATTGGCCTGAACAGGTAGCCTCCTTTACATTTCAAATTCTTATGATCATGACTAGAATTACATCTCTGAACAGATGCAGGCTTTCCAAAATTGCACATTGTCACTTGTCCCCGCAGAGAGCCCTATGCACCCTGCTTGAAGCAGAAGCCAGGTACATCCTGTGACAGGCTATCCAGGCCATTTCTTTTGTTTGGTGTAACTCTCAGCTAGAAGCAGAGAAGCAGACAGTTCTATCCCCTGCCCTCCAAGTTTGTTTCCAACCCTGTGGTCTCTGTATAGCTCCGAGGTCCCATCTGTTGGTATCACATGCCTGGGTGTGACTCATTGGAAATGCCCACAGACAGTGATCTCATCCTATTCCTGACATGCACTTGAGGAAGCAGGCTCTCTAGCTTGCCTGTCAAGTTCCTTTTCCTAATGGTCTTATTTCCACGCCCTTCATTAAAAAGTTCCCTAGATGTAGGTCAACATGCCTCTCCTATAAAGGGCCTGGTGCCAAATATTTTAAACGTTGGGACTGTGGAGGTAACTCAGTTGCTAAGGCATTTGCCAAACATGAAGACCTGAGGTTCAATCCCAGGACTCATGTCAAAAAAAACAAACAAATAAAAGGAGCACATGACACATTATTGTAATCCCAGTGCTGAGGAGCCTTGATAGCTAGTCAGTCTAACCTGCTTGGGAAGTCCTGGGGCCACTGAGAGCTGCTACATCAAATAACACAGTGGTTAGGCTTGAAGGAAGACAGCCAGGGTTGTTCTCTGGCTTCCACATGATTGGTCATACAGCAGAAGCATCATCAAAAACAGCAGTAACAATAACCACAACAGAACAATACACACCTAATGAAATAGATCTACATAATCTGCTTTCTGGTACAAAAAAAAAAAAGCCTCCAAGTCTTGCACTAACAGTGCAATTATTTTCCGAGTCCTGTAGCTTTAACTGCTCTTGTTAATAAGTGAAACTGTGTGTCTAGCTTTGAACTAACCACCATGAGCTTTGCCCTATTGGATTATATTCCAGCATTTTGGGGGTAGTTTTCAAACACGCCAGCTGTGTATCATCTCTATTAGGTGCCCTGCACTGCCTCCCTGTGGCTGGCATGATGGTTGCAGTCCCAGCTAGAAGTTCCTAGCATGTCCATCGAGACTAGTTTGAAAGACACAACCTACTCAGTGATGGGCTGAGCACAGGCTGCCTAAAGAAAGATGCAGTTTGCTGTTGCTAAGAACATTTCTGCGCCTTTTCCCTCACATTGCTTTGTTGAATACAGTATTTTATGTTTCACCTGACTCTTTGTCAGATGTCTTATTGTTTCAAGGGGGCAGAGAAACACAAACTAATTTATCACCCTAGACATTGGTACAGCAAATAAATCTACCTTTCAGAGTCATTATTAAGATTGATTATAAGTTTCTGGTCAAGAAGTAGCCAATGGCAGGTGTAGGGATATGTGTGTGTGTGTGAGAGAGAGACAGAGAGAG
>LOEQ01001599.1:14116-30654 GCA_001685075.1 Bramus lutescens
GATAGATAGATAGATGATTGATAGATGATTGATAGATGATAGATGGATATAGATAGATAGATAGATGATAGATAGATAAATGATAGATAGATAGATAACATTTATCCTCTCTCTCTCTCTCTCTCCTTCCCTCCCTTTGTTCCTCCCTCCTTCCACCTTGTGGTTGTTGTCTCAACATGGAAGTTCTCAGGTTCTGCTGAAGCACCATGTCCTCTTGTTTCTGGCAGGCTCCCCACCAAATTATGATCCTCAAATTAGTAACTTCCTTTTATATGTTTCCTTGGTCACCATGTTTTGTTACAGAAATGTAAAAGTAACAGATAATAATCTGTGCATGTCCTATATCCTTTAAATCATCTCCAGGTCATTTATATTATCTAGTACAAGGAGAATATTATAAATAGTAAATTGTTGTTATGCTGTTTTGTTTGGAGAATGACAATGAGAAAAAAAGCATGTACATTTTAGTACAGGTATATGTTCATATTTAGTATAGGTGTCGGTTTTATTTTATTTCAAAATACTTCCTATCCAAAGTCTTGCTGATCCAAAGCTGTGAACCATGGTAGTTCTTGGAGTCTACTGTGAAACATCATTATTTTAGATGATTGTGCCATGGTTTCTATCTTTCAGAGTGCGAGTCCATGATCATTATGCCAGGGACTATGGCATCTGGTGCTGGAGCAGTAGCTGAGAGCTCACACCCTGATCCTCAAGCATGAGGCAGTGAGAAGGAGACTAGACAAGACATTGGCTTTTGAAATCTGAAAGCCCACTCTCAGTGACACACATCTCCCAGTCCTTCCCAAACCATTACATCAACTGGTAACCAAACGTCTGAATGCATGAGCCTATGGGGGAATTCTCATTCAATCCAGCACAACTGAAATATCAGGAGGCCCATTGTGATGGTCTCTTGCTGACAATCACAACTGATCTAAGATGGTAATAACGGTTATACTCGGAGGACAGCATCGGTATTGAAGCTGCATAGACTATTCATGAGTTAGGGGAGATGAATAAATAAAATAAAATAGCTGTGGGTTTTTCATTTACTACCATGCAATACGATGTTATATAATCACAATATCCCATTTGTCTACCACCATTTTATTATCAAATATACCCACAAAATTAATTCCATTATGTAAATCTCTATAATCACAAGTGTATTATATTTTGATGTTACTAAGCAATTCTTCCATTGTATATTTTAATTCTATTTCTCCAAAATTTCAGTCAAAAACAAATCAATTATTCATTTTCTATGATTATTTTAAAGTGTCATTCAATGAGCTATTTTAATATTTGGTTTAGAATGAGAATAATTATTATACATTATGAAATGGGTCAAGTTTCTTTAACAGGGCTACTTGGTCAAGTTGAACGGTGTTTAGAGTTCACATTACGAAATCCTTTGAAATCCTTCTGTTTTAGTTGGGGTTTCTAGTGCTATGATAGAGACCATGACCAAAAGTCCTTGGGGATGAAAAGGTGTGTTTCATCTTAGAACCTCCAAACCACACTCCATCAATGTGGGAAACCAGGGCGGGAGCTCCAGGCAGAAATCTGGAGGCAGGAACTGAAGCAGAAGCTAACGCGGATGGATACGTCCTGGCCTGCTCCTCCTGACTTGTTCAGATTGTTTCCTTATACAGCCCAGGACCACCTGCCCAGGGTGATCCCGCCTGCAGGGGACTGGACTTGATCCATCCATCTAATCAAGACAACATCCCCACAGGCTTGCCTACAAGCAAAGCTTATGGAGGCATTTTTCTCAGGTAAGACTCTCTCTTCTCAGATGACTGTATCTTGTGCCAAGCTGACAAAAACAAAATCAACCAGCACCCCTTCCTTTCAGAGACTGGGCTCCGTTTTAAATGGAAGTAATCTTGCTGGTTCTCGGAAGCTAAACCTTTACCACTAGCACCGTCTGTTGTCAAGCACCTTGGCATCCTCTTTGGGGTTTTGTGGGGATTTTCAGACAATAAAAGGGAAAGCGTAGAGCCGCATTCAGAAATCTGAATCAGTGCCTACTTTTCCAGCAGGAAACCAGACTAGACCTGCCAAACCCTACGGAAAACAGCTGCCTTCTCGGTAACACGAAGCTACTTCCTCATTTTAAATGACTATTCTGGAGTTTTAGAAGCATGTTCTACGTTATACTTTTAGTAATTATTACCTGTCTTCCAAATAAAGAGCCTGAGACCCGCGCCATGTGCTTGCCTTGCCTCTACCATTCACGCTGACTGCGTCTCCGAGTTACATCTCTCTTGATCTGGTCACATTTGGTAAGAGCAGCTCTCACTAAAGTCTGGAGGAAGCAAATGGGTTCTTTGCAGCCTATACTTGAGGCTAATCTTCTCAGACAACAGGAAAGCCACAGAGAGACCACTGTTTACAGTTTATAACGCACGGCGGCCTAATATTAATATAAGAAATTGGGTACACATACTAAAAAATGATTTTATGCCTCCTGCTTCCCTCTAAAAAATGTGTCTCAGCCACATAGAATTCCATTCCAGTCAGAACTTGGCAATATCGAAAGAAATAGCCGATTCCTACAGGGGCTTGTGTGCTGGAAGCTCAGTGGGTACTAACAGAAGTATAGACAGCCTGCTAACCAATAGACAGCTACCGCATTGTTCATTCAGGTGAGAAAAACATTTGAAAATCTGTTCCCAATTTTTAACAAGCAGAGCAGGAAACGGATTCGGAATCTATATTTTTAAGCTTTAAGCAATGTCCCTAGCTTCTCGAAGATTCAATTTACAAATGCACCTTCATGAACTCGGGACAGTGAAGAACAGTGTGCGTGGAGTCAGAGGCCTGTGGTCTGTCTGTAATATCTATAAAGCACACAGCACATCGTGAGTTATGAGTGACAGAGATACAGCGCTACAGGAAGCCATAGAGGTAAAATCAACAGCCATGGGTGTGCTGGGCACTGGCAGAGTGAGTTTGGTACTTGTTACTACTGAAGTAAATAGTTCACTCTGTAACTCAAAACCAGTTTGACAAAGACCCAAAGAAACTGACTACTGCTTTCCATGTTTTCCTACAGGGTCTAGAATCTCTAGCCTACTGACCAACTGCTTCTCAAAGAAAACGTCAAACATAATGAAACCTGAATTAATGATTTACTATGTCAAGCAATGATCGCGCAAGTAGAAACAATCAAATAAAGCATAAGAACAAATTTAATCTCGAGGAAATAAATATTGTTTCTAGCACACAGTAGTCTCCCAAATAATTTCCAAGTGGATTAAACAACGCCGTGAAAAAAAAAAAAAAAAAGAAAATGTATCCGACTGTCATCTGTTCTCCTGGCAAATGAATAATGTTTAAAATGGCTATGACCATATAAAGAGGAAATTACTAGTAAATCCGACTATACTAAATGTTAAAATTATCTATGTTAAGATCAGCATGGAGTAAGTTAAAATATCTATAAATATCAGCATACTTATACATATATTAAAGAACTGATAGTCTACATAAATAGCTAAAGAATAAAATTAAATAAAGTTAAGCATAATCAAATAAATAAGAAACAACTCAATGCTTTATCATTTTCTTTATTAAATGTTATCATTAAAAGTAGTATAATTTTCCAAGCATAGGAAAAGGCATATACACAGCAGCACAAGTACACGTTTCTGGGTTTGGGGTCTCACACAGCAGTAGTATAGTTACAAGCCTAGCGGACCTGAGGCTTTAAGTTCTGGATGTAGGCAGTGGAGCACTTGCCTAGTAGATATGACCTTTGGGTTCAATCTGCAGCACCATGAAAAATAAATAGAATGTTTATGGTGGAAATATACTTTCTGAAGATGTTTTGTCAAAAAAAGCTTTATAAAAATCTACACTCTGGTTTAAATTTTCCTCTCTGGGGCCTTTATCATAAAGATAATTCTTAGAGTTATGTGTAAAAATTTTTCCATATTATTTCCATATTATTTATGATAGCATAATATTACAAAACAGCCTAAGTATCTGAGATTTTAAGCAGGATTGGTTAAATTTAAAGAGAAATTTCTATCCAATGGAAGAATATAGTCATACAAATCATAGCATATTAATTACTCTTTACCTGGGAAATAGCTATCACATTATATCTAAATAACTTCAATGTTAATAAATTAATATGCTAATTCATGTGTATTATATATTTATCTGTGCTTATAGAACCAAAGAAGATGCTAACAATACAGCCTAAGCAATAAGATTATAGATATCTGGTAATTACAATTTAAAATGACTATATTTTATATAAACTTATATAAAAGAGCAACTGAAAAGTAAAAGGGGGGCCTGGAAGATGGCTCAGTGGGTAAAGGTACTTGTTGCCCAGGCTGATACCCTGAGTTCCACCCCTGGCACCCACAGTGGAAGAAGAAACCTGATTCCTACAAGTCGTCCTCTGAGCTCCATAACAGTGTACCGGCACACTCTTACCCACCAACGCACACAGACACACACTAGATATATAAACATAATTTTAAAAAATTAAATAAGCAAGTGACAAAGAAAAAGAAAGGAGTGCAGCATAAAACACAGACCAGGAGCCTGCCTGAGGGGTGGAAGAGAACAGAAGGCAGGTAGGCATGGATCCCCAAAAACAGGAGGGAAGATGTGGCAGATTGAAGGGCGTGGTCCCCATAGGCTCACATATTTAATACATGGTTCCCCAGTTGGTGGAACTACTTGGGAAGGATTAGGAGGTGTGACCTTGTTGGAGTAGGCTTGGCAATGGGCTGGGCTTTGGAATTTCAATAGTCCCTACCATTCCCAGTTTACTCTCTCTGCCTAGTGCTTGTGGACCAAGGTTCAAACTCTCAGCTCCCGCCCCAGTGCCATACCTTCCTGCCTGCTGCCATGCTCCCCACCGTGATGGTTACAGACTCACCCTTTGAAACTGTATGCCCCATATATACTCCTTTGTAATGTGCCTGGGTCATGGTGTCTAGCCACATGCAATGAAGAAAGTAACTAAGACAAAAATAAACACCTTTAGTTTGTTTTCGTAGTCAAAAGTCTAAATCACCTACTGATCTTCAAGACTAAGTGAATGACATGGGCCAGCTACTATAATGCAGCTTCTTTTCATGTTTAGACATTTTTATTGGTGCAAAATACAGACAAAACCGTAACAAAAACAAAGGGAAAGGAAGTGATGGGCTTGTCTGGGAGCCCCAGAAACCGTCCCTCCAGCTTTGGGCCGGGGAACGGAAGCAAGCAAGACTACAGCTTTCACCATAATTTCAATCTCTTCACAAGTCCCTGCCCCCCCACATGCACACACACACACACACACACACACACACCGTGGTCCTGCGCACTGGAGGGCGCATGCGCAGGCCCTGCTCTGTCGCTTACCTACGATATAAAGAAATGGATAGAGAAGCAACTTAGTTTTACCTCAGAACAGCTTCTCCAAATTATAGCTGATGTTATAAGAGAAACAGTGGTCATGGAAGACGAGAAAGGCCGGCATTGACAGAATGTGGGGTAGATGCTCTAGGAGGCCGAGAAGCTGCAGGAACCGTGAAATCAGTGCCCACGTGATAAGGGATCTCACTGCCTGTGCGCTGGAAATGTCAGTGACCCCCGAAGGCCCAGCCCGCTCACAGGTGTCTGCCCTTTGGGTAGAGCAGACCTGTTTTCTTGTCTTTCCTTCAAGCCGGGCTGTGCTCTCCCACAGGTGATCTGTATGAATTGGAAGGGCGAGGTTCCAGCAGGAGACGCTCCACAGCCGAGAACCAGGAACAAGGTCAGGGCTGTCTGCCCAGCCGCCAGTGCCTCTCACTGAAAACCTGAGGTGCTGGGTTTGGAGGCCGTCTAACTCTCTCCCTGAGTGCGAGCACGTAGCTGGTAGGAAAGACAAGTGTAGCATTTCTTCTTAAGACACCCCCCCCCAATCATGCTTCCTTCTGGAGACGTCGAAGCCTTCGGGATAATACTCTATTTATAAATCTAATTATCCTGGTTAGCTATTCTGTTTTTCTTTACAAATTAACATTTGATAGACTTGATAATTCTATTTGGAGATTTTGCAATGGAAAAACAACCCTGAACAAATGGCTGTATTCCCTAAGCTTACCTCAGACATAATTATGTGATATACATGCAGACTGCTTTGATATTTTGGTAAATGGGATTAAGGTTTCTGAGCTGCCCTTTTTCTCCATCCTGCTCTCCCTTGTTCGCAAAAGTATAGCTGATTCAAATGGGTTGGATCTACGGTCATTTCAAACCTACGGTACGAGGGAAATAATCCAACCTGGTTGGCCAGAACACCCCTTTTGGCTTTTCTGTGAAAGCCCTGGCTCGACAAGAAAGAAGAACCGTTTCACAGAAAAGTCGCAAGCGTTTTCCTTATCTCAGCCTCCATCTCTAGGCCGGACTGGAACAGAAAGCCGCCCCTAATGTCACTTCCTTCTTCTTTAGCTTAGCTCTACCACCTGAGCAGTGACCACAAAGTAGATGGTGCCGACTGCAAAGCTGGTGCGGGCCGGTAGATCCTGTTTCGATCTGAAACTGCCAATGCCACTAATCCCATTGAGAAAGTTCAGTTTCCCAGGTCACTGAAGGAAAATGTCTCTCAGGAGACGTTCTGACCTGAAAAAATTAAGGCTTGATTCTCTCCAGTGTAACATCTTGACAGTCAGTCAAGAAAGTAATGAGTTCAACAGAAATCTACACACTTTTCCCTCACCTCCTATGGATGTATGTTTGTGTGTGTGTGTGTGTGTGTGTGTGAGAGAGAGAGAGAGACAGAGACAGAGACAGAGACAGAGAGACAGAGACAGAGAGACAGAGACAGAGAGACTGCTTGTGGAGCACTGACTTCACCATCTTATCAATAGACTAAAACGCATTTCTATATATAAATCTTTGCTTTTGTCTTTTTTTATTGTCACAGGTGTTTCTATTCTGTTTTAGGGGGCCAAGGAACATTCCAGAGGCCCTTTTTTCTTTTATGAAAATTTTCCCAGCGGCTAAAGATTGCTTTGTTTATTTTATTCAGTAGAATGAACTCTAGGCTATTGTTTGCCTTATGATTTTATCTGTATTCACTCATTACTTCATTCATCCATTCAGTAACCCTTTCTCCAACCGTATACTCTGTTGGGCATCACATCAATTCCTGAATATGCAGAAGCAATAAAAACAGAGGTGGCACTGCTCTTGGGACCTTTAAATTGTGATTATTTCCACCAGAGACTAAAACTTAAGGGTCTCTGATGGAACCTGAAGGGAGACACTCTGGAACTGTGGGATCAAATGTCCTGTGGAGGAGGGCTCTATCTCCTGTCTTTTGGGGACTCTCCCTATGCCTTAGCTTTCCACACTGTGGAAACAGCTTTCTTTGAACAGAAACCCCCAAACCTTACTATACACAAAACCCTCCTGAGCTTTGCTGGATCCTCCTTCCTGCTCCTTCCTCCTAAAGTCTCTCCCTATTTCTGTGTCCTCCATCGTGAGCCCACAGCCACCCTGGAGATAGAAAGGGTGGGACCACACGGTCCGCATTCCTTCCTACGAGTGTTGACACTATTGCCGGATCATGACCTAGCTGAACTGCCCCTGGCTTCTAGGATGGTCACCCGTGGCCTGGCTTATGCAGCTCGAAAGCCTGATGGAACTGGCCTTGGTGAAGCTGAAATTCCAAAGCAGGAGACTATCGGAAGTATACCATGCACACAGACATCTCTCCTGAGCTGGTTCTGAGTCGGAATCTAAGCAGAAATCTGTCTCCTCATGGTGCTCTCTGTATGCCCCTCTCCTCATCCTCATCCTCGTCTTCATCCTTCAGTGTGTGCCTCTTGTGGTGACAGCGCTGGAATTCTCACCTTGGGCTCTGTCCTCTGAATTACCTAGTTTAGCAGGCACATTCCTGAGGCCTTTGCCATTGTAAACAGAATCACTGCTAGGTTTCACTAATCAGGTACAACGCTTCTTTTGCTGCAAATGGATGTGAAATGAGTGAGTGGCCACTAGCAGGTGTCTTTTGACAGGCAGATTGTGACAATAATATAACGAAGGTCCTGGGTTTGTATACGGTGTCTGTGAATGACCACTGCCAACCAGAGGCAGCAGCTGCTGTGGTATTTCTCCCAAAACTTGTCTGTGGTGCACTGGGTATGCCTTCCAGCTGCATTGTTTATTATATAGTTAAGGAGCTTAGTGTTTTACTTGTTCTAAAGAGCTGACAATCTCATATTCAACGCTAAGCAATTCTGTTGAAATTAAATATTGGAATCCTGACCAGTAGACGATGGGTCTAGCTAGGACCTAGTTCCAATCCTTTGTTTTTCATGATAAATCTCAAAAGAAATGGTAAGTTGTGAAGTGTGTGTATGCATATTCTCTCCTGCAGTGCAAAGCACCCCTGAACCTAGTTAAGGACAAGTGATGTGCTACCTGCCGTGGGCGTCATCTTTGCAACCATGCCCAGGCTGCCTGAGCACCCTGTGGAACTAAACAACCCACACAGCTAATACTGCCCAAGTTGCCAAGCTCAGCCAGGACACACAAGGAATTTTCAGACCTCTGTGCATCTCCCACAAACTTCTGAGGCTGTTCACCTAGAAACTGTTAAGTCTATAGAGGATTTGTTCCTGTTCACCAAAGTTGTTCCTAGCCCTAGCTGAGCTGGCATTATTTCTGATACCCCAACCGCATATTAGCACTGAGTGGAGTTTTTTAGCCAAGAATATCTATATTGATATTAATGTGCCTCTTTTATAAGTGTTAATGACCAGATTATTCTGTAGCTTAAAATTCAAAAAGTGTAATTATTATGGACTCTCAATATACATGAATTTTTGTTTCACTTACTTTCACGGTATGTACACACCTTATATCTACCCACCTTGTGTTTGCTTTTTCTCATTAAATCTCCTTATCCCACTTCCCTTTGTTGCTTTTTCTACATCTTTCATTTTCTTTTTTATTTTTTCAAGAACACAAAACACAGATGTGCATGTGTGTACACAGCTTTTTTAAAGTCCCTGAAGTCTACAACCGCGAAAGAGCCTACACAAAATGACATACAATGGATTGCTTATTTCCTTAAATAAAATGAAACACATCCAAAACACAGATGGCAGCAATAACTTCAAGGCAATGCTGTTGTGTTAAGTAGGATCTAGGAGTAAACGTGAGTCCAGTCAAGCACTCTCTGGGGTCTCCAGAAATTAGCAATTTATTCAAAATGCAGAGCAGTTTGAGTTTGAAGGTCCCTAATACGGCACTAGGTTCTATACTTCAAGGTTTAACTCCCAGTGCATAAACACCAGAAACATCAGTCGCATCTTTTCCGAAAGCTGAACTAGGGAGAGAGCAGGCCCACTCCTCACAAAGGAATCGTTCTACAGCAGAGGAAGCCACAGACTGTCACCTGCTCTTCTCAGAGGCTTCCTGAGTTGCAGAAGATCCCACACATGGGTCTGCCGTCTAAGGCTCTGCCATAACCAGTGCCTCTCATGTGAGATACTGTTCATGGGTTTCTGATGTCTGGACAACTAGCATTCAGTCTAGGTCAAATGCAATTTGATTACTGCTGATTTGTTAAGAGAGTCCAGCAAATCTCTTTTTGAGTTAGCATTTCTTTGGAGATCAATCTTCACATGATCTACCTCTTGCCGTTCCACTTGATATGAATAATTCATGAGTGGGAAATGAGCGTTGATCTTCAGGCTCAGCTTTCCGCTATCTACATAAAAGAGAAATGAGGAGAGAGGAATTCCCTCCACCCAGCTGCCCGGAAAGAATGGAGCAGATGGGGGAATCAGAGAATGGATTTTTTCCTTGCTGTCTTGTACTTGTTGTCTTCTACCCTTCTCCAAAAATAATTCTTTCATTCTAATTGACACCACAGAAGAAAATGCTCTTGCCATTAAAAAGAGAAAAATCTAGCTGTGGATTTAAGCTGGCAACACATGCCCACAGTTACACTGATTAGCGCAGTCCAAGAACCAGAAATCCATTTGGCCTGGCCCCAGTGTCTGGAAAAAAAAACAATAGCTTAAATTCTAATCCACATTTTCTGGTCCCGTAAAGCATTTCTTAAGACTCCTCATGCTAATTGCAATCAGATGCATTAGGATGATGATATTATTGGGAGTGAAAGAAGGAAGACAGGTCAAGGCGCATTATCACAAATGAGGTCTCACGTTTCCAGGCTAGAACAGTTAGCTTGCTCACTTCTTATGGCTGTAATTCCAGTGATGGGCTAAATTCCAGGACAGAAGGGAGAGCATTAGGGAAAGTAGATCTGCCTATAAATGATGTGTGCCAAATCTGGAACATAAAGATTTCGAAGTATGAGGATCTGCAACTAAAGTATAGCAAAATATTTTAAATAACCAATGAGTTATATGAAGTTCGGATGAAAATAAAATTATGTTGTTTACATTCATTGTAATATAGAGCACTATAGGATGATATTAGATAAAATTTATAACTAGAAACACTGCAGAATATCAGTGTCCATGATTTTGCAGAAATGAGACATACCCAAGCAGAGCTCATCTTCAGCTGGGTAGAGCTAAAGTCTTTAATGTCTTATATAAAACTCTTTTGTCTTGAACTAAACATTTGAGTCTATTTCATCCCATGAGTCTGTTTCGTCCAAGATACATAGCATACTTGAATAGAAAGAATTACTAGGTACCAAGAGAAAGTACGTGGATCTTGGCTCCACTTCCATTTTTGACTCTGTTAGTATGATGCAAGAATGTCTTGTTTTAAGGTATCTAAACATGGACTGGAGACAAAACAGTCTGTTCAATAAAACGCACTGGGAAATTTGAATATGAAGAGGCAGAAAAGGCAAGCTTTTCTTTCATAATGCACAAACACAACTCAAAATGAATCAAAGACATGAAATTTAAATACAAACCTAGCACAAGCAATGTAGAAGAAACACATCAAGAGCCTGGATGGGGCTGGCAACAACAATTTTAGATAACCCTGCACACACATGCAAAAATTAAAATGAGATGAATGAGACTGTATCAAATGAGCCACTTCAACATGACAGAGGAAATAAGCAACAGGATTAAGAAACAAGCTACAGCTAGTGAGCGGGCATATTTACAATGGTGTGTGTGACAATGGGCAGACATTCAGAGTGGAGAAGGACTCAGAAGAGGAATATCAAAAAGTGGTTAACAATGGGTTAGTGAACAGATGCACATTTCTCAAAAGAAGACAGACAACCAACCAACCACGGAAGCCACTCTATCTCACCAATCTTAAGGGAACTACAAATCAAAACTATAACAAGATGTTGTCTCATCCCAGCAGGAACCATTACCATCAAGAAGGTATGAGATAAGAGATGCTGGAGAGATTAGGAGCAGAGGACACTTAAACCCACTGGAAGGAATGTGAAGCAGGAAAAGCCATTGTGGGGAAACTGTTCCAAGAAACCAGACAAACCAAATAAACTGCTTCATGAGCCAACGGTTCCACTGCTGAATATCCAGCAGAAATGAAATCCTATCTATATCGAAAAGATACTTTTACCCCAATGTTTATCTCAATACTTCTTGCAAAAGCCAAAATGAAGGATCAATCTGAATGTCCTTTAGGGGATTCATGGATATTTTCTAAATGTGGTAAATGTCCGAGTACTGGCAGGGTACTCAACCATAAAAAAAGGAAAGAAGCTTTGCCATTTGGAACAACATGGGAAGTATTAGAGACTATTATATTGAATGAAACAAGCCAGACAGAAGAATAAAAGCTGTATGTCCTCACTCTTAGGACACTCACCTGTATGTTAGTCTTATAACTACATGGGACAGAAGGGTAGTCTATAAAGAGAAGGGATGGAAGACAGATAGAAAGAAATTGATAGTGGTTTTCAGGGACTTAGAGAGGCTTTGATGAGGGATCCAAAAATAAAAAGTTACAGCTCATGGGTAGAGCTTTAGCCCAGCATGCATGAAGACCTAAATTTAATCCTTAGTCTAGAAAACTAAAAGAATGGGTGGGCAGATAGGCATGACAGATGTTCAATGTATATATCACAGGAAATCCCACTAACATATACAATTAATATACAATGATTATAATAATAAATCAGAAGATAGCTTTGTTTTATTAGATGTATTATACTGAGACAGCTTCCTACTGCAGCAAGAGTGCACAAATGATACCAACAATTCCAGACAGGACTGTTTAGACTGTGTAATGCAGGAAGTGCATCCAAACAAAAGAAAAGTAGAGATTTGGAGATGGTGGAACCTAGGACAGATCTTTAAGGGTGTTTAGTTTAACTTGAAAACACAGATGATCGAGCATAAGCAGTGAGTCAGCATGAGGCAGATGGGAATTCTTTCACTGTGAAACGACCCACAGCCTATGGGTCCTCAGGGAGCCTGGTACTCATCCTTTCTCTGGGCTTGGTGGCCAAGGAAAAAAAATCCTTAGCATCCATATCCCTCTGTCTCCCAATCATTAGGACTGGAGGTACACACCACCATCACTGTCTTTTATGTGGGTGCTGAGGTCCCGAAGCCAGGTCCTCATGCTTGCACAGATAACACTTCCCTCACTGAGCCAATTCTCCAGGCCCCAGACCGAGACTTCTAATGCCAATAGATAACCTGTCTTCAGGACCACAACAGTCGATGAGTCTTCCACCAGCGACACATGGAGGTACTCGTTCTATTTAGACTTCCCATTGCTCAGTTCTGTTGGCTAAGAAAGCTGCTGGGATTACAGGTTTGGTCAGGATTCTAGTAAGCCCCACAACATGATGCTTAGAAGAGGCAAATTGGCCTCTACAGCCTCAGTCTTCAAATGAGACCTTCAGTGCTAAACTCAGACTAGGGACACAGGCGAACAGTAATGCAGACTTGATTTGGAATTGGAGAATGGATGCTCAAGATGTCTTCCAACTCAGACACTCAAAAAAAAATTCTCCATGAGTGGGAATGTGTATATGTGTATTTAAAATGAAACCAGAGGCTGAAGAGAAGACTAATTGGTTAAAACTGTGTACTGTTCTTGCAAAGGACTCCACTTTGGCTCTCAGTACACACACACACACACACACACACACACACACACACTTAGTAATAAAAAAAATCTTTAAAATTAATCCAGAAGAGCACTCTATCATAGAAGGTAGAAAGCAATAAAATGGGTCATTCTGGTATGAGACCAAAAGGTAACATCACCACCTGGTGTGGGGATACTTGTCACAAATCTCTTCAAACCCACAGCTGTAGCAGACCCAAAGACAATTCTAGAAAGATGATTTATATGTCATAGGCTGAGACTAGTGCTAATGAAAAAAAATGCTTGGGGGAAAACATGAGAATGTGCTAGAAAATTAAACCAGAATTTCCTTACTTGAGAGGGCAAAGTCCAAATTCAGAGAAAGTGATCACATCATGCTCTCATGACAGCTCACCATGTGTCATAGCTACCCGAGGCTCATGGGTAAGAACCTGCCAGTCTGTGGTTTTATACTCTACCAGATGAGAACTGTGCAAATATTACCATTTAATGTAAAGATGGCAATGATTCCGAAGCAAGAGTGAACATCTACCATATTTGTCTAAAGGCAATAACAGTAGAGTTTGGTTGGGTGGAGCTGGGCTGATGGTAGGCAAGGCTTATTCTTCTAAGCAGAACCAATGAGAACAGTGATTCTCAAAACAGATTGGGAAGACATCTAATTTAGGAGAAGAAAAAACATGCTAGGGCTGAAGCTGCAGGGCATTGCAAGATGCAAAGAAGTCACTCGCTCAATATCTAAGATCCAGCAAGACCATTCCATGTGCTGGGGACATTGCTTGTTGCTCTGGTTAATGAGAACGAATGCAGCTTCATTATGTTCCTGGGGGACAGTCTGGTAGAGGGAATGACTTTCTGTTAATAATTATTCAAATGTTATATTGCTTTAGGCAACAATAAGGTCTATAAGGGTCTGTTTAGAAAGATCTGGTCCAAAGTCAACCCAATGGAACACATGGGATAGCATCACATAGCATGTGTTAGAAAGAACATATGAGGTCTGACCATGGAGAGGACATTTGAGAAGATTCCTGATGGAGAAAGTCTGTAGGCAGGGTCAGGATCCTGTCACAGCCTAGAGTTTTAAAGGTTAATGTAGATTCTATCACGCCAAGGAATGATGGGAGAGAAGCACAGGACAAGAACAAGTGTGAGGTGCGCTGTGGAAGATATGTGCTGTGTATCAGACCCTTTAGGTTTGGAGTGTCTACACACTTAGCCTTCCAGCAGGCAGACGGACAGAGCTGGATAATGAAAGGCATCCATCGGTGTACAAGTGATGCTTGATTCATCATTTACTAAAACTGCCCTAAAAATAGAAAAACAGAGAAGAAAAAGAATGGGGACTCAGAGGAAAGATGATGACAGAGAACATCATCTAAACAAGAAGGGGTGCCCGAGACTGAAACGAGAGTGGTCTGGAACTCTGGAGAAGACACTTCACAGTGCTATCATGAAAGAGACAGCAATTTCCATATGAAGATGGCCCCATGGAGACAATGTCACAGGCTGGTCAACTGCAATGCTCAATCAAATCCATCTCAGATCACAGCAACCTTAGCAGATGAATGTCTGTTTCCATTCAGGAGAAGTCATAAGCACCACTAAACAATGCAAACAGTGTGAATTCAACATGATTAAGAAACAAAGAAAAATACTCATTCCTATAGCTCTTAATCACCCTTAAACTTTTTACAAACAGTCTTGCATCTTCCCTGAATCTTCAAAGCCAAACCCATGGGCCACCAGATGCCTGGTGTGGGACCATGTACAAGTTGTAAAACTAGCCTTATAATTTTGGAAACACACAAATCTGATAATACTTGAGAGAGCAATATTTCCTTTTTTATCATTTCCTTGTAGAATAATATTTGGTTTTGAGAAAGGTCAGTCACATGTGTGGGGAAGATAGTATCTCAGACACACAGCAGATTCCAAGGGAGCATTCAAGTCGTGTGGGTGGTTAGGCAAATACCCTTCCCGCAGTTCTGTTGTTGTCTGCTAGACTTCATCTCCTCAGTCTGAACTTGCCCAGTGGGCAAGCAAAGAATGTGGCAGGGACATGTGTTGGCGCATGAACACTTATCTCCAATGGTATGAAAGAAGCAAATGTGTAGGAGACCATGACATTGTACATCTCCAACGTAAATGACCCTCACAGGTCAAATGACAAACACAGATTTAAGTAAAGCAAGGCTTTTGGATTCTTTTAAGAGCTTTGTTGAAACATGATTGGTATATAAAGAAAGCACATGTTTAAGGTGCACAGTTTCATGCAAATGTTCTTGCTAACATCACCATGATCACCATAGAGATATGTTTAGTCAGTACCTACAAAAGCCTCCTTTCCTGGTTTTCATTGTTGCATAGGTTTTGTTTGTTTTATGGTAAGACCATAAAATGAAATCTAGCCTCTTCAATCCTACACTGCACAGTGCTGTGGTAGCTGGCTCTAGGCAATTCTGTAGTGGACATGATTAGGCTTCTGTTTCTCAGGGATTCTGATACATCCAGAATTAAGGGAAAATACTTTTCTTTTATGGACAGGGTAATTTTATAAGAATATTTGCATTGGTGTTTTAAAGATATACATGTTTTACAACTCATGCCCAAAGACCAATTGTCCTCCTCAGTACCCTCAGGTATGAGGGATACAAGCACACCCAAAACACAGACACACATGTATACATGTATATACACACACAGGCTCCAAATACATACACACATACACATGCACACACACAGAGGTACACATACATATGTGCACACGAGAAGGGGCTATCAGGTCCCCTAAAGCTAGAGTTGTGAGTGGTTATGAACCACTCAAATGGGTGTTTGGAAATGAAGCCAGGACCTCTGGAAGAGCTTCAAGAACTCTTGACTGTTGAGCCATCTCTCTTCTATTTCTCCAGCCCATTGCTACATGTTAAAGATAAGAAAATGGAGACTTCCAGAGCCAAGCCAGCCTTGCCGAGGACAATTGTCAGAGCAGCTGTGGAGGCTCAGGCACTAACGTGGACTAGAACTCTTGTCCTGGGACACTGTGACCACTGTTATGCCAACGGGCGAGTGACAGTGAGAAGGAAACATGGTTCTGATGCATCGCAAAATGAGAGGGGAGACATGTTGGTACACAGAAAGAAAAGGGAAAAACTGTTAAAATATGCACAGCCAAAGCTTCTTATGTGGTTTGGACATTTGTTGCTGCAGATGAAAATGATTAAATTTAGAAATCCCAATCAAGTGTTCACAAAATGACTTTTATTCTGGAATCAGTTTCCATAATACAACCATTTGTTTGATGTTCTTAAGCAATATGGTTGTCTTGACCACCCCTTGATTGAAACTGTTTCCCTGGGGTCTTTTTTAGAGTTTGCTTCCTTCAAAGTCACCTTCCCTGCTTCTGTGATTTCTGTTGGTTCTCCGTTGACTTTGGACTTGAACCAGGCTCCAGGCTCCAGGCTCCAGGCTCCAGGCTCCAGGCTCCAGGCTCCAGG
>LOEQ01001599.1:38218-65312 GCA_001685075.1 Bramus lutescens
TGTGTGTGTGTGTGTGTGTGTGTGTGTGTGTGTGTGTGTGTAGACCCAGTGACTTTAGCTAGGGTCATCTTTGCAACTCTGGGACGTTGGAAATGTCCTCTGATTCCTGGTGGGCTCCTCAGTGGGTCTATTACCGAAGACAATGGCTGCCCTCCTGCAATATATATCAGTAGTTCACAAGCAGGGCAGAAGGTCTCCCGAGCTCCTCTCAGAACACAGCTGCCCACGGACAGGCACAGTTTTGCAGGCCCACTCGCACGAGGTCATGCCTGCGCTACAGCTGACCACACTCCGTGTCCCACACATAAGACGGCACCTCACAGCTCTCCTCCCTGCTGTTTGGCTCGTGCCTTCTTTCCGTTGCTTCCACTCCCTCTTCCGGATTGATCTCCTGGTCTCAGAGTGGGTGGGATCAATGTTTGTTAGGGCTGAGCCCTTTGCCGTCTCTTTTCCTCAGCACTTGGAGCAGCTAGAATCTCTGCTGGTCGTTGCAAAGAGAGACCTTTCTAATTAATCCTGAGGAACAGCTTTGTGTAGGGGTGGAAATTCTGCTCTGTCGGTCCCAACCTACCTCCTGGCCCTGCACTCAAACATGCTCCAGTCTTGCACACCCGTACTCCATTCCCAGTGCCATCCTTGGGCGTAGGTGGGATCCAACTGAACTTCCAAACACTTGTTTGACATTTCCTTCTCTTTCAAGAGAAGAATTGATAGCAGAGGAAAAGAAACTGGGGTGCAGAGAAGTCTCCAGAGACAGAACACTTCATCATTCTGCCCTTTCTGGACACATAAGTTGGAAGATGAGAATAGAATGAAATCCACAACAGAATCATCCCACAGCTCACTGGGACCCAACCACAAATCACCAATGCCAATACTCAAATCTCAGGAAGCCATACTAATGACATTGGTGTATCTGCCCTGTTTATACCTGCTTCTTCAGTAAGAAAGACCATAAATTAATTAAATAAAAGAGGTTCTTTATACCTTTTCTTCCTCCTCCACAAATTCCCTTACACAAAAATCTTTCCCATCGTTATCCTAGCTCATTTTACTTGTTCAAAGGGGGAAGCATGGTGCCTCCAATTATTTACTGCAAGGGGAAGTTGCTCTTCATTTCTCAAACATATTTATTGCTCTCAACCAAGCAAAGAATAAGAATGAATCAAAATTTGGTGCTGGGAACTGAATCCATAGCTCCACCCATGCTAGATAAGTGATCCACCACTGGCCTGTACTCCTAGCACCCAAGAGACAAAAGAAAATTTTATGAAACAATTTAACGTAAAATAAATCACAGATAATTTAATTTATAAAATTAAATGAAAATGCGGTGTCTTTACACAGTGGAATATTATTTGGCTATTAAGAACAATGAGATTATAAAATTTACAGGTTAATGGATGAAGCTGGAAGCAATCACGCTCAGTGAGGTAACCCAGACGCAGAAAGATAAATATCACATTTTATCACATCTGTAGAAGTCAGCTTCGAATCTTCAGATGTGTATTTCTCATTTGAAATATCCATATAGGTCACGAAATTAATAAGAAGCCATGCAGGGTGGGGGCAGGGGAACATTTGAGGAAAGGGAGATAAGATGCGCTGGTATATAGAGGGAAATAAGGGAGCTAAAGGGTTAAACTGGAGTGTTGCAGTGCAGGGCTGGTAGGCAAAGGAAAGAGACGGATAACATTAAAGACCTTTCAAAAAAAGCATATGAAATTCTACAGAAGTGTTGCACGCATATTTAGTAACACAAATCCACACATATGTAGAAAGGGCTAAAATAGAACAACCATGCAATAGGGGAAAATGTCCCTATTAGACACCAGAGAGTTACAAATAAAAGCCCCAGTGCCAGGAACTAGCTACTTCTTTTGGACTCTCTCTCTCTCTCTCTCTCTCTCTCTCTCTCTCTTTCTCTGTATCTCTTGCCATTACTCTTGGTTACCATCCAGAACATGATAGTAAGAACCTATTGCTGAAAATATCTCATAATTAAATTATAAAGCATGACAAAATCAAACTGGTAAGACCCTGGAAGCCTCATCCCCCACTGGCTAACTTAAATGTGCTCTGTAAGTTACCAGAGGAGAATACCAGTCATCAACGACATCCTGCATGAGCCTTGTGAGCTCCAATAATGTCTGGCCACAGAAAATCATGGGAGTAGCGAATTACTTTCTGGTTGGATATAAGTCCTATTCTATAAGGTGAAACACATACCGCATATCCGGCACTATTATCTGTCTAAGGGTCTATGGCTAGTCTGGTAATATGCCCTTGGAATAAAATCTATTACTACTATTCTGCTATATGAACATAGTATTAAACCAATTCCAAATGAGTTATCACTATTCGTATACACTGATGAATCTTTCAACTCTCATATGAAAAGTTTCTATTTGCAATAAATGGTGATTAACAGAGACCAGCTGGCCAAAGTTGCCAAGAATAAGAAACTACACAATGCTCACTCCTAAAAGAAACACACACACCGCATACCTGATGTGGGATATTCCTCTGTGTGCTATGAATATGTTTTTTTTATCATTGGTTAATAAGGAAGTTGCTTTGGCTTATGGTAGGGCAGAATATAGCTGGCAGGAAAACTAAACTGAATGCAGGGAGAAAGAAGACAGTTGAGGGAGATGTCAGCAGCCACAGGGAAGCAAGATGTGAGGTGACAAACCACAAGCTGTGTGGTAAAATATAGAATAATAAGAATGGGTTAATTTAAGATGCAAGAGCTAGTTAATAATAAGCCTGAGCTCGGCCAAACAGTTTGTGGTTAATAGTAAGTATTTGAGCTGTGGGGCCAGGCAGGAAGAAAAACCTCCAGTTACACACACACACACACACACACCATGCTCAAGGTTCGGGGATCACTGAGGGAAAAGAGAACAGAGGATAAGAAGAAGAGGTGGTCAGTGACTTACAAGGAAACATCTGTACACAGCAGGAAAGCTGAACATAGGAACTCACTGAAGCTGGGACAGTATGTGCAAAACCTGTAAAACCCAAGTCAGCCTGAATCCCAAGATGGAAAGGAGGGCTGGACACATAATCCTTCTTCCTCCTAGCCAGGGAGTGAATGACTTGCTAGGTGCTGGGAGAGAGATGGTTTTCCCTAAGTGTGTATCCCCTGATATCTGACCACAACCCAGTGCAAGACACACAGTACATCAGGTCTTGATTTTTTTTTCTAAAGAAAGAATACCAAACTGTTGCATTGGGAAAGAGGGGTGTGTATCTGTGTGTGTCTGGGGAGAGCTAGAGAAGGGGACAAAGTGCCTGAAGCACATTAAAAGAAACTTGAAACTCTCAAAGAATAATTAAGAAAAAGAAAATTGCCCTTAAAATTGTACCAGTAAGGGTTTGCTTGGTTTTGTTTGGTTGGTTCTCCTTTTCTTTCATATTAAGCCACAAAGTAGTAGTTTTGAGGCTTCATTTTTAGATCCCTTTGGGCTGACCAGATGCACTGGTGTTTCAAGTCTGTGCACATCTATGAACCTGCTGTTTATACATCATGACTGGATGTCACACTCAAATCCTCTTTGATTCTTTCAAGAACAACATTACCTCAAATATTCTTTATCTTTAAGCAAACATCTGAATGTCTACGTTAGAGTATAAATAAAAAAAGATTTTCTACCCAAAATGCTTGCAATGAATCAAGATTAATGGTAATCTCAGTTATGTTACAGAATATTCTTAGTGGCGTTTCCTTACATTTCCATACACGCATGTAATTAATAGACCTTGATCATGGCCCCTACCGCTTACTCTTCCTCCTCCGCTGACCTTTTCCTCTTTTCCCTTCCTGGTCTCTAATAGCTGTCATTTGCTTTCATGTCTTTCTTTTTCTCTTAGATTCCACTAAAGTCTCCAATAACAGTCCTACTATAAAGAAAGAAGTCATCCCAAACTTGAGGAATAACTATATATATGAAGGTTTAGTAACTACTTCAGCAAAGCAAAGCAGGATTCTGGAGATGCGATTTAAGTTCCCTTAGGCCAATATTGTAATGATGCTTCCCTGTTTCCATCTTCTCACCATCTCTTGTGAGATTCCCTTGTCTGTTTCTCACTCTCCTGTCTTCAGTCAGGACAGTGAGGCGGGAAAGAGCACGGGAGTCTAGACGGAAGGGAGGAAGGCAGCTGTGTGCGCTCTTTCCGGCTCTCAGACAGGAGCGTCTGTTACCATGACTGTCTCCCAGACCTGACCTGATCTGATGGGGGCATACTAGAATAAAACACGGCCTGCCTCTAGCCCTTTTTGCTCTTCCTGTTTACTCAGATATCTCTAAAATACTAATTATGAAATATTTTTATTTGGTACAGTTTTAGAGAAGTGGTTTTTTCCCTTTATTGGTTTCAGAATACTGGTCTTGGGTAACTTTAGGCTGTGCTTCCACATGTGCCAGCTAATCTGCCAGAGACTGGGGACTTCAGAGTGAATGAAAGTATCCATTCTCTCTGATCCCACCATGTGAGTTCTTAATGTACTAAGTCATTCAAAGCAGAGAAAGTAACACCCCGACTGTTTAACGATCAATTTAACAAATATATATTGATGGCTCTGTGTTATTTTTGATATGAAAATAAAGAATGGCTTTCTATTCAACTATTCAACTAATAGTAAACTTTCTGCATCCTGTATAAACCAACTCCCTTAGCTCCGTCTTCAGGGAGGAAACTCCCTTAGCTCCGTCTTCAGGGAGGATTGCAGGAAGAAAAGGTACAGGGAGAGGAACTCGCAGGCAAGTTTAATGCGGGGAGAGGGCAAAAGCTTATGAATGTTCTCATGAACAAAACCAGCAGAGTAGGTCAGTCATATTTGTACAACTTCCTGCTACAACCAGTAACAGAAGAGCACACCTTTCTATTTTGTAGAAAAGACAAAAGTCAGTATTTTTTCAGTCTCATCTTTGCGATTTATCATGCTTTCTATTTTTTGTGCAGTTAGATACTACTAACAAAAACTCTCACTGATGAAGTTTAATATATAGTTTGTGTTTAGTTCCCACTTAGATCATTGCATTTGTTCACACAATAAACATTATCAAGCAACACATACGTAGACTCTCTCTCTCCTCTCTCTCTCTCCTCTCTCTCTCTCTCTCTCCTCTCTCTCTCTTTCTCTCTCACACACACACACATACACACACACACACACACACACGGTCATAGTTTCTCTTCTCAATGTTTACTCTGAAATAGAGAAGTGGAGAAGTGTTCACACAGGTTTTTAGATCAGTCAGAAGAAGCATTAGGGGAAAGCACTGGCAATTCCTCTTTACTAAGCTGAAGTGAATTGCGGTGAGATAGAAGCTGTAGGCAGAAGAGCAGCATAGGAATATCATGTGTTCTGGGAACACAGGCAGAACTCATCATTACATGTGGGAAATGTGTAAAGAGAAAGAGGAAGACTACAATCCTTAGACATCAAGCCATAAAAAGAGGAAGCCCAATTATGCTACTTCAACCTTAATAACAAAAATACAAGAGAAAATTTTTACATCTTCTGGTTGAAATGATTTATAAACAATATAGAGAGAGGATTTTTATTTGGAACACATGAAAAACTTCCAAGATTCAACAATGTGAAAACAAAGACCTCACTGAAAACATAAGCAAAACTCTTGAACATATTCTGCACCAAGACTCTCTAGATACAGGAAATAAACATGTGAAAATGCCATTAGTAATGGAAGAAATGCAAACTGAAGGCAGGCACAAGCAACTGGACCCCCTCTACAGGTGATGATACTGAACGAGCTCCTTATTGCCTCATTTGGAAGGGGTTTTGCTTTTTTTGTTTGTTTTTAAATATACACTTACCACATAAACTTTCCAGCCATGTCTAGGTATTTAGACAAATAGTACCATATGTTCACACAAAACTTGCATACAAATATTTACAGTGTCATTATTTATAGCCGCTAAACACAATTGGAAACAATTCCAACAATCTTCAGTAAGTACATAGATATAAAACGGTTACCTATCTCCACAATGGAACATTGGAAATAAATGAACGCTTGATACTCTAAAAGCCATGAAGTATGAAAGAGTGATACACTGCAAAGAAAGTCATTTTTGAAATGCCGTATGATTCTATGGCTAAGACATTCTGCAGAAGGACCATGCCTTGGGTCCGAGCCATGCCAGCACAGTCATCAGTGCCAATGATTACTGTGAGAGAGGGAGAGTGACTACACAGACTTGCCTTTCAAGGAAAAGTCGTGAAGTGATGAATCTGTCCTATATCCTGGAGACAAGGACAGTTACAAGAGTCAACATGTGTGTATAAACTCATAGCGCTAGATGCCAATTTTTAAAGTTAGCCATCTCGATGTAAACGTATGATACTTTACAACGGGAGACTTTTCTAGATGAAAAGAGCCTGTATTTATTACTTTGCTAATCAGTGTGACAGACTATCCGACAGAAACAGCCTAAGGAGAGAAGAACTCATGGCTCCAGGGTTGTCAGGCCTTCATGGACAGAGGGTAGAACAGATACATCACAGCGACAGGGAAGAGAGGGATGAGAGGAGAGCGAGGTCAGGGCTGCTCAAAGTCCCAGGGACGCACCACTGTGACCTCCTTCTCCCTCACTAGAAGTGCCACTGCAGACATGCATGGAGGATGGTTTTTGCTAATTCCCAACTACCAATCGAAATCAGCCACCGCAAAACCTGAGAGTGAAGAGCCGCTCTTGGCAATGCCTGGATCTGGGATGGACATACTGCTGCTGTGGCTGTCTCTGTCATTGTATTGACAAAAACAAAAGACGTTTTGGTAGAATGAAGTAGCTTGGTCATGTGTTTTCTCACATACATGTCCTCCATGCTATCCCCACACTTACATCAACATCCCCACAGCCAACATATGTAAGCAGGACCACGGTTCTGTTGTAAATTATTCTCACAGGTTGGAGATGCATGTGTTACAATATTTAGATATAAACTTTGCAATGTTAACTAGTTGCCTTCAGTCAACAGAGCATATAAAATGCACGAATATGCACACATCTGTGTGGTGTAGGTGAATGTAGGCAACTAGAAGCTCGTCAGTTCATTATCTTTGTAAACTTTCACACTTGAACAATTTGGTGGGGGAGGCTTAGGAAAAGCATCACCATTTTGAGAGTGCACAGAAATGCCTCCACATTAGAGAAGAGTTACAGGATACCGGTTCTTATTTTGTTACTCTTGGATGCCTCTGTGAAATTGAGCTTATTCTTACAAAAGTGTCTGTGTTACATGGGGCGCACACTCTTTTGTGGGGCATGCGTGTAAACGGACGTGCAGCACACCCTAAAAGAGGACCCAGCAGTAGAAGACATGGATTCTGGAAACACAGATCTCCAGAGGAAGGCTGGATGGATACCTCCACATGACACAGCACACTATCACACCATTAGAATATGTGACTGGATCGGGGCGGTGTGGCATCGAACGAGTTCCCATACAAAGAAGACGTTTGCACAATTAAAGGAGATCTGAGTCGGCGGCAGGGATTTGGGGGCCCGGGGAAGAAATCAGTAGGTGATGGATGAAAAGGAAAAGAGGAAAAGCAGTGGTTTGAGAACTTGGATTAGTCACAAAAGTGAGGAGCAAAGCAGCTTGAAGAAGGAGGGATTCTCACAGCACTGGGTAGGATGAACGCAGCTGTTGGCTTTTATGTACATGGGAAATATAATCATAATCGTCTTACAGTGATGCTTTGGGGCTTGAGCTGGAGCTCGGTGGTAGAGCGCTTACCCGGCATGCACCGAGCCTTGGCTTTGATCTATGGTAAAGAGGGATAAAAATGTTTTTGAGGTTATAATTTCCCTTTAAGAACAGAGACACCTATAGAGATGGCCAAGACAGACCTAGTTCACCACTCCTTCCTGTACCCAAGGATTGCTCTGTCCCCAAAGACCTAGAATCTAATCCATTTCTCAATCTCTTCATAGAGTTGTGCCTTGTGAGGCCTAGTAAGGAAAGAAGTGAGACCGTCAACCCCAGCCTATGTGGACTCCAAAGGCAAATAAGCTGCTGGAATCCAGGGTCCTGCAGGAGCAAGCCCACCTTACAGCCTCCTACAGGACAGAGCTACCGTGCTCTTTAACTGAAGGGAGATGTGACGCAAGCCTGGTGGCCACAGCTGCTTCCTCTCCAGGACGGAGTGCATAAGAGGAAATAATTGATGTGCTTGCATTGTCTAGTTGGGTCACACTCATTTCTAGGAATCCCCCTGCCTCACAAGCTGAATCGACTTTTGTGGTTAAGTAGTTCAATGAAAGCAAACAGTTGGAGGAGGAAGGAAGTGGCGGCAGGCATCACATGTTCAGCAAACACCAGTGTTTCCGTACCAACTGGGCCTTGTGTGGCAGAGCATGTACCTGGGTAGACTTGTTCTGTCTCCATGCTGAGATAGGTTGTGATACCATCTACAATACCAGTTCTCTCACCAGATAGTTCAGGGGAAAAAAAACAACAAAAAAAACCCAAACAAACAAACAAAAAACAAAAAGAAGACACCCCCCACCCCTGCTCCCAACAGCAGAACTTCCTCTGGTCTCACAGAATCCAGACGCAGTAGTCAGCTGAAAAAATTCCTCTTTTTTTTTCCCAATACAATGACCTTAAAATAGTTTGTTTGTTGTTTTTTTTTTGTTTGGTTGGGTTGGGTTTTTTACCTATAGTATTATCTAGATGGACTGATGCAGGGGTGTGATTTATAGAAAGTGTTTAAAGCTCTCACCAGTTGCTAACAGTTAGAAGCTGCTAGATGCTTTCATTACTGAAGACTGAGGGAAAGCATTGGAGCCAAAAGAGATGGACATAGCTTTACTAATACTATCAGTCTTGGAGGAGGGGAGGAGATAGGAGGGGCAGAGGAGGGGAGAGAAGAGGGGAGAGAAGGGGAGGGGAGGAAAGAGAATAGGAGGAAAGGAGAGGAAGGGAGAATCTTTTCCCCTCCACCCTCAGCAGGGCCCAGCCAGCTTTCACTGGACACATCTCTATATTAGACCTGTCAACTGGGGACTGAGAAGAAAGTGCATTGTAACGAAAATGACTATCACCAGCACTTACTGGACTCCTATCTGCCAGGGGCTTTCCCCAGGTTTTCTTGCATAAATCACCTCTTACTTCTGACAGTCATGGCATAAAAGGAAAGTTTATTTTTTGAATAATTCTCTTTCCAGCGACGAATCGACAGGTAGGTAGCTCAGCCATACCTATGGTAGGTAGTGTGGGCGGCTCAGCAGCCCTGCTGACAACTAGAAAGCTGTGCTTCCGAGCCTGCCTTACTTCCCAGCAACTCAGGGAGTGTGGGCCAGTCATCATCCCGTTGCTCTTCTGCAGAGTCCCACTGGTGACTCTGGAGACTCTCCCTAGAGTGCTCTCGTCTCAGGTCCAGATCCAAGGTGTTTCCCTTCTGTGACATGGCTCTAGGGTTTCCGGGCTTGTTATCAGTAGTTCTGCCAATGCTACCCCTTTGCCTTTGCACTGTCCCAGAGCCACTTAGCACTCGTGGAGAGGGAAGGAAAAGCTCAAGACTAAACTGTTACAAGCCAGGAGCTAAGAATGTAGATGCAGCAAGGTCAGACCACCCAGACAAGTCTTCAGCTGTGCCTCTAAACCTCAGTGTTCCTGTCTGCACGGTGGGAGTAAGCACAGCCTCTGTTAGATGAGGCTACTCTAGAGTGATGACGGCAGGGATGCATACATATGAACCATCCTAAAATAATTGACTTTTGTTTCCCTCGTTAAAATCCCCACCTCCTTGGTGGTTCTTGCTAGAGTGGCTTTTCTTTCATCTAACTTTACCATAACCATGTATTATCTTCTTTATGTATAACAAATCCCCTTAACTCAACCTTTTTCAACATTAAAGGATTCAATAGAGTTAAATTAAGTACTTTAGCTCTTTGTGACAGAGGAACCTTGCAGTTGGGGGCCAAGGTATCTTACTACTATTTACTCTTGTTAACTATAATTAGGCTCTTTCAGGTGGAGAAAGACGTGGGTCATACACTATTACACGGATAGATTTGGAAAGGAGGCAAAAGAAAGGGAGGAAAAAAAGAACTCAGACTTAGCTCATATATAGGAACCGGCTGCTCAGCACTAGAAAGGTTGCACAGCAGGAATTCAATGACCGCTGCCGCTGACAAAGTGTAGGCAGAGACTGCTCTTTTGTTTCTCGGCTGCCCAGAACTGAAATAATCACACAGATACTATATTAATTACAGCACTGCTCAGCCAATGACTTAGGCATTTTCCTGACTAACTCATATCTTAAACTAACCCATTTCTATTCATCTATATATAATCACAAGGCTGTGGCAACCAGTAGGCATCTTCTCCTTGGGCAGCTACATGGCATATCTCTGACTGTGCCTTCTTTTCTATCTCTGCTTGGCATTCCTGCCTTGCTCTACTCTGCATTGCCATAGACCCAAAGCAGGTTCTTTCTTAACCAATGCTAATAAAACATATTCACAACATACAGGAAGGAATCCCACATCACCTCCCCTTTTCTGTCTAAATAAAAGGAAGGTTTTAATTTTAACATAGCAAGATTACATACAACAAAACAGTCATCAAGCAAGAATTATATTTACAATATTTATATCTATCTTATCTTTTATTATAACTAAGGACAACTATAATTATAATTATCTATTCTTCAACTCCATCAAAGACTCCAGAAGGATATAACTTACATTAACAGAAAGTACATTGTAAGAAACTTCCAAAACTCAAGAATTGACAGAGAAATCTCACTGCCTGGACAGCCACCCAAAGTTCTTCTGTAACATTGAGGCATCCATATTCAGCCTACAGGTCCTCAGTATCTGACAGACTTTTCCATGAAGCAGGAAATTTCAAAGACTGTTCTGCTATATATTGGCAGTATTTCAGTCACTTTCTTCTGTGTCCTGCAGGGTGTCTGGCAGACTCTTTCATGAAGTAGGAACCCTGAAGGATTGTCTCACCTTTAGGCAAGTTCAGCAGTCATTTCTCTGTGGGTCCTACCATCAAGCAGTCCAGGAAAAAGCAGTTTCTTGCCCAAATGGCTAACCAACTCCTTAAGGAGCCACTTCAATGCCCATGATCCTCCTGAAATAGATTAGTACTGCCAGGAACAGATGTGTCTCACTGTCATGAAAGTCCTAAGTTCTTAAAGCCTTTTAAATGTTATGTTCTGCTAGTCTTTGAAAGGTTTGAAGAATACCTATCCATCTAAAATATATCTTTGTATATCTAGAACACCTAACTAACATGACTACAAGCTTGACTATTATAGATGACTACCTATTACCTGTATTTCTTAATTATACATTACACTTTTAAATGAGCTGCACAAACACAAGACCTTAATCAAGAGCAGAAATATACATATAACAAAATTGACCTTAAATTTATATCAATAAACCAAGATTCATACAAATGCAAAGTATTCACCTCTATAGCATATCCCCCATTAAATATAAACAAACATTTATAAACAATCATTTAGGGAATTTGGGCTTTGGTCTCTAGACTACTTTCTGCTGATTGGGGACATTGTTAATCAGGTCTTTCATGGGCTATCCTGTGTGGTAGGTCCATCTCAGCCAGCAGCCTTGAAACTGTCAAGGATGTTGGACCATCTGGGCCATTGCTTCAGGGGGTCTTATTTGACCAAACCACATTAGCCAGTAAGGAATCCACAGCTTTCTATCCTCTGTGGAAACAAAAGTAGAACCTGTTTCCCAAAGCAACATATCCTTTTACACAAATTTTGAAGTCAAGATATCTTTTATATATATATATTGGTTTAGTTTAGCAGTCCCCCAAATCAAATGTCTCTCTGCCATCAAAAAATTCAAAAAAACCATAATAATATGCATAATCCAGACTCTGTATATTTTACGTCTTTATATGGCTTACTCTTTTTACTCTATTGTTTTTTAATATTTATTTTATTATCTTTACTTCTTTAATCTATGATGGTCTGTACTCTGATTGTCTCTTTAAAGACTTTGCTTTACTGTTTTTCTTCTCTCTCCCAAGCCAAAGTACATTTTTAAAACACACTATGATCTGTTTAGAGATTAATTTCTGTCTGAATCTGTCTTTATTGTATATCTTTAATTATTTTTGACCAGGAGCACTTTTTTCTTTTTTGTCTAAAGCAATTTTATATTTATTAAATCAAATGTTTCCAAGTAAAGTTTTCCCATGATATATATAATTTATGATATATTTTATATATTATATAAATAATTCATATACACATATATAATTTATAATATATATTTACCATATATATAACATATATATTTCCCATGATATGGGAAACAAGACAAGAGTTTTAAGTGTACAGAAGACCTTGTATATCACTGATGTTCACATACTACGTGTACAATAAATCTGAAACACAAAACATTCTATGTAAAGGTTTTCTGGCACCTCACAGGTGTGAACAAAGAAGTTACAATCACTTCAATTGCAGTTTTCATGGCACCATAGATTTACACAGCTAATAGAATGATGAAATCTTATTGTGGTGGTTGAGCTTCTTTCTTCAAGGTGTTATGAGAATAGCAGGGATAGAAGAGAAGATTCAATTCCAGCCTTTTCTTCCTGCAGTATTTCTGTAGTAAGTTCCCTTTCCAAGACGTCCATTTGTTTTCTGGCTTCTTCAACAATAGTCTTTCGGTGACAACTCTTAATAGCCTGTAGATTCTTCAAGTGTTTATTACATAACTCCTTAAATTCTTCTATTTTCTGCTTATGAATAACTTGAAATTCTTGAAAAATCTTCTGTTGCTCATCAAGTATATTCGTGACTGCATTCCAACTGTTGGGATTGTAGGGGCCATGCTCCTGACCACTGGACTGGACTCCAGGTGCCTCCATCTCCCTCCTCATCCCAGCCTTGGCCTCCCCACCCTTGGAAGTCAGAATCTCCAGGAGGGCAGCTCCATCTTCCACCAGGAAGGAAGATTCCCTCAAAGACAGCACTGTTTGGTGTCTGGTATTTGTGCCCCAAACCTTATAAAAACCCCTCATTCAAATCTCCAGGTTAAAGGGGAGTCACTCATCACATGGCCATCACAGCATGAAGCCTTGCCTTTGTCCAACCAGGAGCACTTTTAAAATGGTAAGCAGCTTGGTTGTGGTGGCCCTGGATGCTGGCTCCACCTCTCTCAGCCTTTTAATATGGTGGAGGTAACTTTACTGCCAGTTACAGCTCACCACTATAACTCTGGGAAGGAGTGTGCAGCACAGAAACCCTTTTTATCTGAGTAAAAGCTAAGTCTGCCATGCAGCACACCGTGCGACCTGGAATTATCTCTGTGTATGGCAGTGGAATCCACTATGCTCTTCTGCCTGTGCCCTCCTAGCAGACCCAATCCTGACGCCTGCCCAGGCGGGGAGTACTGGGCTGCAGGCATGGTCTCAGCTACTTTCCTTCCAACACTGCAAACACCTGGCCCCCAAGTGGGTGGCAGGCATCAACCCCAAACATTTGGGCACCATTTTGTGTGCAGAGACTGCTCGTTTGTTTCCTAATCGCCCAGAACTTAAATAATCACACAGAAATGATATTAATTACAACACTGCTTGGCCAATGACTTAGACATATTCCTGGCTAACTTTTATATCTCAAACTAACCTATTTCTATTAATCTATATATCACCACAAGGCTGTGGCCTACCGTCTTTCTCCTTCAGCAGCTACATGGCATCTCTCTGACACCATCTTCTTCTCTTCCTCTGCTTAGAATTCCCATCTTGCTCTATTCTCCACCGCCATAGGCCCAAAGCAGCTTCTTTATTAACCAATGGTAATTAAACATATTCACAGCATACAGATGGGAATCCCGTGCCAGCAAGGCTCTGCCATTCTTTCTGACTCTGTGAGTCTCCTCTCTCCTTCAAGTCTACTTGGCAGTATTCTCACGTCTACCTCCGTCTTTTATTCATCAGATCTTCTGCCATCCCTGCCTCTTTGCTCCCACATGCCCATCACAGTCTGAATCTGACCATTTCTGCTGACCGAGACTGGCTCCTGCTGCTAATTGATACATATCTTGCTTTCCCAGTTCAAACTCCTTACAGAGAGATGCAAACTAACCTAGATCCTCTTTTCTCACCAGAACATGTTCATCACAAGCCAGAAACCAGCTTGTATAATGATCGCATGGGTACCCTTCCTATCTTTAGTCCAAAAAGTGGCCAAAAATTCAACTGACCACTGTTCCATCATCAAGATGGTGCAATAACCATCAGTCCCTGTGAACATGGCAAGGCTCAGAGATCAAATGGACTTAAAGCACTGTCTTACCAGATTGATTGTGGGAAATTAAGACTATTTGTAACCACTGTCAAGCTTTTCAATGAGTGATGGGAAAGTGAGTAAGAGAAACCTTATCCTCATCATCTGAAATGGAAACTAGATGTTAGAAAAACACAATCGTAGAATTCACAGGCAAATGGATGAAGCTAGAAGAGAACCATCCTGAATAAGATAACAAAGACCCCCCAAAAAATATTGCATGTTTTCTCTTATATTTTGATTTAGCTTTTAAGCTTTCAAAAACGTATACCACTGCCCACATAGCTGTAGTTAGGTAGCTAGTAAGGGACCAGGAGGGAGGGGAGGATCATCCAGTGAAAAGGAAATTGAATGCAGTGTTATGGAGAGACAAAGGGGAAGTAGAATGGGAGGATTAAACAGGGAGGGAATGGAAGAGGACTACAAAAGAATGAGTATGGGGAGGAACCACTAACATTTAAGGTCTTTCAAAAAGCCATATAGAAAGCTCTTACTGCAGACGCTTCCTAAATTGTATACATTTATTAAAGGAATGTAAATAGATTCACCAAATAATAGGACAGACACCTTATGCTACCAAAGTAAAACCTCCAATGCCAGGAATGGGTTACATCTTGTTGAGTTGTTGGCCAAAGGAGCTCTTATAGAAACCCCCAAATATCACAGGCTGTTGCCATAGCCCCTATTTCTGAAAGGAACACTTGCTTATGTCATCAAACACAAAGAAGTCAAGCTGTGCATATCTAAAAGTCTCACACTTGCTGAGTAGCATTCATGGGGTTAGAAGGTACTCTATATGCTACCACAGAAGAAATATAATCATCAATGACACCCAGCTACAAACTCTGTGTCCTATAACAGTGACCTACCTCTAAGAAATGCTGGTATAATAGTGGTACAAAAGTTATAGGAGTAACTAACCAAGTTTTATTTTATTTTATTTTATTTATTTATTTATTTATTTGGTTTTTCGAGACAGGGTTTCACTGTAGTTTTAAAGCCCGTCCTGGAACTAGCTCTTGTAGACCAGGCTGGCCTCAAACTCACAGCAATCCACCTGCCTCTGCCCCCCTAGTGCTGGCGATTGGATTTAAGGCACACTTGATTAAATGGAGCCCATGACTGACACAGGTAAAGTGGTTAAGAATTTGAGACTAGTGGGAAAGTGATAGCACATGGCTTTAGTCCCAGCATTCAGGAGGCAGAGGCAGGTGGATCTCTGTGAGGGTTTGAGGCCATCCTTGTCTACAAAGAAGGTTCCAGGACAGCCAGGGTACTTATACAGAGAAACTCTGTCTCGAAAAGCCAAAAGAAAGGAAGGAAGGGAGGGAGGGANAAGAAAGAAAGAAAGAAAGAAAGAAAGAAAGAAAGAAAGAAAGAGAGAGACAGGAGAAAATTTGAGACAGGTCATGAGCTTGGGGAAAGCCTACTATTGCAATTGTTCTAAAGGAACACAGCAGTAAAATGACCCCTAATGACATACTGATCTACCCATAGTTCAGTGACTCAGTCAGCACATGTCAGAGAAGCTTCTAGAGATGGGAATTAGCCCAGAGACAAACTGCAGAAAGTAAGCGATGTTGGAGAACTCAGACATAAATAGGATGCCTTGATCAAACCCCTTCTTCCAAGGCTCAGGTTGTTGTATGGGAGAGGAGCTAATAAACTTTCTAAGAGCCATAGTGATGGGTGACTCCAAGCAGACAGTGCTGCGCAGACACAGCAGGGCTGATGCATATATGAACTCGGATATTACAGCATGAACACAGACTGCTCAGGTTCCAGCCGTATGGGCTTCCAGAACTGAGAGGAATAGGTAGGCAGGGAGTCTCACCCTGAACTAAAAACTTGTCTGCAATTGATACCAGTTGATAAAGAGAAAATCTGTTTTCTCCAACGGAATCTCACTGGGTAGATCAGCTACTTGTGAGGGCAATCCCCTTTTCCAGGAATAGCTGTCAACACAAAACAAGCCCAGTGGTAATTTTGTGGACTTTTTGCTTCATTTTGCTTTGTTTGAGCATTTTTTTAAATCTTATGGGTCATTTGTTTTGTTTTTAGGCTTTTGTGTTAGGAGTGTTTCTTGGTTTTGCTTTTGCTCCCTGTCTTTTCTTGGTGTGTCTTTTTAAGAGAGGAAGAAAAAGTACAAAAGTTTAGGTAGGCAGGATGGGGAGGATCTGGGAGGAACTGGAACGGAAAAATCATGATCAAAGTATATTCTGATACATTGTTTTCTTTTCATGAAAATTCTTTTAGTCTTGTTTATTCAAAAATAAGCCAATATGGCAGCTAGAATGCCAGCAATTGGTTCTACACTCCACAGGGCGGGCCCGAAACAGGCAAGATCTGGAACCCTCTTGTAAGTTACTCTCTGTAGAGGAAGCGTGCAGTATTTCCTCTCACAGCTCGCTCTGCAGGACCCTTGTCATTTGGGTGCGCAGAGCTCCAGGGAAGCTGAGGGACAGAATCCCTTAGAGAAACGTTAGTGGCCTCCGCTGTGATCTGCCCCTGTGTGTTCAGGACCTAACCATGCACTCCTTCCCTCCCTCCTGAACATACTGTTCTCTCGACAGCACCGTCTCCAGCCACTGCATGTCACTGTGAGCCCACCGGCTCCGTTCTCTTCATATGCAGACACTGCTCTCCAAGGTCTGCTAGCCTTCACCTAGGGGGATCTACCTCCAGCGCACTTGATACCTTCAGGCAGAAAAACATCTGCAGGAAACAGCCATACCAGGACAGCAACCATGGCCAAAAAGGCCCACTCAAGTGGCCAGCAACTATAAATCCCAGCTGGGCAGAGCTGAAAAGACACCAGCTTTAGCTGTGAGTTCCTCGAATGGCTCCCTCACATACCCCCCTCTCTACTTTCTGGGAAAGCCCTGTCTCCCGGGATATTCCCCACGTTCCCTATAATCAGTAGGTCTTAGAGAGTACAACCGGGGTTAGGACAGGAGGCCTCTGCAGAGTACATCCGACTAAGACCCGAGACTGTTGACAGTATCTTTCCTTAAATATTTGTAGGCTTCTGACGTACTTACTTCCCATTAGTTCCGTAAACAAATCAGTAAAAACTTGTCCACATTTTCAGCCTGGCAATTCTCATCTTTAAAAAAAAAAAAGATTTATATTTATTGTTTCTAAATTGTTAAATAAATATTGTTATGTAAACAAATGTATGTGATTGTGTGTGGATACATGCATATATGTGCATGTACATGCAGGCATCTGTGGAGTCCAAAGAATAGCATTCTGTCCCCAGGAACCGTACTTGCTCAGTGATTGGAAACTACCCATCGTCAGAGATGGGAGTCAGGTTTGGGTCCTAAGCTAGAACAAGAAGCACTCTTGACCTCTGAGCCATCTCTCTTGCCTTGCACCTCTTATGTTTTGTTTATTATCTCTTTTCTTTGAAATTCCCCCAAATGAATGGAGAACACTTGGACACTGCTTTATAAAATAGCCATGTATGCAAAAACGAAAACTATGACATCACGTTCTTTGATCCTGTCCCCCAGCTATAGAGAGTGCTTGCTCTAAGGTTAAGCACAGTGCCATCAGCAGCCAGGGCACACCTCTCTGCCTCTGTCGCTGTCACTTGATATCACTGGAGCTCTCAGAAAAGAGGTCTTTCCCCGACCTTACGATCGCAAAGGCCAGGAGTTGTAGAACATTTGTAGAGCAGGCTGATCTCACAAAGCTGCCCTGTGAGAAACCAGGTGCTCCTGTCCCTGCTAAAGGTTAACCTCCTGCAGTCTGAGCTCATCTCTATGGGAACTTTATTGACTTGCCAACATCCTGAAGATTCTCATTATTTCCACTATGTATTTTTTCTTCCAAAGAGCTGAAAACAAGGTTTCCACATAGTTTCCTATCCCATAATAAGTGTTATTAATTGTCCAGATAGCAATAGTTAAATCCTCATTATGAAAACACCCATGATCAGCCAGCCAACTATCTATTTTTAGTTCTATTTCTGCCACCTAGCTTTGTTGCAAAACCTTGTATTTATTAGAATTCTGTTTAGTTGTTTATCAATGAAATGCCCTAATATAACACTCTTGAATGAGAAAAAGGGTTGCTTTTCTATCACATAAAAAATTAATTCAGGAGGCAAACATCCACAGGAATCATTTGAAACAGAGCAAAGCATGCTTGCTGACACACTAAAGCTGATGTTTCTGCAATGCAGAGGTGAGACCTCTTAATTGCCTATAGTAGAGCATTTTTAGTTCGTTAACTGGAAGCTGATATTGAAAATGCAGCATACTACTCTAAGAGAAGTGATACAAGGGAACATTATAAAAGAGATTTTGAGACAATAAAACTAAATAACATTGTTTTCTCTAGCCTTTTTGGGCTCAGTGGTTAAGAGCACTGCCTGCTATTCCAAAGTTCTGAGTTCAATTCCCAGCAACCACACAGTGGCTCACAACCATCTGTAAATGAGATCTGGTGCCCTCTTGAGGAAGAGACCTGGTCAGTTGTCCTTGTCAACTTAGACCATGAAACCCAATATGGACAAGTTCACCGGAACCGCCATATATGGGCTGCCCATGCATGCTTCAGTATTGCCAGGGCACAAATTTCATTTTGATTTTTTCCATTAACAGCTCTTCCATGATACATTAAACTTATTCATGAAAATGAGCATGTGTGCATATAGATTTGTGTGTGAGATAATTATGATGAGCGTGGAAGTGTGAATGGCCAGGCAGCCTGAAAGAGACATGGGGATCTTTGGAAATTCTTCTAAGGGCTTTGAAAGGAAGGCATTCCTACCTACAGACAATGTCTAAAACCACCCCAAGCAAAGCCCTCATTAACACCAAGCAAATACTCAAGAAAATGAGAGAAGCATGTACTCTTATACTTACAGTCTTATTGATACTTAGATGTATTACTGTATAATTTTAATTTGTCCAACATTATGCCTTATAAACAAGGCTGTCATTTGGGGAGGAGAAAATGCAGATATGAAGAACTAGTAAATTCAATAAAATGTTTTCAAATAAAGTTAGGAGTCTAGGAACCAGACATACTAGTTTAACTTAGCACCCACCCACCCCCCAAAAATCACCTATGCTGTGGTAATCCTGCAATAATACCCTGAATAATTCAGTAAGTTTTCACTTCATTTGTTTTTTATTTTATAAATTTTCAAATTACTAATGAGAATCAGCTCACGCTTTGGCTAACCTTGATGTTAGGCACGATAAAACTTGATGGTCCATATTCTCTGTCTAGAATATATATTTACTTTATTTAACTTCTTCTCTTCTTCATGAGATGAAACTTTCTTTTTTTCTTAATAACCAACTCGAGTTGAATTCTGCTTTATAGACGGTGGGCCAAATAACCCAACCAAAAAATTATATTACTGATACATTTAAAGTACAGTTCTTATAGCTAATGTTACCCTATTGTGCCTGTGATTGGATATTCCCTTATTGTTTGTAGTTTTAGTGCTTGGGTATTGTCATTTTCAGATTTCTACAATGCAGGCTCCTATTATTTTCTCCTTTTGTGTTGCTTTGCTCATCCTCTTGGTCTGCGGCAAAGCTTGGAATAGGCCTCTGGTGTTCTGAGATTAATTCTACGTATTTGAAACTGAATACAACCTTCCTCCTTCCCTCTTAGTGCTACTGGCGTGGCCTGTTTAATCTTCCAGAAAAGACAGGAAATAATTGCTTGTGGAGAAGGACCACACAAGAAGTTAGGTACAAAGCAAAAAGCAAACCTCAGAGCTTCAAACTCAATCCTAAACTCAAAACAAAAGGCCATATGACCTCCAGTGCAATTAGATTAAAAGGCCCTCCAGAAGGGAGGAGAGGCCCTTGCCTTAAGAAAAGTCTCTGTGAATTCTTTGTAGAAAATAAAGACCGTGAGCATCATTGAAAGGTCCCCAGGGCTGGGGTCCTGGAGATATCACAGTATAAACATTCCTGGAGGTGTCCTGGGCTTTGCAGTCTGTGAGGGAAATCCTGTCTAATATATCTCCCACAAGGCTCGGCCCTTCTGCTGGGTGGATTGTTTTGTTGTGTGTGGACAGCTGAGAGTCATTTCCTCATTTGGATTCTAAACGAGGCTGGACACTCCCTTTTCATTTCTGAAAAGTAATCCCTGTGAGAAGGTGGCTGGTATGTTTACCCCGTGGGCTTGGAGCCAGTTAGACGACACCTACTTTTCTTGGTCCTTCCCCTCTCTGTTTCCCAACCTCCCCTGCTCTAAGATGGCCAGATATAAAAGTTGCCAGTCGGGATGCCGGCACTTCAAAGCGCTGTCACAAGCGTACACAAAGGCACATTTGTTCAGCTCTTGGATGCAGACACCAGTGGCTTCCAGGCACAGAGAACACAAGTTTGGCTTCTCTTAACTTTTTGCTTGTACCATCTGGTTGGTGGAGGAGCCTTTATTTCATTCAATCATTTGGCCCAAGAAAGGCTGGCTGAATAAAAGCATCATGTCAGCCTTTTTAGCTACCTCCGTCTTTAAATAATCCTTGTCGTTTTAAGGTCACCTCTGCTTCCAAAACTAATTAAGTGATTTCTCTAATAAACTCTATTTGCCTTCAAGAATTGGGATGTACTAGACCCTAGAATTTTAGAGATTAGCATAGCAGATAAGTGAGCACCTACATTTGTACCATGAAGATATATGATCAGTGGCCCATCAAGAAAGAGATGTTGAAGAATGCATGAAGTAGATGCAACTATATTGTCTCAATCTAGTCTGGCTGATAATACTCTAGTTTATTCTAGACTGTGGATGTGAATGAAGACATATTTCTAACACTGGCTGAGGTAAAACACAAGCCTAGAATAAAATGCTTGCACTTATAGGGCAGATTTGCTGTTGAGTGTATGTCTTAAAGGTCATTTTGTAGTGAGGCCAAGGAAGGATACAGCTATTTAAAAAGAAGAGATGCAGATCTGTGCAGTGAAGTGGGTACATCCCATCTTCAAATAAGAATGTGTTTTGTTTCTATGAGAAGTCAACTCAAGACACGTATCTATGTCATAGTGCCTGCAGCTCTTGTACCTACTTAATTCTACAGACCCCTCTAGCGCTATTAGGGAGCCTAGCCAATCCCTTCTGCTGATTCTCTTGATAATGCCCTGTCTTAATGCTGAAGATGGGAAACTAGTTTACTGGTCAAAGAGATAATATGTATCTAGAGTCTTTAACAATTTTTAATGAACACAGCAACTAGAATTATTTTTAATCTAAAATCTCCAATTACAGTTAAGATAGGCCACTAACTATGCTTACCTCCTTCCCAGCAAGGAATAACTTAAAAATAAACAATACATAGAACGTAGGCAATGCATGACTCCTGTGGGAATCCCAGCTTACCTCCCTGGAGAGTTTCCAGGCAAGCTCTAGGTAGGTAAAAGTATATTGGAGGCTCCAAAGAGCCCTGAATTAAACTGAAAGATCTGGGTATGCAGGGAAGCTGGACAGCTGGTGCTAAGAGGCAAATTCTCAGAAGAGGAGAGCTGGGAGAAAGATGTGTGTGTGATGTCTTTGGAGACTTTAGCTCAATTTAAGCAGTGCAAGAGTGGGTGGAAGGAACACCTCTGGGGAAAAGCCATGTGACGTCAGTCCTGAGATCACATGAGAATGAAATAGATAAGTCCCCAAAAGACACCGTGGGGCAGCTTGGTAATTCATGGGACACCAAACAGCACAGCGGTGTCAGTTTGGGGATAGGTCAATCTGAAACTAAGGACTGTCCCAGCCCACTAAAAATAGGCATGAAAGTGAGCTGCTGATTCCTCTCCCGTGGGACAGTTCTGGAGGACCCCCGATCTTTCCACACTCATTTCTCGTTTTCCGTTACGTACACGCCCACAAGAGTTTGACTGGAGATTGACTTTGTCCAGACGCTATGCCTGACTCCCGATTAGACAGACAAAGAGGACTCAAGAGGAAGCATGGAGTGGAGGAGCCCCGGTTGCTCCTCTCTTCCACCTTGCTAGTTCCACTCAGCAACGGGAGAATCCAATTCTCTGGGTAGTATTCCGAAACCCAATGTCCCCATCAGTGAGTAAGCTGTAAGGAACTTGTATGGGACAGCAGAGCCTGGCTTCTTCCTTATTGTCAACAGTGAGCCATTGTCCCGTGGATCACTGCACCCTCCTTATGCAGTTACCCACACAATGGGATGGGAGTTGTGTGCCTTCCAGCACGCTGTTCGCCCGTGATGCTGGCTCGAGGCTGTTTCCTGCTAATGAAACCATGAATCTAATAGACTCGTTCACACTATTAGAATTATTCTCCTAAAGCTGGTCTTGCAAGGCTTTTGCTGAAAAGAGGGGTTCTAGTCTTCTTCACTTTTTTTTCTTTGCATTTTACAATTGGAGGATCCCATTCTGCTTTTCTTTGTTTTCAAACAAAAGAACCAATGTTGTGGCTTCATTCAGATTTCCAGCTGTGAAGATAAAAATCTCATGTTGGGGGCGGTGGGGAGAACATGTCTCTGGATTAAGTTGCTATGACTTGCCATCTCAGTCAAAGCAGGGAGGATACACGATCCCACGTCCACCTCAGGGTGTGCTCTGCTTTCTGAGCTGTTATGGGCAGAAAGCGACTGCTCACTGCTTTGCAGGTTGGTGCTATTTTGAGAAGATGACCTGGGACGCAGGTGCCTGCGAGATTCCCGTGGCTGCCTGGATAGTATCTGAGCTCAGTACTTCATCCCTGCCCTGCCAGTGCTGGCAGAGTTTCGTTGCTCTCTAAGGGGCTACACAGATGAGATCAGTCTGAGGATGGAGCCACATTCCTTTACCGCACAGTAATCTTTAACACATTTGACGAAAAGCCAACACATTGACTTTAATGCCTTTTTTCCAGTGAGAAAAAATACATTTCTTTGCTACTTCCAGAATTCAGCCACAGACAAGATGCGTGGGGTAGCAGAATATATCACGCCTCTAATTTTCATTCATTCCAGCCCTCGTTGCTTGTTTGCTATCTGGAGAGGCAGCCAAGAAAAGAATGAATCAGGCTTTGTTCTCTCTTACCTCCTACGGGTTCCGAAACAGGGCTCTTAGCTCGTCAGTAGTTTGTAATGTTGGGAGCCCCATCTTCCCGCTCCAGTGGGGTGAAAGCCCAGGAGATTTTATGACACACACGTACACTAAAAGGAGACCCTGGGAACATTCCTCACACCCAGAGAGTAGAACAAATTGCCAACCTGATGGATTTCACCCCAGGCTTTCTTTAAATGTCTTAGAAAATATGTCCAAGATTTATTAGCGCCCAATATCTTTTTCGACAAACAAATGAGCAAGGCAGCAGTTTATTCAACGCTGCCTCAGTTCCTTTCTTCTGTTAAATATAATATAATCGAAACCAGTTATTTTAGAATTGTATTAAACCATGATGATGTTTTTATAATGATGATTCACTCCATCCACCTACCAAACCAGTGTGTGTGTGTGTGTGTGTGTGTGTGTTTTACAGAGAGGGAACCTGGAAAATGAAGGAAGCAAAGAGGAGGAGGGGGAAGGCAATGGAGGGGCAAGGAGGACAGGGAAGGAGATGGTAGGAAAGAGAAGGACAGATGTTTGCCTGATGTTAATAACGGTAGTTTTAGTCTAGCAGTGGTGCTCCACACCTTATCCCAGCACTTGGGAGGCAGAGTCACACAGATCTCTGTGAGTTGGAGGCCAAGCTGGTCTAAACAGCAAGTTCTGGGACAGTCAGGTCTACACAAAGAAACCTTGTCTTCACAAACCAATAAATAAATAAAATAATGGTGGTTTGACGGTGATGGGCTTGTGTAAATACTTTTAAATATATTTAAAATATTTAATTTTATTATTATTAAAGCTTAAAGCTTCCCAGTGTCTCTAGAATAAGATTTGGAGCATTCTTCGGGATGATTGAATACTTCACAATATTTTACTGTTTTCAAATTTCTATTCAAAATATAACTGCTTCATTTTAGAAAAAAATATGAAAGTAATTTTAAAAAAATCCTTGCAAAGGCATCCAAGCTTTATGGATCCTTTGGAAAATGTGTCTCCAGATCTCTATCTGCAGGCTGAAGTGTGAAACGGAGATCTGTGAGAAATAAGCCTCTGCATTCTGATGCCTGTCACAGGCCAGGCTAAATGTGAGCGCTCTTAGGCCACCGTCTCCTATGACTGCAAACAACGCTTGTATGCAGATCCTAGGCTATGTCCCTTGACTTCACTTTTACCCATAGGGCAACCTCCATAAACAGAAACAAAGGGCTTTGCTCGCCAACTTCTTCCTAATTCCTTCCTTCCTGTCAAAACCATTTTATCACCCTACATGTGTGGGGACTTCATCTCTCAGGAGGCTGACTATCTGTGCCAAGCCTATGGCACCCAGGAGGCAAAGACTCTTAAGGCTCTGTTGAAGTAGATATTTGGCTAATAGAAATGTCTGTGCTATTATACTGAGGCTTTGAGACAAGAGAGTTTAAAAAATCAAGCTGCGGGGCTAAAGAGGTAGCTCAACAGTTAAAAAAGCAAACTGTTCTTGCAAAGGACCAGAGCTTGGTTCCCAGAACCCACTTCGGGTGACTCCTGTGACTCCAGTTCCAGGAGATCTAACACCTCTGGCCTCCCAAAACACCAGCATTTCTGTGCATGTATGCACACACAAACACATACTTATGTACACAACGAAAAACAATAAAATAAATCAAGATTCAAAGAAAAAGGAAAGTCAATATGGAAATGTGCACAAATGAAAGGAAGAAGAAACCCCAGGAAAAGTGGACACAGAGATTAACTGTTAGTGCATGGGAGAGCTTTTAATCCTTCTAGAATGTACTTTATTAATGCTCCTAATGAAGGGAACAAAGGAGAAACTTAAGCTGGGGTCGACATTTGGTTAATTGTAAATATTTTAAAATTTGAGCAGCTTTCCAGAATTCACAGAGAATGATAAATGAGGAAAATCTACATGTTGTTGTGATGGGAAGTGAAGAAGTAAAAACATCCATGTGTGTTTTACTCATTGGCTAGTGCTGCAAAGCCTCACAAAGAGAAGCAGGCAGACGCCCACCTCCACTCTGTGCTAATGAAACTGCATCTTCAATCACAGCAGCAAGAACCATTAACTAATGATCAAACTCTACATAGAAGGCACAGAAACCACTAGGTGAAGGCTCAACAGAAGCCACAGTAGATCACACACACACACATGCACACACACACACACACACACACACACGCACACGCACGCGTCCTATTTCAATGATCTAAACATCTAAAATGAAAATTGTGATAATCTGATCCTCAACACATCTCTTAAGTCCTATGAAAGAATACTCAATCAATGTATATTAGTAGACTATTCATTTTGGAACAGACAACTGCAAAATTCTTGATTTGTTAGATGTGTGGCTGTCCTTACAGGATCATATTAAGTTGTTTTTTTTTTTAAGAAAAGTTTGGTGCCTGTCTACTTTGAGTTAGGCACAAGAAGATCGTGCACAAATAGGAATATTCTGAAACAATGTCTGATTTGTTTGAAAGTGCTTGGGGAGTTAAACTTACATTTATATGGTTAACTTTTTAACTCCGATGTGATTCTGGGCCACACTAGGGCTCCTCTTTTCTCTGTTCTGATTCTATTTAGGAAAGTAGCCTCCTTTGTCCCTCATGAATTCCAGCAACTCTAATTTAGGCCCAAGTCTCTAAGGAGGGTCTACTCATTTGTTAGGACTGTGCTGTGTGTATGTCTCTGATAAAATCTCTAATTGGCTCCATTTCTATTTGAATATTTTGTTTATCCACCTAATTATCTTGGGAAAGCTGATATGTGTTTACCAAGTTACAAATAAGCAATTACACAGCAGAGCTGAGCAGCAAGGCAGGCGCTTCCTGAGAACTCACAGCTCCACTGTGGTCTGAGCAGAACTTGTCTGCTTTCCATAGAGCATCCTATTCAGGGGTAAGGAGCTGAAGGATAATTGTTTTTCATAGAGGAGAGGTTACCTCACTGACCACAGCTGTTAAAATGATTTGTTTTATGAGCCATACGATCGTGTCAGGTCTGTGTAAATCACTGTAATTAAACTCTAATAAGCTCTCGTGTATGTAACAACATTTATCATCTTAATTTCTCTTTGAGATCAATCCCCTCTTCATCTTTTCAGGTACTTGATGTCTAGACTTGCTTCAGCATAGTGCCCTCTTCTGGTCACTTTGAAACACTACATTACAAGAAAACTACTTGGACAAAAAGGCTAGCTGGAGGGGAGACGAGGTGATCAGGGAAAAAGAATGAAGGTAAAAACGACAGTGCGTGAGTTAAGCTTGGACAAACCTCCAACCACTGGCTTTGGCACATACTAAAACTAGCATGGGACTAAGAAAACTGAGATTGTTTGCATTATAGAATAAAGAAATTAGGTTTAAAAGCCCACAAACTTACCCATATTGCTGAGAGGTTCTGAGATGGTTAAGTGGCATTTTCAGTTACACCATTTTCAGAGAAAAACAAATAGCCTCCTCTCATCCCGCAGGAGCTGGGAGGCCCGGAGGCCAAGAGTCTTGCTATCTCGTGGACATCAAGACTTCCTCACAAACACCTCGTGAGCACCATGTTCAGATTCTCATTCACTGGCATCCCAGATTGAAGAATTTCAACTTTCATATCTACCTTTGTAAATAGTGGTGCAGTTTCTGCATTTCACTGAGTCAGAGCACAATGACCATTGTGCACCCAGACCAGCCACTGTGCATCCTAACCAGTCGCTGTGCACCCAGACC